>VZRZ01002792.1:3994397-4071037 GCA_013398175.1 Climacteris rufus | reverse complement strand
GCCCTGCATGCTGCCGGTGCGCTGCGTGCTGCCCCCCGCCGCCCCGGGGCCCCCCGAGGGGCCGGCGGCACCGCTGTCCCCCCCGCCGCTGGAGGAGGAGGCCGGGTCCCGCTCGCCCGGGCTGCGGCGGGGGCCCAAGACCCACCGGGCCAGCGAGGAGACCGTGGTGCCCCTGGAGCAGGCGGAGCACCAGTGGCTGGTGCTGGCGGCCGGCGGGCAGTGGACGCAGCAGCTCCACGGGCTGCTGCTGGGCGACGCCAGCCTGGCGGTTCGCAGGGACTTCATCTCCGGCTTCACCGCCCTGCACTGGGCCGCCAAGAGCGGCAACTGCGACATGGTGACCAACATCATCCGAGCGGCCGAGAAGGGCGGGTCCCGCGTCAACGTGGATGCCAGGTCGCACGGCGGCTACACGGCGCTGCACCTGGCTGCCATGCACGGCCAGGAGAAGATCATCACCATGCTGGTCTACAGCTACCACGCCAACACCGACCTGAGGGACTACAGCGGGAAGAAGCCGCACCAGTACTTAAGGGCAGGGACATCCCTTACAGTCAGGCGCTTGTTGGGAGATCCCAGCCTTTCCCAAAACGTGGAGCCCTCCATGCCCATCAAGAAGTCCACAAAGCTTGCAGCTTCGATCCTGAGCTCCACTAGCACTTTCCTGGGGGTCATATCAGATGACATGGCTTTCTATGATCTCACCAAAGGTTTAAGAAAGCCCTCGACTTTAAACAAGCTTCTGGCTGCCACTACAGGCCCGAGGAGGAAGCCAAAGACCAGAGGGGGCTTCCCTTCATATTCCTCGCTCTCCGAGGTAATGGAGGAGGAGGAAGAGGTCATCGTGAAACGCAGACCCGTTTCTGAGCTGTTCTTCGGCCACTAGCCTCTGCCTTACTGTGATCAAAAGTGTTCAATGGCATGGCTGGTGTCTCAACTTTCTTCAGAAGCAGTTTGGATTTCTTCTCTCCCTGTCTGTCTTTTCGGATGTTTAACTGAGTCAGTGATAGGGTCTGCAGCCAAAGTCCAAAGGATGAAACCCAGCTCCAGATGCCTGTGGAAAGGGAGCTGTCAGGAAGTGCTATCCATGCTGTATGTACCATCCTGCTGATGTACTGGTGGAAGCCACAAACTTAATGGTTGAAAAACTGAAACAAACTATGTGTGTGTACACAGGTGAAAATGCCTGAGGTACAGCCTTCTTCATCTGTGTTCCTTGGCTGGAGAGCAGTAATAAGGTGAAGGTTTGCATATTTTACACTGTGAACAGCAAGCTGGTAGCTGGCTACTTTATATGGCTTGTTATCTAACAGGCTTAAATTATCAGAGGAAAGATGCATAGTTTTCTATGATGTTTCTGATTATTTTGGTAGTAGAAGAAGGATATTTCTATTTACAAAAATTGTATACTTTTTCAAAACAGAGTTTCTCACTATCAGAAATACTAACATAACAATCTCAGTTGTTGCCTGATGCATTTTATTAGATGAATGATTTCAAAAGATAGAACCCTGACCTTCAGCACTCAAGTCACCATGACTTGTCTACCTCAGCTTGAAAGCTTGGCTAGTGGTTTAAGTTTTTTTCTCTTCCTGAAAGACTTTTTGACCAGGTGGTACTAACCACATGTCTTGATTATACTGTGAACATTTAAACTTGACTGTAGTTCAATCAACTTAATCTGAATAAAAACTTTATTGATACTTGATAGTGAAAAACTGGACTGAAAAACTGGGAATTGGATCCATCAGTTTCTGAGTAGCCAACTAGAAATGAAGTTAGGCTTGTATGTCTGATTCTTTTTGTTTAAAACTTGGCCTTTCATTTTGACCTGCTTACAATAAATATTTATAAACATTGGGCTTTATGTTATGTTAGGTGTTTCATGGTAGAACGTCTGCATGAGCTCTTGAAGCAGTGTTTGTCTCAACAGCATGAATCATTGACCTAAAACTAACTCTTCTTCTTTTACATGATAAACATAATTTCTCTGTGTATAGAACTACACATAGCCCAAAAAGCATGCTAACTGCAGGTTAAGTAATACCTCTGCAGTATGATTATTATTTTTTAAATTACTGTTCGGTTAAAGTTGATGCAAAGAGGCAGAGCTATGAACAGAAACTGTTTGACTTCCGGGCCAAGTCTGCTAAACCAGCACATTTTCTCTAAAAATTGGACAAGAAACCTGTATCATTGAGAGGTGAGGAAGCTGAGAGCAGTTCTGTGCTGGCTCTGCTTTGCAGCCCTGCAGGTGTTTTGTTTGCATGCTTTGCCTTTCTTTCCTAGTCAGTGACTTCGGGAATGTTTTGTTTTTTTCCACCTTGCATTAAACCTACTTGTAATTGGCTCTCATTGGCTTGTCCCAAACACTCACAAGGAATGCTGTAGGACTGAAGGTGGAGGCACTGGCCTGTTTACTTCAGAACACTCTCCCTGAAGTTCCTGGAGTTGGTGACGTTCGTTGGGAGTGTGATCAGAGGTTGCAGCCAGGTCTGATGCACGTGTTCTTGGAAGAGACTGGATTATTCTGCACCAGTCTGCTTCTGTATTGAACTAATTAAGTTGTTAAGCAAAGGTTAATGATCAAGCACCTCATGACCTATATCTGGAGTTGGTTAAAAAAAATAAAATCCAATGTGCGCTCTAGCTGTTGGTGTTACCATTGACCAGCGTGGTCTTTTGGAGCCTTGTGTTGCAATGTGTCAGTCTGTGGAGTTCCAGGGAAAAAAAGGCTCTGTTTAAAAGTGTCTTTCCAAGTGTACTGACATAAAACACTTGTTTTAATCTCCTGAAACTGCAGAAGTGTGTGTGTGCATTCATGTTACCTCTGAGGCACTGACACTGCCTGGTGAAAGCGTTCTGTTTCTGTGGGAATTGCAAACACTCCAGTTGGCTTGGCCTCATGGAGAAGTTTGTTCAATAGTTGTGAGTATGGGCTCGATACCTGTTCAAACAACATCGCTGAACTTTCAGTGCTCATTCAAAGTCAAGCCTACATGAGCTAGAGGCAGGGTTCAAGGATGGAGTGTTTTGTGTTTAAAAAAAACCCAGCTGACTAACCTACAGAGTGGGTTGGGACTTCACCCCCAGGAAAGTAGGGAGAAGGTTTAATTGCTGCTCTGTTGTTCTGTCAAAGAAGTCACAGCTGAGATAAGACTTCATTGCACCATGTATCATCAAGGAAATTGTGCACTACTCCTTCCTCAGAGGCATGGAAGCGATGAGCTGGCGTGATAGAAAAATGCCCAGCAGCAAGAGCCCTCCCTGCTCCTCCCAGCGTTCCCCAGGCAGCGCCTGAGGCTTGTGACACAAAGGTGGGGAGCTGACAAAGTCGGGTGCTGTGGGTGGGGTGGGCTGGGCCAGGCTCTGCCTGCAAGTTTGTGCAGTGACTCAGCTCATTCCTCCTCGTTGAGCCGATGAAGGAGGAGATGGTATTTATGGTGAGTACAGCAGTGCGGTACAACTTCAGGTGCAGACAAATACTGAGAGGTATCGAGAATGCACTGCTGTAATCCTACAGATACATACAGTGCCTTTGGTTTGAAGTCAAACCAGTCTGTCAGCCTGGCTGGGTTTTGGTTTCCTATGTCGCTGTTTAAACTGTGGAAGGGGCACTGTAGGATGATCAGTGATCATGGGAGTGTTTTCCTGCCAGAGACTAAAGCCAGGACTGTTTTATGAATCCCTCAGCTTGACTAAATCTCCTTAATTCTCATTGTCAAGCCCCAATCAGACTGAACACAGTAGGATTTTCCCCTGAATGGACAAGAGTTGTGAAGTTCAGCCAGGATGCTTTCACAAGGAACAGCTGAGAGGAGGACCGGATTCCCTCACACAGGGCCTGGGGCAGGGGCTGTGTGCAGCGTGTGCCGTGGGATGGGCACGCAGCTTTTTGAACCTCCGGCCCAGAGCTGGGAACTGCCTTCTGCACCATCGAAGTTAATAGCAGGAAAGGTAAAAATGAAAAAACCTGAGCCCCCAGGTATTGTTCCTGCCCCGTGGAGAGGGCTTAGTGGCGGGGCAGGCTGGAGATGGAAGGGTGCAGATCAGACACAGGACCAGGACTCAGCAGCTCAGTGGTATTTTGCCTTGGTTACAAGCCTGCCTACTTGTCACGTCTCAGTTTTCCTGCTGTAAAATGGAGATAATCACCTTGGTCACTTCTTTCAAGCACGAAGTCAGTACTGATAGGCAAATTTAAATCAAGATAATGTTTTTAGACTTGTAGGTAGCATGAGCAGTGTCACTCCCCCACCCTGTGAATGTCCACAAATAAAACTAGCTCAGATTTTAGTTCAGCAGCGCTAAAGATCAGCAAAGCTAGTGTTTGTCTGACCCTAGCTTAGTCTGCC
The DNA here is from genome assembly GCA_013398175.1 of Climacteris rufus. Lineage (NCBI taxonomy): Eukaryota > Metazoa > Chordata > Aves > Passeriformes > Climacteridae > Climacteris > Climacteris rufus. Next base: position 4,066,682 of record VZRZ01002792.1, on the reverse strand, counting down.
TGCTAAAGGTAATTTGCTTTGTCTGTTCCTCGGCACATTTTGTTCTGAGGAGTATCAGCTCCAAAAGCTGCTCTGAGGAGCTCTGCAAACAAACCTCCAGCCACATTCTGCACAAAGGGACAGACTTTGTCCTCCCGGATGTGGCTGCTTGAGCAGTGTGAGGCAGTGTGGCTGTGGCCAGGCTCACAGAGATTTGTGGCTGTGGCCAGGCTCACAGAGATTTGTGGCTGTCTCCATTCCCTTGTGAGTGCCGCAAAGAAAGTGGACTATGAAAAACCCAGCAAACGCCACTCCTGTACTGCAGAGGAGTCTTAATGAGATTTCAGCATAATCACAAACCCAAGGGCCAGTGGAAGAGTCACAGTAACTCCAAAAGACCAATGGGAGCTGCAGCCACCAGCTCAAGGTAGAGGAGGCATTTTGAGACAGTCCCCTAATTCTCCACTGCTCATCTCTTGCTCCCACTCTTGCTCCCACTCTTCATGTTTCCACCATGACCTACATTCCCTGGATGCATTTGCCTCCCGATTTGCATATTAATCTGAGCAAAATGGCAACATGGCAGTTTTTGCTCTTTCCAGTCATTTGTACTATTGTGGGAGTCCCCAAATTAAGAGGTTGTTAACAGGGACTTGGCCAGTGCATAGCATGGGCACAAACAGTGTGGTGTTTGTTTGCTGCAGGGGGAGAGCAGGGACAGAGCAGGACAAGTCACAGATCAAAAACTCTGCATCCTAATGAAGAATATTTCTATTCTGGTTTTGAGGTTTAGTTCACTAATTTATAAGACAAAGCAAGTCATTAAGCACACTGAGCCCTTATACTGTGTGTGTAACCCTGAACCAGGCACAAGAGATCCATCCTGTTAATATTAGCACAGCTTTTGTATGTCTTCTCTTTCTGTGAAGAGAAAATAGAGATGTACACAACAAAAATGATGCTGGCAGCGTTCAGCTTTCCCTTCCTCGGTAGGACTGCTACTCTATGTTTGCTCCAGGTTTATTACATTATTACATTACTCCTTTTCTTCATCTGAAAGCACAAGTTTCCAGCCAAACCCAAACCACCATTTCCCCAGAGGAAAACCATCCATTCCCAGCATCCTGAAGCCCTCCAGACAAGGTAAGAGACTCCAGCTGAGAAGCACAGCAAGCACTGTGGAGTCACAGCTGACACAAACCAAAGAACCTTCATTTCCACTGACTAGAACATGACATCCAAATGCAAAAGCCCTTGATGTGAGGTCATGGTATTGGGGTGCCAGGCTGTCCCCAGTGTCCTCCTGCATGAGGCAGACGGTCACACCAGTAAGATTCACCCATATGGTCAAAGTAACAAACTGCAGCAGTACAGACTTTCTCACCATGATTTTTGTGTTGTACTTTCTTCCACCACTCTCCCATAGTAGTTTTCCCCTTTGCAGCAAAGAACTACAGCTCCACTCTGGGCTGGGACCAGCTCCAGACCAGACCAGCTCACACCTCGCCAAGCAGTCTCTGTGACATTGGGTGACACTGACCCTGTGCTCAGCAGGAAGAGGCTGAAGCCCAGAAAGGGGTCCTGCAGGCACCAGCCATGCCATCAGGAGCTGTCACAGGGCAGGGAGTTCTGGAGGGATTGTTTCACAAGCAGTTCCCTTTTGAGGCAGTTTGGGATGTTCTTGCTCCTTCACTGTGGGCTGAGCCCATTAGAAAAACCTCTGTCTCTTTATGCACATTTTTAGAAGTGTCTCTTATTCTCTAAATCAAGACTATCAGTGCAGCCCATATTCTCTCTCTGTGGATTTATCTATGAGATGACTCAGCTTCAAGGCTCATGTGGTATTTTAGAGTCTCTGATAACCTTTAATGCCTCTCTTCATTTAGCACTGAAATTCATGTGCTGCTTCTTGTGAGCCTTTTGTGAACCCCAGAGGTTGCATGATTCCTACAGGCTGATTATTCTTTAATGTCTACGTGGGCTCCCTCCAGGCATAGAAGATTAGTTTTGCAATGCTGCTCTGAGTTTATTTTTAAAAATTTATTCAGATGGTTGCCATGAATTCCCGAAGCAGAGAGAACATCCTTCCACTTATTAAATGCAGCTTTCACAAGCACCAAATAGATCTTTTGCAGAGTACATTTGCATTAGGTCCCGCAGCCCTCTGTTCCTTGATCAGCTGCACATGCGAAAGTCCCCCAGTATAACACCCCAGTGAAGAAAATGAGGCTAGGGTTGAAAACAAAATAATTAAAATCCTTCAATTTAGTGCCCAAGAGGCTGGAAAAGAAGCTTCTGCTGCAGCAGTGACTCCCACACGTTGCAGTGGGTGTTAAATGAAGTTGTAAAGGAGCCACTATGTCTAAAATCTCTCCGCTGCTGCCAGGACACTAGATGGACAGGATGGACAGGATGCACTGCTGCCACTGAGCGCTCCTGCACCCCACACCTGCACCAGCAGCTCCTGCTCTGCCTTAGGCAGTGTGAGGCATCTTCTTATCCCAAATCCGGCCCACCTCATTCAGCTGAGCAGAGCAGAGCAGAGCAGCAGCTCCGGCAGTGTTCCCCCCGCCGCTGCTGTGTGGGTGGCCAAGCGAGGCGCAGAGCTCGTTCCTGGAACCCCCCCAGCCTCCCCCACCACGGGCAGGGCCGGGCTCCTGCATTTTGCCTCTTTCACCTCTTCCTCCTCCTCGGCACTGCTGCTCTGCACCCCCCTGGCTGCCGCCGTCATTAATTCATGCAGACGGCTCAGTGCAGGGCTCCGACAGCAGCTCTCCGCGGAGCCGGGCTCACCTTACCTTGTCCCTGCTCAGGTATCCGGCTCGCAGGCTGCAGCAGGAGACTCCCAAGGCTGGGCAGCAGCCGGGATTTCCTGCCTGCTCTCCCAGAGGGGCAGGTACCGGGCAGCTTCTTCATTCCTTGCGTTCCCCCAACTCACACACACCTGTCTTTGTTTGCATAAGAAGTAGCTCAGCACAGGGGAATTGCCGAGGCCCAGAAGTCCCTGGAACTTGACACCTTCCCACGCCTCTGGGTAGAGGTAACTCAGTGTCATTGCAGCAGAAGTCACAAATGGAAGGCTGGTGAGTAATGGTATGAACTGTAATTATGTATAAGCACTGCACAGGGTTTCATTTCCATAATCTTTATGGATTTGCTTCCCCAAGAACGCCACCAGTTACTGCTACTTACAGTTCAGGTCTTAAATTTGTCTTCTGATGGTAAGGGGTCAGAAAAAACTGTCTGGAGCAGTGTGGGATCACAGTGTTGTAAAATGAAGATGCTCTGCATTTCTGGCCATCTTGGCTTCTAAACTGCATGACCTGAAGTTGGGAAAAGCTGCCACATATTGGTGTGGGGATTTAATTGATGCTCTAAATACCAAACCTTCAGCAAAAGGCAACAGGATTCAAAAGCAGGTGTTTAAACCATCTCTTGGCTTCTGTCTGTACTTCCACAGCTGACTGGAGCAGAGAGGGACACTTACTATGTCTTAGTGTGTTGGTGTGCCAGGACTGCTGTGCACATGGCAGGTTCAGCATAAATTTCCACCATTAGGCTTGTAATAAATTGGTAACAAATGATCAGTATCAAAATCGAGCCCCACCTGACAATCCAGACCTGCTGGTGCTTCAGAAAGGGGGTCTCTTCTTGCCTGCAAAGAGGTTCTGGTGCCATCACTGTGTCCATTTTTCACTTTGCCTGAAAATCGTGGTTCTAACACAGTATGAAGGAACAAAGATGCATGACTTTTTTTGAAAACAAAGTAAAAGTTATTGCTAATTGCTGCTCTTTGAAGCATATCTGTGAGTGCTGGTGTGGAAGGAGTAGCAATCACCCTCCCCATGGCACAAAACCCTAAAAAGATAAGAGAAGCTAAACAGGGCAGACCCATTTTCCCCCTTAAAGGCAAGCATTAGCTTCAATCACAAAACATTTATTTCCAATCATGTGTTTTTCCCTCAAGTAGGAATAATAAGAATAAAGTGCACCTTCAAGTCAAGCTTCTCAAATTATGCAAACAGCTCATTTAACACTGTTAATATTTTTTAAAATTCTCCACCCACTCCATTAGCATCACTCTTGTTATTTTAAAGACCATTTTCAAAAGGCAGTTTTCAGATGTATATATTAAAAGCCTGTATTTATGGCCTCTGAGAACCACTGAGCAGATTACTCATGGGATCTAGAGTATCTGGCCATTTTCCCCCAGCTATTAAGGCAACAGCCACACTACACTCAGCAGCTTGGTCACTGTGCTCCCAGAGTTCTTGTGACATGCAGTTCCAAAGAGGATTCCTCAGGAACAGAACAGCTTCTCTCAGTGATGGTGATACTGTAGCCAGGACACACACCACTAGTAAAACATTTCTTGGTAAAGCCCAGCATCACGGCACAATGAACATCTATTTTGGCTGTGGAAGAAACCTGAGTTCAATTAGTGGCTGCCTTATTCATGGTCTAGCTATGTAGCTCAGGGTGCATATTGTTCTCACTGAATATTTGCAAACAAAGCACACTGAGATTTTAAATACAGCAACATCAGTGGTTTGACTCAGTGCACAACACTGGTTTAAAATATTTTTGCCAAGGGATTTATATAAAGTCTCACTGAAACGGAATAATCTCTTCCGGTGGTCCCACCTGCCCCAGTCTGCAGCAGAGCTTTCCCCCCACATTCAGGCTTTTTGTGCATGCTGATAATTGAAAACTACTTAAAACAACCCCCTGAAGATGCTGCTTGAAAAATAAACACTTCTAAAGCACAGCAAGGACTTTGCAAATGACTGTGCAGGAATAAGCTTAGAGTTTATGATTCCCAAAACTGTTCATTTAAGATGGCTACATCATTGCTTGGCTCTTTGATGCCAATGAGGACCACCTTTTCTCTGACCTCCTCTGAACAGCCTACCAGGATTACACAGATCCAGGAAAGGCTCATGGATGGCAACTGATGGATGGCAACAAGAAAGGAAGTATTTATTATCTTCCATTACGGTGTATTTTTACTGTGTCACACATATAAAGAGTAGAAACGAGAGCAGGAGTTTCACTGAAATGGTCCACAACATTTCCTATGGCTTTGTGCAATCACCAATTCAAATCTGAACACCCACATAATTCTTCATCTCAAACGCTCAACCCGCCCACAGGAGCCAAATATTTGCATGGTTCTTTTATTGAGATTATGTCGATCTGGAAACAGATGGACGGACAAGAAGAAGGGGAAATACACACTGACTTAATAGGAGCAATGAGTCCTATCAGTCATGTCCAAAAGGCAATTTGCTACACACTGGGAGACACTGTCAGCTGGCCTGTGCAAGTGGAAGGCACGTCCAGAGCGTGCCTAGAACATCTAAGCACTTGTCAATGCTGTGGCACGAACAGGATTGGAAGAATCCACCAAACTGAGCCCTGTGCTCAGAGAGCCAGTGGATTTTCAGGGAAATGTCAAAAGTAACATGGAAAAATGGCTGCTCTCGTGGTGGGTGTTAGAGGGGGATGCTCTGCTCAAGGTTTTCTAATTGTTCTTCAAAAAACTTAATCTGCTCTTCGAGGTCCTTCTGTTCAATCAGCAAGGAGGTCTTGACTTGAACAAAGTGCTGATAGTCCTGGAGCTGCTGCTCTGTCAGGTATTTGGCAAGGATTCCAGAGACCACACGTTCCCTCCGGTCTAGATTCTCCTTCAGGTCCTTTGCATCTTCCCGCTGCCGAGACAAGAGCTGGTGCCGCTCGTTCAGCGATTGCTAACGGAATGAAAAAACAGCAGCACACCATGAGAACCCATCCTTCCTGCCAGGCTCTATTTCTTCATTTGGAAGCCACAGTCAATTTAATTTAATTACTTCCTCTTGTAGGCTTTGTGTTCCACTTGAGTTTTTTCTGGATTGAATTACTCATTCTTGTGGCTTGTAAGGTAAAGACACGGTAAACCCCATCAAGGCTTACTTTCTTCCATGCTGCCCTCAGGAAAAGAATCAATATACTTAACATTCTGGTCATTTTAAAGTATCCTGTAACCATCTTCATTCAATTAGAAGCTCTTTAAGGCACACATCTTTGTATTTTGTGTGTTGCACATGGACAGAGTGCCACTGGCATATTAAAAAGATAGAGTGGCTTCTGTTAAAAGATACGTGTGATAAAATAACTGTGATGTAGACAGTAACTGTTCATCAAAGAAAGAGTGAGGTTGTTCTACAGGATTTTAACACCTTTCACATCTAGCTAATTCTCTTTCATCTGTAATGATTTCCATAGGGATAACACTGATGGAAAATGTCCCATTTCAGGACAATGTCCAGAAATAGAGCCCAGAGCAATGGTCACGATCAACACTTTAAAAGTGGAGTCAGAGATTGAGACTGCTGGTTTTGGGGACATCAGGGCAAATGCAGTGAGTGGAAGATGATTCTAAAAAGTACTGGCACATAACCAAGTCTTTATCAGACATGTTATTCAGATTTTTGAATAAATTATTTAAATGTATTTCCTATGAAGAGCATCAATGTAACAGTGGAAAAATAACACCTTCCCTGCCAACCACAAAGTCAAAGTCAGCATAAAGTACTGCTCAAAATTATTGATGTTAGCACAACTGATATTTTGGAGGGGTTAAATCCTGACTGTCCATGTCACAATGCATGGAAGGACCTTTTTAGTGCTACTCTGCATGTGAACTATGATGAACCTCCAGAGATACAAGTCAGCAGCAGCACAGCTCCAGAAAAATCCCAGTTTTTCTAACTCTGTGCTTTTCTAATTTCCAAATGAGAGAGAACAGCAGATAGTGTGTTAAAACACGTTTAAAAGCAATAAGGACAGCAGGGAAGCACAATTCCTGGGATAAATGAGGCTTGTCTTCTCTAGCAAAATAGAAGCTTTCCAGACTTGAAACTACTTCCTGGTGACATGAGACAATTCCTCATTTTCCAGCACATCTGGCTTGCTGAGTTAAACTACAGCAAGTTGTGACCACATATTCCTGCTGCCTGGGACAAGCCTGTTAAGTGAAATATGATTTCAAAGGCTGTAATTACTGCAATGAAATTACCAGTGAGGAACTAAAACCATAAAAATCTCTGTGAAGAACAGGTTTGGAGCTACTCCACAAGGAGCAGCCCAAGGGTCCAAAAGCCACTCCTCTGGCTTGGACCCTCCCAGGGTTTTGCTGTTGTCCCTCGGCACCCAGGTGCAGGGCTCACTCCGCACTGCTGTGCTCCAGCACTGAACCCTGGTCCACAGCAGGAAAAAAGTGACCCAAACAAATGAAACACCTTTCTTGTCGCTCACCTTCTCCTCGGCATCTGCGCTGCCATCCATCCTGCTCATGGCGTTCTGGACTCGGGCCAGGCGGCTGGACAAGCAGAGCAAGAGGCTCACCACCTTCTCCAGGTCCCCGATGAACATCATGTAGCGCTCAAACTCGTTGGGCTTGCACAGGTCCCGCACGGTGGCCTCCAGCTCCTGGCCCCGCGCCGCGCAGTCCCTGGCGTCCGAGAGCAGCAGCTCCCGCTCCTCCCACAGCTCCTGCAGCCTGCACCGGGCACTGGCCAGGAGTTCCAGCTGCAAAGGGGAAAAAACCAAATCACAGAAAGCTGCTTTTGTCAGAATCCACATTGCTTCTAGAGAACGGATTTTCTTGGCGTTGTCTTTCCAAGTTTTTGACTTTTAAGTAATTTTAAACTCCAGGAAAGAAAAAGGAAAAAAATACAATATTTTCTAAGCTGTACTTAATTCCCAAACTCTGAAAAGCAAATTACTGGTAATCATCTTAACCGGTGATATATTCTCTGTCTCAAGATAGCTTCCAATCAGTCCAAAGGGAACTGCAATAAAGATTACAACATGATTACACGAGCTGTGCTCTTCATGAGCATGAAGGCACAGCTTTGTACCAAGCTTTGGAAGAACTGACTGGAATTAAATTTATCATATGCACAGAAAAAGTCAGTTCCACAGGCAATTCAAGCAGGCCACAGTGCCTGGGTAGAAAAACAATCAGAGGAGGCTGTTTGATAGGTAAATATGGGAAAAGGCCTCCAGTCTGGAGTGGGAGAACACCATCAGCTTCTTTGGAAGTTGGACAATGCCACCATGAACAGGAGCAGCAGTCAGACAGTGGGTGATGTGCACAGCAGGAGAATGTGCACAGAAGGCAGATTGTCATTACCTGAGATGGAGCATGGCCAGGTTTCTACAGGGGTAAAAGCCCATCTACCTCTGCAAAGCTACATAATGGCCCTTCCACAGTCCAACTGTGTCCCCTGTTCTTTGCATGTATGGAATTAATTGGACACTGGAATGTGCATAAATTGCTGCCAGTTCTCAGAGTAAAGAATACATACTGCTGCCTGTTCTAATTTATTTTACAGGTTTTGGGATTAGATCTGAGTGTTAAATTGGGAGTTAGCTGCTGCTGCACAGGAGCTGGCTGTACAAGGAAACCTTTAACCAACCCTGCGTGCCTGTTCCAGACACATCCATTCCCAGTGCTGGAGAGAAGTACGTGGGATGAGAGATCTGAATCAAACCAGGCAGGATTTAAATACCACCATTTATGATCAACAGGCCAGTTCTCCAGGAGTTCACCTACTGTCAAAAATTGATTCAAAGTTACCAGTGAAACATTATTGGGATGAAAATATCCATAGCAATAATGACATTAGTAATAATTTCTTTGTCATGATGGAGAGACCTGTGATGGTCATCTACATACTTTCTTAGATGTGAGGTCATCTAGCTCATTTGTGCTGTCTCTGCTCCTCTTCAAGACTTCGTTTCCCTTAGAAGTAGGATCTTTGCTCCTTTGCTTGGCTTCATGTTCAGATTTAGGAGATTCTTCTGGTTCATCTCCATGACTTTTCCTGGTATTGGAACAGAAAATAAACACCCGTAGCAAACACTTAAAGTTTTCTTCGCAAGCACTGAGTTCATGGTTTTATCCATCTTCACTTCAGGATCACTCTCCTCTCTTCTTACCACTGGAAATTTTCTAATTTTAAAGAAGATATAGAGCAAAAGATTCACAGCCCAGGTCTGTCACAGTCCCTTTAAAAAGGCATCTTTGAACCACTTTTCTTCCATCCTATATCCTTAGTCTCAGGTATTTCTTGCTATGTAAATCAGAAAGCTAAAAAATTTTTCTAACAAAACAAAACAATATGCTCAAGTCCATCTTACTACTAGTATATATGTGATATTCATACACTAAAACAGATAAAAATGCTGGATCATCAGTTTTGTATACTTACTCATTCTCCTGCACATGCTGTACCTTTCCCCTTTTCCTGCGTGATTTCTCCAGCATGGAAATGTTAACAGGAAACAAACCTTCCATCAGGTCCAAAGCAGTTTTCCTAAGAGGATGAGGCATGAGAATGTCCACCAGAGAACTGTCTTTGGCAATGATCTCCATAGCAAGCTCGTGGTATCGCTGGTCCTGAGGAGACTGCAGCCTCCTTTTGGGCAGCTGTGTCTCCGTCCCCAGGGGAACATCATCCTGGCTGCTCGGCACGGATGTTTCCTGTGCAATTAAACCTTTGGCTGGGTTTTTGTCTCCTTGCTGAGGCTGAGGCAGTGCTGTGTGGAGATGCATTCCCTGCTCTGGAGAAGCTGCACGCTGCTGGTCTGGACGCTTGAGTGCAGCACTCCCGCTCAGAGACTGAGTTCTGCATTCCTCCTCCACTCGAGCGCCTTCCTGGCTTCCACTTCGTGGGACAGGAACAGAAGTTTCAGGAGTCAGCTCCTTATTATCCCAACAACACACACACCCAGTTATGTCACTGTGTTCATGATGCTCACATCCCTCTTTCTCAGGATCATGGAAACTGTAAGAAAGAAGACAGTTCCTTTTATTTGAGATGTGCCCTCTACAACATATTTCTGCAGACTGTTGAAGAGCTGTGATTGTTACTTTCATACTGACCTGCTAAACTAGGAAATTTAAGAAATACTTCAAAATATTGCTTAAAATGTGATCTTTTTTTCATGAGCCAATCAAGCCTCCAGAAACCACTGGGATATTTTTGAATGATTGAAAGCGTGGAAATTCCTTTACTACACAAGAGTCAGCATCGCTGCCTTGCCGAGACAGAGTTCAGATGTTTATCTCCCCTGATGCACAGCAAATACGGAGAGTTAAAACACGAACTTCCTAGTTAGTGAAGTGTAAACGGCACAATATGTTTTTCCTTTAAAAAACCACTCCAACCCCCGCTATTACACCAGCCTGATCTCACCTATTTTCCAGGACTGGGCATATCCGAGCTGTTGGAAACGCTGTTTTCCCCGGGGCTCGGAGGAGGGAGCTGTGATCCCGGGGATGTGATCCCGCGGCCGTGCAGGGACGGCTGCCCGGGGACAGCCGGCATTTCCCACTGCCCACGGCAGGGGCGATTTTAGGGACTGCCCCACACAGCAGCGGGTGAATATTCCCATCTGGGCAAGGAAGGGTGCCCAGGGAGCGGGAGGGAGCAGCGCTGGGACACGGCTGGAGCCGGGCACAGCTCCTCCGCCTTACCTGGGGGCGCCGGGGCAGCTCCCGCAGCGCCGGGACGGTGCTGCCGCACCTCTGGCACATCTGCTCGTGTCCTGCAAGGGAAAAGAGCACACTGCGGCAGCCAGCACTTCAGGAGAGGCAGATGCTTCATTTTACTCGCGTGTTTGTCATCCCCAGAAAGGGGAGCTGGCGGCAGATCTCCAAGTGGGTCCACCGAGGTTTGTGCTTTTCTGTTTGTTTGTGGATTGTTTTGTTGGGTGATTTTTGTTTGTTTCTTGTTGTTTTTTCCTAGGGGAAAAGGTTTTGGTTTTCTTTGTTGTTCTTTTTTATCTTTGGGGTTTTTTTGGTGTCTGTCTCTTTTTTAAAAAATTAAATTGCTATTTCTCTCTTCCTAGGTAGCATCCATTTTTTTTTCCCCTAGAAAACCAAAAGAACAGCTGGCAACAAAATACACCTCTACTCTCATAACAATTCAGAAGTTCAGCATTGGTGGAAGTAGGGTAATTTTAGTGGTACGTTAAATTACTTATTTTCTGATCCTTTTATCTTCTTTATTCTCCTCTACAATATTGACAGCTTCTGTTTTTCAAATTCAGTAGCCAAAAAGGTTGATCCTTTACAAAATTCTGTCTATAATGACCTTTTCTGGGATAGGTCTCTAATTAAGTTGCAGTCATTAACAATAATGACTGCTGGAGCACAAACAGCCTCATCCTGCATGCAATATGGGTTCCCTGCAAATGCATTTCCAAGAGCCAGAGCCCATGTGCACCCATCCTTCTGTAGCTCTGGAAGGGACCCTGAGAGGCCAGCGCTGTCCAGCCCCAGAGCAGAGCAGCACTCCCACAGTGTGTCCCTGCACACTCCCCATCCTCCCTGCCTTCACCTCTGCCCTTGCAGAATGAGAAATGGCTCTTTCCAGACTGAGTACCCACTGCAGGCAGTGGTTACTAAGTTTCCATCCTTATGCCATTCTCCTGAACTTCTCACATAAAAGAACACTTTGCCTTCAATACTTTCTTACAAAACCCTTCCATGAATTATGACTTTTTCATCAATCATAATTCACACGTTAAAGTTGGTGGCACTTCTCTCAGAATCCTCCCAGATTATTTCTCTTACCCACCACAAAGCAGAGCATTTTGCTTTCTAACAGCTACACAGCACTCCCTAGAGATTAAGCAAACGTCTTCTCTCTGCATCTATCATTTCTGTGCCACATGCTAAAAAACTAAGAACATGCATGATGTTCCTCAGGTTTTCATGTGAATAATCTCACAATTCTCTAAACCAGGTACATAGCCATATTATACTCCAAAAATAATTATTATCTTAATATAGAATCACAAAATTGTTTGGGTTGGAAGGAACCTTAAAGATCATCTTGTTCCAACTCCCCTGCCATGGGCAGGGACACCTTCCACTAGACCAGGTTGCTCGAAGCCCCATCCAAGCTGGATTTGGACACTGCCAGGGATGGGTATCCACAGCTTCTCTGGGTAACTTGTGTCAGTGCCTCACCACCCTCACAAGGAAGATTTTATTCCTAATTTCTAATCTAACCCTGCCTTCTGTCAGTGTGAAGCTGTTCCCCCTTATCCTGTCACTACAGGCCCTTGCAAAAACTATGAAGTTCCTCTCTGACTTTCTTTAGGTCCCCTTTAGGTACTGGTTTCTTACCTGTGTGGAAGAAGGAGTGGACTTTGATCTCCCAGGAGCTCTCCCAGATGCAGGATCCCCTGCCTGTGGGAGACTTTCAGCTGATGGACACTTGTTGGTGCATCTCCAGTCCCCTTCACTGGGATTGCACCTGCTGGTCACACTCACAGGGGGGGCAAAAGCCAAAGAAGGAAAAACATCTGGTGATTTTTGTTCAGAGAGAGCCTGGCAGAAAACCTCATCATGTTGCATCTTCCTGCTCCCATTTGGGTTGAAAATCTGGCCAGGGGGCCCTTTGGGATTTGACAGCCTCTTCTGCAGGGGTGGCTTATGCAGTGGGAGCTGTTGGGAAGCACCTGGTCTTTGACTGATCTTTCGTTCCATGTATTCCATCAGTGCACTGTGCTGGATTTGTTTCAGCTCTGTCCTGGAAATACTTGAACTGGAAAGTGCCCTTCCTCTCTTCTCCAGATCCCTTCTCCTGCCTGCCACTGTATCTTGGTCAGTGATTTCATCCCTAACTTGACTCCATGATGCTTCCTTATCCATTAGGTAATCGAGCTTCTCAGGCTCAGAATAGCACAGTTTCTTTTGCTCTTGGGTTACCCTTTTCCTTCCCCCTGCTTGACCTTTTTGTGGCCTCCTTATTTCTTCATCTCTATTGAAACTTTCCAGGGATTCTAGATCAGAAGAGGAGCAAGGAACAAGTCTGGCATCCTCGCTTGCACTGGATAATGAGAGAGACCGAAGGTGTTCAATTGATGGCCTTTTAGAGGATTTCTGTCTCAGTCTGACAGGCAAACTCATCTGTAGGTCTTTTCTTTTAAAGGAGGTTTCTTTGAGAACCTTTTTCTGAGCCACTTTAAGTTTCTCTATATAGTCATTCTGGAAACTCTCATCTGTGAATGAGGCAGGACTCCTGAGAATGAAATCTTTGTTCTGGAGCAGGAGATCATCAGCACTGCACTGATGGTGGTGGCTGCTCCTCTGAAGCTGATGGCTTTCCCTTTGTATCTCTAGACACCGTGCTGAGGCAGCACAGCTGCTTGAAGGGATTTCCTTTGGTGAGCTCCTTGAGTCCTCCTGACTGTGGGTGAGCTTGTTGGGCTGCAGGACATTGGTGGTTTTCCCTGCAGAAAGACAGTAGAGCATGGGAGTGGCCTGCCTCGTTATTTGTTCACCAGCACCTGTGTCCTCCTGGAGGTGTCTTGAGAGCTGTGTTTGAAATCCAGGCTGGTGTTTCTGAACAGGAGGTTCCTCTTGTTCTAGACACGTGCTGAGGTCGGGGCTGTTGCTGTTAGCCTGCTTTTCTTTCTGGACTTCACGTAGTAACTGAGATGTGGAATCTTTCTTTGGTCTGAAAAAAGCCATTTGGCTTGTGCCATCACAGCACTGCTTCCTTCCCTGATCCAGGTCCTCACGCTGAGGGTGCTCCCCTCCCACAGCATCACAGCTGCAGGACGGTGGTGATCTCTGTGCCTTGGTTTGCTGATTCAGGACTGGTTCCCTAACATTGCTCACAATTTTTCCTTCAGAATAGCACTGATTTTTGTCTGTACAACTGTTCAGCTTCCTGGAAGCATTTTTAATTAGAAGAACATTCTCCATATGCTTTATATCACAACTGTCCTCAAACACATCCTGATCCCTGTCTGAATGCCACTGGCCATGGAGCAGGCCCTGAGCACAGGGCAAGGACTCTTTCCTCTGCCTGGGTCCTGGCACAGAGCTTGGCAGAGCTGCTTCTCTGGCACTTGGCTTATGCACACCCCAGGGACACTGTTTGACTTCCTGTGTATCATTAACAGCATTCGGGTTGGAATGTGCTTGGTGATAGGATTTGGAGTTCATCTCTTTGGGAATTTTATGAGCATGAACTGAGTTATAAGCAGAAAGTATTTTGGGGACATTCACCACAGAGTCTGTCTTTAAATATTCTTGAAAAATTAATGAAGAAGGTCTGCTGAAAATGTGTGGATTGCTTCTCTTTGTAGGTTGTTGTGATGGGCTCCACTCTCCATTTTCCTTTGTCTTTAACCCCTGAATTTTTGATACGTCATTTGCAGAATCAGAAGAAAGGTCCTTGTTTTCCAGAGTCTTTTCCCTAGCAGGCCCTACATCTTGCTCCGTGACTGCATCCCAGCGTTGACTCCATGGTGCATCCCTGTGTGCCTGCTGCCTGTCCTGCACACTGCACTCCCCGTGTCCTCCAGAGCCCCCTCTCCCTCTTGAGTTTCCCAAGTGTCTGTTGGTGATGCTGTAGCTATGGAGCCGTGTGGGAGGGGACAGTGGAGGAGCTGCCAGGGCTGGAGGGCCCTGGTTTGAAGTCCTTTGGGTGGGAGTGACTGCACAGCGATCTGTGAGGCTGCTGCTGTGAGAGCACCTGTGGGTGCTCAGGTCTGGTGCCTTGTATGGCTGGGGGGATCTGAGGTCAGAGTGTGCAGCACTGACATTATAAATTCCTGTTACATAATCTGAGTCCATGTAGGAGACCTGCTCTGGAGGCACACAGCAATATTCACCACAGCACGATGGCGTGGGGTGCTCGGGAACATTTGATCCCCCTGAGAAAGAGCTGTAAGCAGAGTCTGCTCTTCCAGGGAGGTGCAAGACACGGGCCATGCTGCTGATTGACTTCACTGATGAAAGATGATCATTTTCAGGAGAGGTCACAGGCTCCACCAGCTTCCCAATTCTGCCACCTTGCCTGTGAGTCCATCTTTCTATCTCATTCCCAGATGAAGTCATGTTGTAGTATTTCCAGAAATCCAAGTCTGATTAAAAGTCCACAGCCAATTTGTTAGAAATGAACACTTTTCTCGGTAGTGACATTCCAGTAATATCTTGAGGATCCTAAAAAGAAAGAGAAATGTGTGAAAAAGACTCAGTGGGAGGATTCTCATTGCACATTTTGGAAAACCTTTCTTAGAGTCTTACAGAAAGTGGCTTGAGACTGACAGAGCATCTTGATGAGACATTCTGCTGTCAGTAACAAATCAGGTTTTAAAAGACAGCCAAGTATTTACGGCTGCAGCTAGGAACTCCCCTGAAAACTACCAAATTGACTAGAAAAAAGCACCACCATAGAGTTCATGTATGATACACAATTTTTGCAGAGTCTGGAAAACAGTCCGTGTTTACCAGCAGCATGTGAGAGTTCCTCTCTGATTGCTGTGCATGATGCCCATAGGTTCAGTTTAACAAATGGATCTCCACAAGCAGCCACTCAATGGGCCAAGAGGAGACAAGCAGGAGATTCTCACACCAACAGTGTGACCCCCTGAGCTGCCTCTGCCAGCTTCAAACCCCCTGACATGCCCCTCATAAAACTGAACCTGGCACCAGAGAGGTGCTTTCTAGTGACTTTGTGTAGTAATTCTCATTTAAACCAGCTCTAGAGACTGATTAGTTATTAAAAGAAAGTAAATAAACAGTCATGAAAAGCTTCATCCACAAGCTGCCCCACTAACAGGCCTTCTGAGGAGACACAGAGTGTGTCCAGATCCCTCCAGAATATTACATATCTGATTTATTTATAAAGGTTGAACTCACCAGACCCTAATCTGCCATTCCCAATATCGTATTTCTGTGGCACAGCCTCACAAAGCTGGCAGAAAGAGAGGTTTCAGGGTGATGTGGCTCTTTAATAAAAAAAAAAAAATTCACATTCCTGCCTTGTTTCAAAGACACTCCTGGTATCATTCATTTTGAGCCAAAGGAAGAGATGGTTAGGAGCCAAGATACACAAGTTAATGTATAAATGAAACTTGGACTGGTGGGGCACACTAAATAAATTAACTAGTTTCTGGGAAGTGAAAACAGCCTAACACCACAGAGTGGGAATTTCTACTGTAGTTTTTTTTTTTTTTTTTAATTTTAGTTAGAAACCAACTCAAGGATGCCTAAAGTTCTCTCCCTCCGCAGATGATCTAAAACACAACTGTGAAATTTAATTGTCTGTCCCTGAATAACAGGGTCCCATAGGAAATATGAGGCATCAGTGGCTGCTGATGCCATTCCCCGTCCTTTTCACCATGGTGTCCTGAGGAATTCAAAGAAATAAAACTGTAGATACTTGGTGAAAGGAAAACCTTGGATCTTCTGAAGCCACAGAGGAGACAAAAGCAGCTGAATGCTTGCACTGACCCTAACTGCAGACTGGGAGTGCAGCACAGTGCATCACTCTGCAGGTACATGTCCTGAGCAAACGGAGAGCCCTGGAAGTCCGGCCCACGGCAGCGGCCGCCGGGTCTCGCCGAGCTGGGAGAGCTCCGTGGTACCTGGGGCGCTGGGAGGGGCACAGCATCAAATCCCACGGGAGCCACATTCCACAAGAGACCCAGAAGGCAGATTCCTCTGTCATTCTTATCTCCCTTGTTTTAATCAAATTTTTCTCCCATTGGAACCTCTCCAAGCAGCCCTTACTGACGGTGCTATAAATAGCCCGAGCCAAGTCTTTGTCTGGGAAGTGCTGGCACAGTGCCAGGGAAGTTAATGGAGCCACCCTGGTTTACAGCGAGAATTTGGCTCCAACTTTTCACAGCAATGTGTAGAATCCAAGTAACAGTTGTGATCTGGCTTATGTCTATCAGTGAAAGTACTCTTCTGGTTTCCTATACCAGTCATTCCCAAGATCTCTTCTCCCCCCTTGTTTCAAGCTCCTCATTGGGATTTATAGTAAAGTTGCCAATACAGTGAAGAATTTTTACTCAGATTTTTATGATGATACCAGAAATGGTAGGAAATGTATTTTCAGTATCTTAGAAGACTGAGGTAAGAACCTCTGACTGATACTGAAACACACCTTAGGGAAAACTTGTCTTAATTTCTTTTGGAGAAGGTATTTCCTAAACCCTGGCAGCAGAATTGGTGATCTCAGTGTATTTAAAGAACTATGTGAAAACCGCTCTCCCTTTCCCATGTAAGAGAAAATCATTAAAATACTTAAAACTCAACTGACACGAACAATGACATTATTGTTCTCAGCAGGGAGGTGGTAGAGCTCCCTCATGGACTACACTGTCTCTGGGTCTCAGAAATAGTCTGGCAAGGCTGGAATACAACGTGCACATTCCAGAAAGGCTTGCAATACTTTCATTGTAAACCCCTGAAAGCAAGAACAAAAATGTTAAATTAAAGTCTATCAGTACCAAAACCACTGAAAGATGAAGGGAAGTATTAACAGTGTAGGGATGCAGGGAGGTACATTAACTCCACGCCCAGGGAAGAAATAAAGCCACTACCAACCTATTAAGATCCAAAGTTGTTTGCTTGTTGTTTTCTGTTGTTAAAAACAGAGGCTAACTTGACTTCCATCCACATCAACCTCTTCTGTTCTAGGGAAAGGTGATTTGCATTGCACAATCTTGAATTCTTTGCAACCAACTCAGTAGGTCAAAGCCTCGTGTCTGGCAAACTAACTCTGTACAGAGAAAACCCAGTGACTCCAGACCACAGTCAGTCAGCAATGTACCTGTCTTTTAAGGACAAGATTTCTTCTACTTACAGTTTGTTCTTGTTTGACCTCACTTGGAATTTGCTAGGTGCTGTAATTGACCCATAACTCACCTGCACTTACATACAATGCTTGCCCAAACAAGTCAGCACCCATCAGAAATACATGTATTCTATCAAGTCTCTGACTTGTCCTTAGCAACCCAGGAAAAACAGCCCCTGGCACCAAACATAATCTGCTCATTTGTGTACTTGTGCAGTTCCCTTCAAGTTACCAACACAAGCTTTCCATCACAGAAGCAAGAATGAGCATTTTCCCTAATAAACACAAGCAGAATTCAAACCTTCCTAACTCTCTGTAGAACTGCCCTTTTGATACAAATGGCTCCATGACAATAGAGGGAAAAACCACGGCTGTCAATCCAGATCAAACTACAGTACACAAGCGTTAGGGTTCTCCAGGAGAGAACAACTGTGCAAAACGCAAAGCAAACACTGTGACCAACCTGCCAACATAATGTCATGTCCACGTTTGTGAATGACCTGTTCCTTATCAAAGGGTAAACACTTGATGTAAATATTAGCTGAAATTCTTCAGATTCCAATCAGTTGCACAGTCTGCAGCACCTGACCCATCTGCTCCCCAGACCATGAGATCTCTTTGCTACCAAAGGATCACCTGAGAGACTCTTGCTTTAGCAGGTGACCCTATTGGCTGTGCCAGAGCAGCCTAGAGAGGCCAGAATCCTGGAGAAGTCAGGTACAGCCTCTGGCATGCCAGAAACCTTTGGTAGGTCATTGGTTGGTGGTCTAGCACAGCTTCCCAGATCTCCATCCAGGTCTTCCTGCACAGAAACCTGTGCCCATGCACAACATGGATGCATTCTCAGTGACTCTGTCTCTGAGATGGCTGGAAATAAGAGCTGCTCCTTTAACCAGACTGTGAAATACTCAAAAATTCCAGACAAATGTCTGAGGTCTTAAAATTCCATCACTTTGACATGACTGCTGAAAGGGTGAGAGAAATGGAAGGATACCACACTCAGGAAAGTGTTGCTGGCATTGCTTTTGTGCCCAGCATCTCTTGAAGTCACTGCTTCTTTCTTTCTCTGCTTTAAAAAAAATAGATACTTTCCCTTTGTTATGATTTTTCTCTAGCCTATAATCAACAATTTTATCCCCATGGACTTTCAACTTTAGGTTTCAAACAGGAATGCAAACAGTGCACGTGACATCCCCTTAGGCTGACTGAAAACACACACTTTCTGCTAATCTGTATTTTTCTTGCTAAGATTTCTGAAGACTCTAAACACCAATTTTCTCTTTTAGTGCAATTACCAGAACTATCATGGTGGTAGCTAATGGTAGCTGAGGATACTGTGCATCAACATCCAAGGACAAACTCTCATGTTTGGCTTCCAGGCCCAGTGGAAAGCTCACCCTGCTACTGGGAGCCAGGGAAGTCCAAGTGTCACAGTCTCAAAACAGCTCCTAAGTGGGATTTAGAGGAGGTTTTTGCCTTGTGTGCACAGAAATAAATTTCACCATAGTTTGAGGAATGTAAACATTTCCAGTAAAACCCACGGATACCCACTTGAGGCTTTCTGGAGCTATCAAAGTGTCGTGAGAAATTTAGAGAAGGATGAAAATCATAATAATAATGGATCTCAATATCCCCTTTTTTGTGTAGGGGCGTAGATAAACCTTCCCAAACCTCCTCACCCAGCTAGGCCAGGCTCTCTGCAGAAGGCAGAGATCCCTGCTGACCAGCATGGGAGCTTTGCTGGAGCCACAGTGCCAGAATGGGTCTGTCCTACACCTTCCTGGCATCACCTCCCACAGGGATGGCAGCTCCCTGCTGGACAGGAACATCTGGAGTTCACCTCACGTGCCTGCTGGGCTGAGGAAAAGCTGTGGCCCAAATCAACTGCTTTTGGAGACAGAGCCCTGGCCCAAGCCCTGGCCAAGGATTTAATGAGGAAGATCAGGTTTGGCAATTCTTCACAGCCCTGTGAGAGACCTTTTCTGAGCACCCAACAGAGTCTGACCTTTCAATTAGAGCAGTCACCTGCCACATACCTCTCCATTGTCCTTGAATTCCCTGACTTTCCTTATTTAGCCTCAAAAATTTCTCTTGGCTTCCATCAACATTAGTCTTTACTAAACACCAAACACTTATTGTTGCACTCTGGAAGTGCTTCTCAAAAAATGCTTTTGCCAGAAATCACAGTTTCATCCCAAATGTATGCATTTCTTCCCAATCATTTTCATTTCATCCCTTCTTATTTCATCATAATTTTCCTTCTTTCTTTTTTTAACTCTAATCAGGTTCATTTGATGCCATAAATTTACCCCCATACTGCTTTTACAGGCTACAAAAACACCACAAAAGCATTAAAAAATTACACTCTAAAGTACTAAAAATGAAAAAAAAGAAAAAAAATATAATGACAGTTGTGATTTTTAAACATATGCCTTTAGAATTAAAATATATTCAATTAATTAAAGAGAGTTTAATTAAAAAATATATCTATAATAAAGATGTTTTCTCATTTCTACTTTCTTGACTGTGTCCCAGCAAGGCTGTCCAAGAAATCTCAGAGAGAAATAAAATTCTCATAGTCCCCCTGACCTACTCCTGGCTGCACTGAGCTTCCCACAGCTTAGGCAGCGAGTCAAGCTCACAAGAGAAGACAATGGCCTCTAAATAGGGGTAATCCAGTTCAACACCTCCTTCCACTGACATGTGGTTTCAGTCCAGGATCCTATGAGTTGGTAGAAGTTGGTCAGCAGTCTGTGCAAGCACAGTTTTAAAAACATGCTCATTATTAAGTGCCTGTAATTAGAAAAATCCAAGTGCTTATAACAGGCAGCTTTACCAGCTGCCACATCCCAAACCCAATGTATTCCCAGCACTGCATGGATCAGAATTTGCCTTTCCCAGCTTTATCAGAGCTCTGGGAGAGCTGACGCTCACTGAAACTTATTAGTGAGAGTTGGCTGGCTGGGAAATGTCAGGAAGTCATCTTATCTTTGAAGAATGGTGGTTTTCTGGCACCTACATATGCTTTATTCTAATATAAAACTATTCTCAGAAGCTTTCTGGATGGCTCTGTAATTGCAGTCCATGAGTCCTTGACAGAACAAGACTGCAGATTCCAATTTCTCCACGCTGTAGTTACGTTTTCCACAGACAAACCTGCCATGAGAACAAACATTCCTGCTGCAGCTCCAGTTTTAGAGAAGGATGGATCCAGATGCACTGGCTGGTCAAGGGACAGTGTCCAGTTCATCTTAATCAAGTCTATTTATATATATATATATATATATATTTGTATAATTTAAATTAAGGCTTCAGATGGATCAAACAATTCAGTCTCTCATCCCTAAATGTACTGAGAAGTTTTTGCTGAACTTGGCAAGCTTTAGACTGTGTGCTATGAACTTCATGGATGACACAGAAATGCACTCCCCTTACTACATTCCCAAAGTCATTTCCCTCTAGGGAATACCAACAGGTAAAGCATTGGACAGAGAATGCTGCCAGACCTTCCCAGAGCAGAGGGATAATGTGGTCAAGCTGACTCACTCAGATTATCCCAGAGAACAGAAGAACACAGGAATCAGCTTGTGGTACCTGGAAAACTTCTGAACACTGAACATGGATGAGGATGAGACTGAAAATGTGAGAGAAACAGAGGCACAGCGAGCAGAGATGTGGGAATGGAGCTTCATCTGACAAAACAATCCCTTGCACCTCAGGGTATGTCTTACAAACTTTGATCATACACTGCCACACCAGCAGGACTCTGCCTTACCATGAAATCCTTTGAGTCCCACAGCAGGAGCAGAACCCAGCCCTCTCACCTCCTCAGCACTCCTAACTACAAATTAATTTTTTTAATACCTTACTGCCCTCACTAAATCATGTAACTTTTCCATTCTTTCATAGCACATTGCCAGTGTAAAATATAATTGACAAACAATATTAGCACTCCCATTTTCTTGCATACAAATCAAGGATTATGAAGTCATATTAATTTGGTATTTAAAAAAAATCATTAGCTCTTTAAGTTTCTTATTGTGACATAGGAAACAGAAACCATTCCTTTCCAAAGGATGTCTGTTTTCAGTCTAATTCATCCAGATGTTAAACACAATTGTGCCTGCCTTTGGGCTGGGGCAGACAGTAATGCAATATCCAGTTACTACAGAACATTCCACTGGAACAAGAGGAAACCACCAAACATACACAAGACATAATATATTAGACTGCTCTGTTCCTTTGGCAAACGTTGCATTCCAGTATTTTCCCATAGCTTTCATCTGGGCAGAATCCATAACCATTTATGCTTAATCTCACTAAACATCTCACTGGTTTCCACAACAAACAATGAAAAACTGGATTAGTAGTTTAAAGTAATCTGGAAATATCCAATAGTTAAATTAGGGCAGATTTAATGGTGGGGTGGTGGTTGCTTGGAATTACAGGCAGAAATCCCCTGGTGTACAAAGAGGATCACAGAATGGTTTGTGTTGGAAAGGTCCTTAAAGATCACTTTGCTCCAAACCCTGCCAAGGGCAGGGACACGTTCCACTATTCCAGGTTGCTCCAAGCTCTGTCCAACCTGGCCTTGAACACTTTCAGGGATGGGGCAGCCACAGCTTCTCTGGGCAACCTGTGCCAGTGCCTCACCATCCTCACAGGAAATAATTTTTTCCTAATGTCTAAACTAAACCTACCCTCCTTCAGCGTCCCTCCAGACATGCTGACAGGAGATGTCAGAGGAAAAAGACTGGGCAAAACTTAAATTCACTCAGTTCTGGGAGAAGGCAGCTCCCAGAGCTTCCTGAGATCCTTTCCCAAAGCAGGTACTGCCAGGAGAGGTGTTCACCTCTGGCAACAGGTGAGTAATTCAGAGAGAGTGGCAGTTTCAGTGAGAGGATCTACTGGGTACATACAAACAGGGGACCAAGCAATGCCCTGTCTGTAGCACTTCATACTAACTAGTCCTCACCCAGCCAGAAAGGTGTGAGTTTTTGCAAATCCACCTTTCTACATTTAACCTGTTCTACAGAAACTTCTCCTTTAAGTCCTCTATAACCTGCATTTCACCATCAGCTTGAAACATTGTGCTGGAGGATCATTATGTGCATTTGTACCAAGGCAACTATTTTCTGTGAAAAAATGTCTGCCTGCCAAACCTCTTACCTCACCTATTTAACATGGACCTAGATTTTAGATTTTTTTATTCTAAAAAACCCCACATGATCTGCACACCCAAGGCTGGAGCAGAGCTCCTCTGTTTGTATTAGACTGAGGTGACGCTCCAGACTGTTTGCGTGCACAGCAAAGGTGAGATTGCTCCCTTACACACTACAACACACTGATAATTTTCAGATTTTAAATAAAATTTTTCTGCTACAAATTCAGTTCTGTCCTCAATTATTTGGTTACATTCACACATTTCCCTTTGAAAATGCCATCTTTCACCTGCACAGATCCAGAGGACAAGCCCTGAAATTCAGGCGGCCTGGTGTAATCATGTGTGCCTAAGACAGCTTCTAAGCCCAGGTTAAACATTTCAAAATGTGGTTTTAATATTTTCCAAGATACATCCTGCCCGTTCTTCTGTTTCTCGGCTGTTACAGAAGGGTGCCTCAGAGGGGAGCACAGGGACTTTGGCAGCAGATGCTCTGCAAAGTACCTGAGAGCTGAGTCAGCCCTTGGTGGGAGAGAGGATAGACAGAAAACACAGCACTTGGACACCTGGTTGTCCAACAGTGAGCTTTCTTCTCACACCCAGCTCCATGAGCCTGGCCCTGGACAGGCTCTTGTGACATGTTTAAGTGATCCCTCCCCAGTGGGACTGTTGGCTCTGCCTGCTCTGTGCTGCTGAGCTGGGACCGAGCACATTTTGCACCTCCTCTTTTGCTGAGACCTCAGAGCCCATCTGTGAATGTCTGCCAGGATGGCACAGGCACCCCCACACTGGCATGTGTGCCATGGTGCCACAGGCACCCACAGACTGATGTGTGCCACACTGCCACAGGCACTCACACACTGCCACAGGCCCCCACAGACTGACATGTGTGCCACACTGCCACAGGCACTCACACACTGCCACAGGCACCCACAGACTGACGTGTGCCACTGTGCCACAAGCACTCACACACTGCCACAGGCACCCACAGACTGACATGTGTGCCACACTGCCACAGGCACTCACACACTGCCACAGGCACCCACAGACTGACATGTGTGCCACACTGCCACAGGCACTCACACACTGCCACAGGCACCCACAGACTGACATGTGTGCCACACTGCCACATGCACCCACAGACTGACGTGTGTGCCACGCTGCCACAGGCACCCTGACACTGACATGTGTGCCACGCTGCCACAAGTACCCGGCATGGCCGGGTGCATCTCAAGCACCCAAGCCCACATATCACATCAAACCCCCTGAGGTCCAGGGACGTGTGTGGCATCCCCAGCTGCTCCAGGGACACTGCTGAGATGAAGGAAAATCTGTTTGTCAGGAGAGAGGAGTGAGCTCACCCACAGCACCCCATGGACACTGCGGCCCTCAGAGCTCTGCAGCCAGGGCCCCACTGAATCCCTCCCCAAACACAGGCACTCATCCACAGGCTAAGGAGCACTTACACACACCGTGGGTCAGCAGAATCCCTGTTCCCCAGACTTACAGCAAACACAATATAAGCAGCAGTGTGACCAGAATGTTCATTCTTTTCATGCATCAAGCAAACATACAGATAGACGGCACAGCAACTGCTGGAGGCAACATGTACCCGGTTCAGGCATCCAAAATATATACACACACTGAAATGTTGTTTGCTTTAGTTAGAATCACAGAACTACAAAATGGTTTGGGTTAGAAGGGACTTCAAAGCTCCTCCAGTTCCACCCCCCCTGCCACGGGCAGGGACACGTCCATCCATCCAGCGGGTTACCTGTTACCTCCAGCCCTCTGAAGGCACGTTCACAGCCAGCACAGACAGGGCAATTCTCTACCTCCAACATTCTCTTTACAAAACAGAAGCTCTGGTCCCACATTCCAGCTGTGCTCGCAGCAGCGATCTGAGAGTCAGTGAAGGAGAACTTGTGCCTGTCAGAGTCCGCGGAGCTGTCAGGGCGCTCCCGGTGCCGGGGGCGATTCCCGGCCCTCACGCCGCGCCCAGAGCCCCGGGCTGTGCCGGGGGCACCGCGGCCGGACCGGGGGCTGTTCCCGGCCGGCCCTGCTCCGCTGCGCGGCCGCGGTGCCGCTGGGGAAGGGAAGGGAGCGAGCAGTGGGCCGGGCCATTTCAGTGTCTCACCAGTCAATCATTAACACGGCGCTGGTTCTGCCGGGGCTCTTGGCCGGCGGCCACGGCTCCCACGTGGGCACGACGGAAAAATTCCATGAATATGCTGCCAAGGCCACGGAGCAGGGAGCAGGTGAGGCCGCTCGCCCTGCAGCCCGGTGCTCCTGAGCATCCCATCCCTCACCGCTGCACCTCGTCCCGCGCTGCCACAGCGCGCTGGCCAGGAGCCCTGCCTCTGGGGCAGTCCAGAAGCACTGTTAGACAAAACCGCATTAAATCCAACTGAAAGTAGTTCGATTTAATCCAACAAAGTAGTTACATTTTATTTTCTTAAAAGATTATGTACTGCTTTGTGAGGGGGAGAGAAAAAGGGTAGTCCAGTAAAAGTTAATGCAGCTCAAGGCAACTGTGGAGCTGTGTTTTATACACTACAGGTTTTGTTTTGTGGGGCTTTTAAATTATTTTAAAGTATTTGGTTCATAAAAAAGCACAGAAGGCAAACAGAATGAGGCTTTCCTCTACTTTGTGTGACTCTGAATCGACTGAAGCCTCTGCAATAAATTCTTTCTGCTTCCAAATATATGTGATGAAGCCTGATATATTTTATAATGGCCTTATCTGGTGAGATGAACTCCTGCTAGTTTCCAGCAGGGCTTAAAAAATAAGCTGATTTTGTGCCACTATTTTTTCCCTCGAACTAAGCTGGATAATGCCATGCAGGCCACAGCTCTATGATTTATGTATTGTCTCTCAAGGGAAAACTGGGCATTCCTTCCACATTTCCTACAAAAATAGGCTGCTCAGCTGTGGCTATGTTGTTTTTACACGTTGTGAAGGAGAAAAGTGGTCTCCAGAGGGACACAGGCTGAGCCTTTGGGTTGTGCCTGGCCTCACCCTGCTCTCCAGCCATCACCTGCCAAAGCCATCACAGAGAGCTTGGAATTGGGTTTGCTGCAGAGCAGCTGGAGAGCACAAGGATAATTTTATTGGTAAAGTCTCAATCCACTTCTCCTGTGCATGAAGATCCTCTGGAATACCATTCACTGATGATTCATTTAATCCATGTTTGAGGTTTATCTGTGAGCAACAACCTGGGCTCCTTTTCAAAATCCTGTATACAAATAGGCCATCCCACAGCCCAGTTTTTTTTTCACCAGCAGATAATGTGGTCAGTAACTCCCCAAGTATGGAAAAGGGCTCCTGGGAAGTTACTCAGTAACTAACTCAGTGTTTAGTCATTGCATTAAATCCTGTTTTCACCCAGCAGTGACATGGTATCTGATCAAGTGTCCTGCAATAGGAGGCGAGGGGATGTTTCCAACAGTCCGAGAAATGAGAAGGACAAAGATCCTGCACTGTGGGAAAAAGGCAAACCTGAGCAATCCTCCTGCCAGGGGATGAGCAGAGCTCTGGTTTGGGGGCAGAGCTGGCCACTCCAGTGGTGCCTCCTCTGCACAGGGACTTCTGTACATTCCCTTTGCCATTGCA
Source organism: Climacteris rufus (assembly GCA_013398175.1). Classification (NCBI taxonomy): domain Eukaryota; kingdom Metazoa; phylum Chordata; class Aves; order Passeriformes; family Climacteridae; genus Climacteris; species Climacteris rufus. The sequence continues at coordinate 4,040,269 of VZRZ01002792.1, read as the reverse complement.
ACCTTTGTGCAGGTCTGAGAGAGAATGACCAGTTTGGTACAGTGCTGCAGACAAGCCTGGCCTCAGTCCTACAGGAACAATCAAGGTTCCAGCATACTACATGAGAAAATAGAGGAAGTCAAAGCCATCATTCCCATCCTGCACCTCAGGGGGTTAATTCACCAACTCCTGCCTCTCCCAGGACACGAACAGCTGAACCCTGAGCAGAGCTATTCACTGTGGAGAGTTTGGTTTGGCTCTGGGATTTGTCACAGATCTCTGTAAGGCTTGGCCCTTATATAAGGCGATTTTTTAAAGACATTTCAACACATCAAAATCGAGACTGTCCAGACTTTTCCACACACAGCACAGTCCCCGACTTCTGTCTCTGTGAGAGAACTGTGCAGACATCCAAGTTCAAGGGCCCTTAAATGAAGTGTCTCTTGTACGTAAATTGGGGATGAACAACACTCTTCTAACCACATTGTTGTCAGGATAAACCCATTAAAAACTGTGGGACTCTTGAAAACAAACAATCCCCTCCTAACCTGAGGGTGCTGAAAGCCCCTAAGAGGTGCAGAGTGTCAGCAAAGCGCTTGAAACTCTGCAAAACTGCAAAGCCTTGGGAAAACAGCCCTGTCACCACAGGGTCACCAAACCTGAGCTCTGAACCAGTGGAAGTTTCACCAGTAACTTGCACTAATACACAGCACTGTGAGTATGATAATAGCATTCACTACTTATAAAATTATTCCCAACTATAAATCACATGTTCCAAATGCTCCTTCTCACTTATAAACCACTTGCCTTGTAAAGAAATTATTAAATACTTCATATGGTCTGCAGCTCAGATGGTGTGTATCCCACAGTGACAAATTTAGGCTGGATTCCAGGAGGGCTCTGCAGCCACTCTCACGTGGAACACTGGGAAGAGCTCCTGGGGAGCAGGCAAGGGCTCCTGTAGGGCCCCAGCTGTCACAGGAAATCCACGTCACAAATATTCACCATTAATCCTTCCCACTGCCTTCACTACACATTCACAATGCTGTATATTTGGGCTGAATAATTGCCCTTTGCTCTCTCCTTGGATTCAATCACAGGGTAAGATGTTTGATGACTGAAAACAACTGAATGAGATGTGATGGGGACACCCCCAAAGAGAGAATTTACAGCTGTCCTGGGTAATTAAAAACACTGGAGCAAATTAGTGTCAGAGAACGTGACAGAACCAAGGCAGAAACCTCACCCCTGTGCCAGCCATGAGTGCTCTACCATCCATTCATCACCACTAGGAAATAACCAAAGTATTCTCAGGAGATTTACAAATCACAATGTTTGCTTAGCTTTGCTATTGATAAACTTATGGCAACAATAACAAACAGGACCAAGAGTTAAAACAAACAAAGGATTTTGTAAAAACAACAGAGCTGAGGTTCATTCTACTTGTCCTTTGATACCTAAACCTTTGGAGCACATTGATGTGTTTTCAAACTTTTCTTCACACCCAGAAATATTGATATACACCACGGATTTCCTAATTGAAAGCTGACTTTCAGGAAAGGCTTGAATTTTTACAGCTGGTGCTTTCAGAGATGCATAAAAATCTCATGACACTTCTGATAATGATGCCAGTGGTTGCCATTTGCATGGCTTTCACTGACAAGCACTGCCACAGTCACTGCACAAAACTGCTTGCAAGTAGAAAAGCAGTAATTAGGATTATGGGCCAAAGTTTGCCTCTTAAGGCTACTTTACAGATTTTCTTCCTAATCTGTTCTGTGCTGGGATGTGTCCTGCACTCATGTGCAGTTCCTGAAGGCAGGAACCTGCAATTCTGGCTAAAAACTGCAAACATCAGCGATCAACAGAACCAGGGGAGATGTCTGCTCCCTGTTCACTGGCACCCTGCATTCTGCCACTGCCCTTTAGTGCCAGAGGACAGTGCCAACACCACAGAAATACAGACAGGCAACAGTGACAGCAGAGAAACTCAATATTAAAATTATTTCTCATGGGAGTGACTGTCAGTCTTCTCTCACAGAGCTCCAAACACTTCAAACCATCACTGGTTGAACCCCATAAGGCAGGATAAAGTAAATCCACAGCGAAGAGCCTTGGGCAGGACTGGCTGAACCCCCCAAGCCCTGTGGGGCTGCTCCCGGCACTTCTGCCTTCCCAGCCTTTTTTACCAGGTGTTGGAAAGCACAGTCCAAAGGGGAAGCAACACAAATAGCAAGTGCTGCCCATAAACCCTCCCATCACCCAGAGGGCTGTTACCTCCCAGGGTTATTTCCATTCCTTGGCATCAGCTGGGATACAGATGGCTGTGCAGTTACCCGCTGCAGAATTAGGTCAGTGGCAGCACAGATATCAAGGAAAAATAAAAAATCCTGGGGTTTAGCCACCAAAACCATCCAAGTAACAGCAGCCTAATGGACAAAATAATATCCCTGAGAGATCTCATCAACCCCAGACTTCACAGCCACAGATGTGGCTGCCTTACCTAGTGACCACAGCAGCTAGCAGGGCAGAGGACTAAGGCAGTGTCATTACAGACACTTATTCATTATTTTTTCCACTAGAATCCAATAATTCCTACAGGAGTTACTCCTTCTGCGTGACCTTTTAACAAACATAACCATTTTTTTTACATTGCCTGTTATCTAGTTAATTGGTAATAGTTTACAGAATAAAGGTTAACAAAGTCACTACTATTGTTTTAAGTCATCCTGATGTTCCATGGATTAAAGACAGGTCCCCGTGTTCCTTCAGTCCCTGGTTTAATACAAAATGTTCTGCAGCCAAAGAAACTTAGAGCAGTTTCCTTTCCTCATGCTCCTTCCAAGGCTGGTTTCCCAATTCCCAGCACTATAAGCAGTTGCAAGGAACAGGATTTTTGGCTGCAGCAGGGAGCAGAAGGAAGCAGCTGTGTGCTGGGGAAGGCACACTTGCCAAAATCTACCTTAAATTGATGTGGCTGCTTTTAGTCACGTAAATCTTCACTGGGAGTTCTGACTGAGTAAGGTTACAGGATTTGTCCCTGGAAAAATATATAAGGGTAGATCTTTAGGTGAGAACAATCAAATCATATCTGGAAGCCTCATTAGAAAAATAAACAAATATTTAGACAACCAAATCTTGTTTTTCCATCTGAAATCATGTTATGAGCACATGTAAATACTATACCAGCAGTGCCTTTGAACCCACTGGAAAATCTTCATAGAATATCCTCTCGCATAGCACTGAGACATTTCACTTTCTGAATCAAGGCACTGTACCAGCTTGGATAAGTGGTTTTAATTTTACTGTTGAATATTGTTTCTCAAAGCAGCTGAACTTCATTTCATATGGCTCATAGATCACCAGTGATCCCTGGGCCTCAGAGCAGAATCTGCTCAAGCCATTTAAATGGAACTGAGTTTGAGCTGCTGCTGAAAGGGGAGAATCTGCCTTCACCCTGCCTTTCCCCTATCCCCCACACCAGCCTTGCTGCAGCTCTAGTACTGGCACTCTGCTGGCTTGGTTCAGTTTGCTGATCTGGCAGAAGCTGATCAGGGTTTTTATTTAGTTTTCTGATGTTTTATTGAGCTGAAAGAGTTAATGGAGGAACTGGGTGAATGTTGAGTCAACGTCAGGAGAGAGGAGAGGGGAGAGGGGAAAGAGGAGAGAGGAAAGGGGAGAGAGAAGAGGGAAAAGGAGAGAGGAGAATGCTGCCGAGCTTCCTTGAATATCAAAAAGAGAGTGGGCATGAAACATAAAAGTACTGGAGCCTGTCCCTGGGATCACCTGAGCTCATTGCAGAGCTGTGTACCTGGAACACAGATGTGTATCCAGCACTCTGCCATCAAATAGGGATTTACCAGAAATCTGTTTCGAGTCTGATACTGATTCCACTTAAATCTATGCCAAAACTCTTTTTTTTTTTTTTTTTTTTTTTTTTTTTTTTTTTTTTTTTTTTTTAAGGAAAGAGCCTTCAAAAAAGAACCAGGGCATTTTGTCTGGGGAATGTGTCGCTCATCAAAAGCTGTATGCTTTAATTTTTCCACAGACATTTATAAAACCAGAATTTAAACACAGCTTCTCACTACATTTAAAAAACATGTTCAGGAACCACACTTGCAGCCAGATATTACAAGAGTAGCACAGAGTGCAAATAAAGATCTCCTACAGGAAGGGTGATCTGTTTGTTTCTTTAAGCACTGTAAAATGCAGAGAAGTAAGAAGAGTGGGACATTGTGGTTCCCCTGGGACAAGGGTCTGGCTGAGGGCAGCGATGGCAGCTGCTGCCTGCTTTTGCCATCAGCTGTGTGCTGCTCTGCTCTGCACCCACAAAACCAAACACCAAGGGGCTCCTGGCGTTACACGGGGAGGCAGCAGCCGGCTCCCTGCTCCTGGTCCCTCACAGCACAACAGGGGCTTTGTTTCAGGGAGCTAAATAAATCATGGGGTCATTACATGTCAAAGAAGAAGGAGCATTACATGATTAAGCTCCAGATACAGAGCAGGGCAGCTCTGCCACAGTCCCAAACAGACCAAGGTGCAGCGATGGAGCCGCGGCCTGAGCATAGGGAGGGGGCTTAGGGCAAAAATTACAGGGGGACAACAGAGACACAGAGCCTGCAGGTCTGGGCTTTGAGTACAGTCCTGTTCAGAAGAGTGATTGGTAACAGGCATTTCTTTCTTGTGTGCTTTTGTTTTCTGCAGTGGAGCTTCCAAAGGCACGAACCCAGCAGGATCTGAACTGGTGTCTCTGCAACGTGGACTCCACATCCCTGAAGTGTTCAAGGCCAAGGCTGGACAAGGCCTGGAGGTCTAGAGGAGGGTGTCCCTGCTCAGGGCAGGCATGAAGCTGGGTATCTTTAAGGTCCCTTCCAACTCAAACCATTCTGTGATTCTATGAATGTAGCTCTTGAAAAAAAAAAAAAATAGTCTGTCTCCCAACACTATTTGAGCACATACTTTCACAAGTAAAAGCAATATTATTCTAATAATCAAACACTAAAAAGGGTCTCAGAAGGCTGCAAGCAAAGCTGGCTCATTAATCACAGAACATTCACATGTGGTAAGTGTTAGTTTGGCCAGGAGTCTGGAAATGCCAGTTAATAATTTAAATTTTGGAGTTTCCCTGAACTTCAGAAGGCATTGGGATGACAGAATGATATCAAAGCCATTTTACATTTAATATTTTAGGAAGCACACATTTTCTTTTCTATCAAACATTCCTGCTAATAAAAACCTTATCCTGCAAGCCATGCACAATGGAAATTTCCCAACAGCTTTGCAAGAGTTTTCACTATTGGAAAAACTCAGGAACAAATTTCAAGATGCTTTTTGTGTGGTAAAGTTGTGAGAAGTTATTAGAAAACAGGAAGCATACAAGGTGTCAGTTTTGAAATTCCCATGAGTGGATATACAAGATGCTACAACTGAGCTCTGCTTTTTAAATTTGAATTTATATTTGTTAAAAGAAGCAATTTTCCTAGATATGCAATGTGAAATTCTGTTAGTCTCATCTAATGATGACAACTGACTTACAGACGTGGAAGGTTTCTTTTTTATTTAATATGAGCAAATTCTTTTTGTTTTACCATTTTGTTTCATATAATTTAGCCAAAATTACTGGCAATGTATATAAATATAAATAAAGGTGCTCTGAGCTCAACATTTCTCACAGAGCTGAGGAAAGCTACTCAATGGACAGATTTGGGGCTACACAGCCACTTTCATGCAGTAAGTTAAGGGCAAAAGGGAGCAAGTTGTTTATTTCCAGTTCCCTGCTCTATTGACCAGACCAGATTTTCCCTGTTAGATAACACGCCCCAGGCAAGCTCTGGGGGGTGTTGGCAGGGTCACTTCAGGTTATGGTCACAGACTTTTAAGCCCAAGAGACCCGAGAGTAGCACGAGCGAGCTCAAATTCCATTGGTGTGTTAGAAAAGGTTCTACTGAGCCTGCCAACCCCCCTGAGACGCCTCTGGAACAGCACCAAAGCAATTGCACAAACCATGCTGCTTACCACAGACCTGCCGGGGCTGAGGTGTCTCCTCTGTGCCGTGCCTGGGATCTGCCACGGGGGAAGGAGGGCAGCTGGTGCCAGAGGAAGGGCAGGGAGGGGCTGACACCTCCCAGAGTCGCTCACATCCTCATCCTTCCAAGCCTGGCTCTGGTTCTGCAGCTGTCGGATCCGTGGGGCTGCTCAGCCCTCGCTGGGAAGCGCCACATGGCAGAAACATTAGCTGAGCTTCCCCACGAACAGATGCTGCTTATGCAGAGAGTCAGAGGCTCCAGTTAATCAACTTGTTTCAGTCAAGGGTTTGCAGGGAACTCTCATGAGATTGGAACTGGAAACGCAAAATTTTGCACCAGTAGAAGAAGCATGAGAGACGTGAACCTTGCCAGCCAAAATCTGCCTGGAGCTGCTTTTTGGCATTGTCCCATCACAGACAGCTTCAGTTTGACAAATGAATTGGTTAAGCAAGAATTGCTTCAATTCGTATCAGAAATCAAATTTTCAGCTTATCTACAAAAAATTTCAAAGTACCAGGTTTTGTTTTGTGCCAAATAAAGTATTCCAATTCCCCCCAAATTAAACCTTTTTTTCCCCCAAGGTATTTAGGACAAAATGACCAAACCATGGACACAGACAGCGGTGTAGCCAACAGCAAAGGTAACTTGGCAAGGGCTGCAAAGCACACCTGAAAGTGGGACACTTTTTTTGGGTGGTTAACTCCTGCTGAGGCCTCCTAGCAGCACTGAAGGCAGCTAGAGCAGCAGACACCGTGAGGACAGAACTCTTACCCCTGTGACCTTACAGTTCAATTGTCTTGGAGCTCCTACACATGGTCCCCAGCAGCAGGGACAGGTGAAGGAACAGGAGGAGGGAGGCAGGAACAGGAGCAAACTGCACACCTGCCACAAGAATGACTACACCAGGCCTGGATTAGACAGAAATATAAATTGTATGTCTGGTCTCAAACTGGAAGGACCTTTGAATGGGACCCCCTGACACAAACCAAGCTGTTTTGGGCTGGAGAGCTCAACAGGGCAGCTTGGAGAACTGAGACATTGGCCATTTCTCAGGACAGTTTTGACAATTTTTGATAATGCCTGGGTTTCTGCAAGATACAGTGAAAAGTCAGGTCATTCTTGAGTCTTCTACAAATGGGCCTTGTGATATTTTAGATACCAGCAAATTCAACTGTAGCAATAAATATGGAGCCTGGTGTGACCATTTCAAAGGCAGAGCAGCAAATCTCAGTGATTAGCTTTGTGGTGATTAGTCACAGAAGTCTGACAATCCCTTGGGCGAAACCTTTACATTTTACAGGCTCTGAGATTATCACAAAACTCACCTCCAAGAGTATTCAACTATCTAAACCATTTGTTTCACAACCCATGGAAAGGTTGTTGAAAATCTAAAAGTAGGTATTTGTCATTTCTTATAAATAACTTTTTTCCATACAAAAAACCCTTGCTGATTTATATTATGATAAAAATAATTAACATGAAACATTTGCCACAATGGAAGGCTGGAATTTTATTAGACATAGGTTCAGTGGGCAGCTCAATGCATAAATTATTTCTGGGCAGGTGAACAGTAAAAAGCTTATTTTAAAATTCTGACCATACTCCTTTCCTGTTCTTGAAAAAGCCTGTATAGTAACAGAGGCAGGTGCAGAAAAGTTCATGATCCAAGAAATAATCTGACATAGTTCCATGCACGGAATGCTGCACCAAGAATAAACTCCCAAAGAGGAGAGATGTCACTTCACATTCATGATGAAAACCAGACAGGTCTGTGTATTCCTGAAAGGTTCTGAGTGTATCAGCATCACTTCACATTTCCTGCTATTTGTTCTGACAAATGTTTATCCATCTGACTGGAGCATTCCAGCTGGTGATATATTCATGAGTCTTTTAAAATCATCAGCTAAAGGTTCCAGCTGTTTGAGAAGAAGTCTCAGGACAACACGCTATCCTCTCAAGGCTAAAAGAATAACCTGACAGTGCTTTATGAAACAGGAGCTCTCTTCCTTTACAGTTCAGATTGAAGATCTGGCAAGGATCAACCATTGCCCCAAGTGCTTAGATTTCACCAGTGAGTCAAACCCAAGCATTCTAAATTTAGAACTGAATTTAAATCCCTGAACAATCACTTTGCATAAATTCAGTAGAGACTTGATGTATTAAAGTTTCCATCCAGTCAATCCACAGCTTACAAAGTCAGGCTTGAAATTTCCTTTGTGTTACTTCCTGTGTTATTTCTGAACCACCACTTTTGTAAAGAATTAAGTCTTTTTGCCTTCTTTTAGACTCAGCTGCAACTTTTAGGAAGGTATGTAAATAGTTCAAGGAACCCTTCCCTCAAAGTGAACTTGGCACTGACTGAGCCACCAGCAGTTGCAGTGGGAGGCATCCTGGCACAACCTCAGCTGCTACAGCCCTGAGAGGAAGAGCAGTGCACAGTTCAAACCAGCTAATTCAGCATTTGCACTCACTGTGCCAGAGGAGCTCTGTCACACAATGGGCAACCTAAAATTCTGATCACCAATGAAAATATCACCTACAATATTAATACAGAATCACACTGCAGACCAATGCAGAATTGCCAGCATTAGCTACATGTACCAAATCAAAACACTCAGTCCTCAAAGCAGCTGAGAAATCACACACAGGACACTGAAATGTATGTTTTCTGTATGTAATCATTGGTGGGAAAGAGCAGTTTTTCCCTGGAAAGACAGTTTAGGCCACAACAGAAGTAATTTCCAGGCCTTACAACTCTAAAGTCATGCTGTGCAGTTTTTTACCCAGTTCTTCAACTTTTAATAGTTAAAAGGGGGAAACTCCCAGTTTAAGGGCTAATATTGCCAAACACAAAGCAGATGCTGCTTCATGTTATCACAAGGGATCAGAGCCTGACACTTGGTGTCACACCACGTAACAGGACACTGTTATCAACAGAAAACCAAAGAACTCAGATCTTTGCAATTGAAATTTATATGGAAACACATCTGCAGAAACAATTGGAATTGAAAAGCTCTACAGTCAGCTTCTCCTAACCCTTTCATTTAAAAGGCTAGACAGCACTTAAGACCTTTATATTAACTTAACCAGAACTGTACAAAGCAATAAATTTTTACATTTCCAAAATACTGACTATAAAGTGATCAAGAAACTTTATTCTTTTACAAATAAGAAGCTCTAGTAGTTGTAACAATTTTTTGGTAATTTTTTTTCTATATTGGTATCTGCTGACCATTTCTTTTGAGTAGTCAGTTTTAATGTATCACAACTTCATGCATACATTAGCTGGCCAAATAAACCTAGAATTCCAGTCAGATCTTTTCTCCTTCAAGAATTTACAGAGTAGATGCAGGTATTTTAGGTATACATATTATATATACATGTGTGTATGTATGTGCCTGTATTTGTACACATACACACATTTGCAGAACTGCTCTAAGTACTGGACTGCTCATGACTGCTGAAAGAAGCTTTCACAAACTTCTTTGGGGCAAAAAAAAGGTTTCTGCCATTTCTGGCATTTTAGACACATGCAAAGGAAGCAAGTGTCCAGAGAGTCGTAAACAAGTATGCAAAAAGCCTCATGTACTGGAATTATGTTCCCTGTGACTACTGTCCAAGGAAAGAGGCCATGGGGTCATCAGGTCTCTGGCGTTTCATTCTGTAGGCTTCCATCTCCTCCTCTGTTGGCTCCCTGGCTTCATACTGGCTGTTGTAGGGTCTCTTCCTCTCATCTAACTGCATGATTTCTTTGACATGGAGAAGTCGAGCCTCTTCTGCATTTAGTGCCTGAAATGGGAGCAAAGGAATTCCACAGTGGAAGTTAAAAAAAAAAAGAAAGAAGTTTGTCTTAGATTCTCACAGGATGGACAAGCAGCAGGCACAAGGGTGGGATAAACAATGCACATCCATCTGACCCATCTACAGCACATTTCACTTAATACTCATTTTTTACTGTTTAACATAAACCCTATTTAGCAAACGAGACACTTTAATCTCTTTCCAAATGTCAAAATCAAGTAAGAAACTCCTAGGATTTACCTAAAATGTAATCATGATCCAGCAAGTACAAAAGCAGATAAGCAAGCATGTGATCTTAGGGCTTTGGGATTTTTTTGTTGTTGTCTTTTGGTATATGTTTGGGGTTTTAATTTTAAGATGCTTTGTGTAATCTCATTCCTCAAACTTCTACTGTTGCTCCTTGCTACTGAAAATGAAGTTGCATTTGCATCCTGTTTTGATTAACCATAGTTTAAACTGGTTTCCCCTCTGAGCAGCCTGAGGCAGGCTGCTGTGCCTGTGGGAGCACACTGCGCCCATGGTATTGCACCAAGAACTACTTTATAGGCTGATGCTGTAAAATATGTCATGTTCCTTCTGCCATAAAGCCACTGAAGAATATAATGCACCTTTTTAAGTTTTTCTTGCTTCTTTTTCTCTTCACCCTCACTGTCTGAATTTGAGTTCTTCTTGTGTTTCTTCTTTTTCTTCTCTTTCTGTTTCTCTTGGTGGATCTGTAAGGTGGGAAACAAGTTACTGTTAAGATTCAACTTGCCAACATTAGTAATGTCCAAACCACTAAATCCAAACTTCTATTAATGCTATTTGAGCTTAGTTTTCAAGGGAGATGTTAATGATCTAAGAATGGATTCAAGTATTTTCAGGCTTATTACAACTCTACACAATCTTGTAGGTATCGATCTCTTCACCTCTTAAAATGCTGAGGAGAAATATCTGTCTTCATGAGAAAGGGAAACATCCTACCTCCATCAGTGTTTTGGGTTTTGTCATGTGTTCTTCCTCCCCAGGCTGCTCTTCCATTAAACTTGCTTCTGTGTTCTATACAACAGACAAGAGCAAGGATACCCTGTTACTGAGGACATTTCAAAGGGGAAAGACAAAAAAAAAAACCCCACAAATCCCCAAAAAACCAACCCCCACCCCCAAGAAAGCAAAACAGTCTAAACCTTAAGGAAGATGAATGTTTTTTAGCTCTGTCCATATGCATAAACAAGAGAATACTTACAGCAATTTCTTTCCCAGCTTCTCCTGTACAGTAGGAGAACTTGACAAACGAGTGGCAGCACTTGTAACCCCACTTGCCTTCTTTCCAGTATGAACCCCAAATGCACTGCAAGAGAACACATCACAGCAGTTACTCCTGTGAGAGGCAGGCTGCAATTTGCTCCTGAGCTGATGTCCTGATAAGTAAATTATTCAAACAGTCCAGAAGGAAGCCACAAGAAATACTTTTGCTATTTTACATGAGCCTTACAGGTACACTGTCAAAAAAGAGAACAACAGCAGGATGTGGTCAACTCATATTCAAAGTGAAAGGCAAACAGAGCAACTTCCCCTTTAGTTTAAGATTGCCATGGCAACTCCAAATTCACATCACAACTGTGACAATTTGAACTTTCTCCTTAGCAGAAAAGGGAGAGTGTCACACTGAGACAGGAGAAATTTATTTGCTTTATTATGATATATTGTATCCTAATATACCTCCAATGGGAAGGTATTTAATTTTTTAAAAATGTTAATGTAACCTAGGACTTACTGTATGGTTGTTGATCTTCACATCCTCTTCATACTTAGAACAAGCAATAGCTTTCTCTTGTCCTTTGATGACTGTTCCATGCCTAGAATACTCCACATAATCTTCTGTTTGAGCTAACAGCAGTTCAGCTGGGGGAGTATCTAGATGTTCTTGTCCTCCATACTAAAATGCAAAGAGAAATGACATACAATAGTTTTGAAAAAAAACCACCTTTTTGTGTATTTAAGCAAACATTTCAAAATCAGCACCTTTGGTACCTTGTGAAGAATGCACAGAAGTGGATGGAGACAATTATTCACTAAAGATTAAAATAAGACAGAAAGACATCATCTCCTATGGCCCCTGTGGTGTCATTTGGTGGTTTTGTTTTGTTTGTTTTATACCTGAAGAATGACAACAGTGATGTTCCTCACTCAAGGCAGGAAAACTTTTCAGACCAAACCAAACAGCTCTGCTACAACCAGAGCAGCACTTCCTGTCCCCTTCCAAACTCGAATATTGACAAGGTTAGAATCTACAGGGCTTATTTAGTTCTTTGTCAGTTGTCCAAGAAACAAGTTGCAAAATATAAAATAAATATTTATCTAGAAGACTGCACCCAAAACTTCGAGTCAGAAAGAAATCCAGATTTCTCCAGTGGAGAACTGACAATTAAGGGAAGAGCTCCCAATAATACAAAAATACCAGCAGATCTTTGAAGGTCCCTATGCTAAATAATAAAATTAATCCAACTGATGAGAGAGTGTGTATAAATATAAAAAATATTTTTAAGTCTAAGCTGCTGAGAACAGCTGATGCCCTTTCATATAGAATTAATAATCTTATTTGTTCCCCAAGACCCACACTTCAAACTCAACAGAATTCCTATTAAATAAACCCAAATGCCTGTTACCTTCTCTAGGATGCTTTCTTTCTGCTGTGCCTTGAAATCTTCTTTTTTCACTTTGAAGGATTTATAAAGGAGCTCTAACTTTGTAGGGTCTGCTTGTAGATGAACTTCAGAGCCTTTGTCATAAGCCTCCCAGGCAAACACTGTGTACACAAGAAGTTTCACTCAGTATTTATTCTAAAACTGACATACACATTCAAATTACCTTCTTTAATTCTGAAGCAATTTAAAAGAAGGCCTCAGTCTAAAAAGATTTATTTCTCTTTTGCAAGAAAGCAGCATTGTTAAGTATTTTAAGTCCATTTCCTTCAAAAAGACCCCAAACCCACAGCCCACTTACACTGAGTCTGTGCCATTGAAATGGTATCTCCCGTGTAGCGAACGAAGTTGTCACCTGCGTAACCAACTCTGCAGAAAAGAACATCACTCTCAGCATTTGCAATGTGATTTCCTCTTAATACAAACAAAACTTCAACAGGCAAGTAAAAATTCTCTTGTGCCCTAAGAGTTAGGAATGGAGGGAGAAGAAGGTGCATTCAACTTGATACATGAAATGCCAACCTACGCTCCCCACAGAGCCATCAAAGTATTAGACAGCCACTCAAAAAACCCAATGTCTGTGTTTACAGGGACACATCTTATGGCACAGACCTGGAGGTCTGTCTCAGATGCCAAGTAGTACAAATTAAACTTGGATCTAGTTACACAATAAATATGCATAAACAGTCTGTGATATTCCAGCGTAGTGATTCTCAGCCTCTGGATTTGTGACTCCTTTTCAATCCATACCCAGCGTATTTGGGCACATTAAATACAGCCTGGAACAGCTCCACTGCTCTCAGTAAAGCTGAGACACTTGTGCACAGCCCTTGAAGAGGTGCACAGTGAGTACATGAAACACAGGCTGAAGGTCAAATAATGCTAACAACCCATTTCCTTACTCTTTCATTTTCCCAAAACTACTCTGAAAAATCTACGGTCTGCAAAGCTGTGCCACAAACACAGATTCAACAAAGCTCAAATTATGACTTGAGAGAGAAGCAGAAGCATCTGCAGCTAAAAAAAAAGGACTGAGTCATTATTCTAGCTGGGGGCAAGGAAAGGTGGGAAGAGCATTATTTGCTACCATTTAGGCACTGCCATACTATTTTAGGCAGCGAGCTAATCCAACTACTGTACTCTGAATACATGTTTTACTCCCAGCCTGTCTGCTCTCGAAGTTCCCAGCACAACACAGGTCAAGTGTCTGACTGAGGTTTTAAGGGAGATGTGTGTGTGCAGCCAAAAGCCAGCCTGTAGCATCTTTAATTCAGCTGTCTATCCAGACAATGCCAAAGCTTTCAGCTCTTTTCTATACAAAATCCATTAATACAGGAGGAGATCTTGCTCCTAATTCTAACATTTCGTTAGGTATCACAGACACTCCATGCTAGTCCCCAGTCCCAAAAAAATAAGGGATAAAGTTTAAGATTTGGTTACTGAAATACTTTACATAAATATCATTACTGTTTACAGGCATCACCTCTAGATGCAGCAGTGTCCTACTTCTTGTACAGATCATTACATTAAACCATTGCCCCATATTCCTGAACATTAAGAGTCAGTCAGTATTACAAAAATACCACTATTATATACTAAACCAAAAGGTGCTCCTGAATAAAAAAGGGTTTTTTTCCCCATGTTTACTATTACTGGCATACATAACTGACTAAAGAATAGTTAGTTAAAGGACATACAGGTAAAAGAAAATACAAAACTATTAATCTCATTTTTAAGAGTTTTGTTGGACATACAAGCATGACCCCATTTTAACTTACTCATCTGGATTCTTGCCTGTGTTGGCATAAGGGTTCTCCCTCATTGCTCTTGTTTTGGGATCATAATAAGCAGAGTTTGGATCTAGATTCCTCAGGTACTAGGGAAAGAAAACAACATACAGGATATTTAATATTTATGATTTTAAAAGAACTGAGGTCACTCCTGTATCTCCCAGTTAATATGTTTTTAAAAGTTCTACCCATGTAAAAGGATGACCTTGATGAAGTCGTACGATGAGCAGGAACAGAACTGAGAACAGACCTTAACCTCCAAACCCCAAGATCCATAAACAAAGTCATGAATAACTGAACATATAATTTGTTGAAATTAACTCTCATGAATACACAAGAACATCAGTAAACAATTCTTTACTCACTTTTGCAATATCTTCCCGAATACGTAAATTTCGAACTGTGATGCGTCTTTTAGAGTCAAAGTTCTGCCCAGGCATATCAATGTCATCTGCATATTTGTCTTCATCTTCATCTTCACTGTTGTGATCTCTTTCCTGAGGAGAGATGGGAAATTTCTAACTAAAAAAGTTCATTCACTCTGGAGATGTGTACAAGAATCTGATTTTAGCGGTTTCATTAAAATTCTGCAATCCCTGTAGTTACAAGCTAGCACAGTTTACCTGGGCTTGAGTGTGCTGTCAGGCTAATCTAACAATCAAAACTTTTCAGAGATACTCTTGTTAAACAGTTTTCACTTCCTTATATAGTTATATATAGTTATTAAAACGTAACTGTGATGATATTAAGAAAACAGTTAAGGTGGGCAAAAAATAGGACACGTTAAAAGCTACTGATGTGCTTGCATCTCTAAGGTTTGACAACACACAGGAACTAAAACAAAAAGCCTCTTTATGAAATCCAGCAACCTTGGTCTGAAAGAACAGGCAGCCAGTGGCATGGACACAACATTCCAACCCTTAGCCACCCATGTTTTACTGTTTCACTAACTACAGGTCCCTTTTTCTGCCCATGGTGTGATGCAGTGGGTAATCATCTTACTGTCTGTGAATTTGGTTCCTCTTCTCCCCACTGGTGTCTTGGGGAGTTCTGCAGCAAACAAAGAGCACATCAGCAGAGAAGACAAGATAGTGGAGAAATGAAAGATGGCAGGGATACAAAGGGCAATCAAACCAGAGCTTCATGTTGCATACAAAATACAATTTACCAGTGGCCTAAATACTGCTATATAGTATTCTCTATGACAGACATATTGGAGACCTATTCCCAAATAATTTTCCCAATGTTACTTTTTTAACTTGCTTAGTCTTTAAATGGAAAATACTTGCAGCAGAAAATATGGAAGCAGCTGTGAGCCCTGAACACTGACCAGCAACTGGCCAGCACTGACTATGCAAACACCCTCAGTCCTCTCCATCAGAGACCGTGCTTAAGCTTCAAACATACTTTTCTTCTTACAGCTCCATTTTCTAAGGAATAAGTATATAAAAGCCATCAGGCAAACAGGCATGGAAAGAGGAAGAATGTGTTCAGTCGGGAAGGTCAAAGCTCTGGAGCTGGGTGGGAGCCTGAGCTCACTGTGCCCTCTAGTGACAGCCTGCCCGGGGACAGCTCAGCCTCTGGAAACGGCGTCTGCAGGGGGCTTTGGCTTGGTGTTTGTCCTCTGACAGTATTGATTACAAAAACCTACTTCTGACCCCTAGCAGTCTCTATTTTTTCCCCATTTTATAAACTTAGAATATAATCAGAAATGCCTCTTTAAATTAGAATTTTATATCAAAGACTATCAAATACATTGTCTATAGTCTGAGAGGAGCTTGTAGGAGTTAGTGGAAGATGCAAACACTGAAGTTTTACGCCAGAGGGAAATACTTCAGCCTTCAAATAACCAGAGACACTGCAAAGAATCACAGCACCAACTTCAGAAGAAACAAATTAGTTTAAGAGAAAGAAAGCACCTTCCTATTCCAATTTATATTAAGCATTACTAAATCAAAGCACAGTCATTACCTCAACACTAGTCAGACCTTAGCAATCTTTAAATACAAGAAAAGCATTTCAGTATATGAAAAAAAAATTGCTACATGGAAAACGAGTTTTTCTGACCCAAAATTCCATGTAATTAATGTTAACAAGAATAATAATCACACAGAATTTCTGCCCATTAGGGGAAAACAAAGAAACTCTCATTTGAAAGAAGATGCTTCAAGTTCTTGAATGTCACACAGAACATGCTGGTGGTAGGAAGATCTTTATATTACTGAAGGGCATAAAATCCAATAGCAGACACTGTACAGAGAGTAAAAGAGTCAGAAAGCAGAAGGAATCTGTTTTATATTTATTCAGCTTAAACTTACTTACCACTTGCTCCAGCTTCCCTGATGCCAACTCCTCCTGCAGCTTCTGGGCTTTCAGGGTACGTTTGGCCTGTGGAGCATGAGAATGCACTTGTTTAAACAGGTTTTTTTTTTTAGCATTAATTAATATTAGCAGTACACATTCCAAGAGTTCCCCCTCCCAGCCCAGCCACACCAAACACTAACCCTCTCCCCAGTAAACCACAGCACCTACATACCAAATCAACCTTGGAATATTCCTCTACAATCTTCATGTGCTCCTCTGGGTTATACCCATTCCACCGATCTCGCTTCCCATCGTAGTCAAACATCAGCTGAGGCTGCACATGCTCATCTGGGGCAATATTCATGCCTGTGTATTTTGCTCCAACCTTTCTGGGTCTCTGAACACCAAAAAAAAAAGGTTAGGTAAGTGCATTAGGTTACTCACTCAGATATGCCTTTAAAAGTACCATCAATCAAGCTCCTCTAAAACCAGTTAAATTCAGCACTGTAGCCTGTGAATTTTAAATAAATGCAAATGGTTCTGCATTTTAATGTAGCACGACTGACTCCAAACCCCAGAAATTTTTATTTCTATTTTCTACAATTAAACAAACATTTAAAACTGGGGATGGTTTCTCACTGACATGAAACAGAAAGACAGGCACAGCAGCACTTGAGTTAATGCAAATTAACAAGAAAAAAAATTTTCATCTATTATTTCAGAGCTTATTATAAACAAAATTGAGTGACACCCTGAATTATATCACTTTTCCTACAAAATTTCTTTAAGAATTCCCAAGCAATCTCTCAATACTTGTAACCCTTTCCAAAACAGCTCCTCCAAACCCAGTATTTTTTATTTTATCTATAGCCAGCAATTTGTCACCAAGATTAGAATTCCTACAATTTTCAAAGCCATTAAGACATGGACAAAAGTGAAGTTTACCTCCATGCAGTCCTTCTTTTTGTGTGTCAGTGCCCCACAGTTCTCACAGGCTCCTTTGCGGTACCTCGTGGCCACAGCGTGCTGAGGAGACACAGCAGGGGGAGTTGGGGACACTTGGCAGAGTCACACAAGTGTTCCCAATAACTACTTCATGTTTCACCACCACCCAAGTGTGCATGCCCTCCCCAAACCCCAAACACAGTCTGATTATTTCCAAAAGCTGCGACTTCCCTGCTGAATAAGAATTCCCAGCTCCTGTTTCCCTCAAAAAACCAGAAATCTCCTCATGTAATCCACCCAAATCTTCATTTTACAATAAAAAAGACTTTGCATACCTCCTGAACCCCTCGTTTGTACCAGTCTCCAGAGGAGTTATACTGTTTCTGCTTCTCTGGCTGAGGTCTCTGATGCTTTAGTGTGGGTCTTTTAGAAGGATCTATGTACCATGGTACTGAGGAGATGTACTGAGGAATGTGAGGGTTGATATCTCTGTAAAAGATGTTGTGTAATAAATACATGGCATGGGGAAAGAAACCACAACAACACAGCCTGACAAGTAACTCTCACATTAAAGTCCTTTAGGGGTGATAATAAATAATTAGATTGGTAAAATGCACTGTAGAATAAATTCTCGGTTTGAAAAATACAGAGATTTCCCTGAGATTTTGTTGCCACCTAAACTCCTGACTCCAAACAACTCATTCTGTGTAATGTTACTGAGGAAAAAAAAAAAAAGGCAACATTTCTCTTCTCAGAAGCAACAAGGCCTATAGAAGCAAGAGAGAGGGAACAGATCAGGTACACATAAAAGTCCCCCTGTACTGTTTTGCTCACTTTTGAAATACCACTTGTAATTAGCTGCATAGATTGGACATTTTAGCAGAACTCTCAAGAGCTCACGGTAGAAAAACACTGAATCTAGAATTTTTTTGTAAAGTATCTGATTTCTGAGGATGACTGGAATGCTAAAAGACAAAGTTCAGCTATTTACTCCTACAATAACTCACTGAAATTGTGTCATCCTGTCATTATTCTGTAACCACAACAAAAAAAGAAAAATCATTTTAAAATCAGCAGCTTTAGAATAACCACAGCTGTAATAAAACTTACTTTCCTTCTTCATCCACTTCAGCAGGTGCATTTCCTAGCTTTCTCTGTTCTTCTAACTCCTTCTTTTTCCTCCAATCTTCCCTCGTCATCTTCTTTGGTTCCTCCAGGCTCACATCATTTGTCCCTCCTGCAGGAGGGACGTTTGCTACCGCCCCTGATGCCATTTTGACGTTTTTCCCTGTCAGTAGAAAAAAAATTAGAAGACAAAATAAATGCTTTACAGATCAATACCATCTGACGTCCCAGCTCTTCAACGTGGTTTTGTGTCACTCAGTGAAATGAGCAACTCTGTATTACGCATTCCTGAAATATCTCTGTCCTGAGAAACAAGCACCGCTGCTAAAAAACCAAAATTACCGTCTTGTCAACGTTACAGCTGGGTCTGCGCGTACCCCGGAAGCGACGCGAGAGCGACCGTGGGGAAGCACCCCCACGCCCGGACCCAGGAGCGGCCCGGGGACGCGAGCAGTGCTCGGAGCCCACAGCGGCCGCCGCCCCGAATTCCCAGCCCCGAATTCCCATTCCCGCTCCCGAGCCCCCCGCTCGCCCCGGCCCTGTTTACCCGCCGGCCGCAGCCCCGCCCCACAATGCCCCGCGGCGCCCCAGCCGCGCTCACTTCCGGGGCGGGGCCGCCCCCGGGGCCGCCCCGCCCGTCCCGGGTCTCGCGTGAGGCGGCGCGAGAGCGGCGCGGCTGAGCCAATCGGCTGCCGCGCGTGAGTCGAAGCGGCCAATGGGCGGCCCGCGGCCGGTTTAAAAGCGGCGTCGTTGGGCCCGGAGGCGGTGTGGGGTGTTGGAGAGCTGTCCAGCCGCTCCTGTACTGTCGCTTCCTAAGGTGAGCTGCGGTTAGCGCCGATCTGTGGCTACAAGTTTTGCTTTGTGCTTCAGGCTGTACAAAGAAAGGTAGCTTCGTCCACAGGAAGGCTACGGAGTTGGGGAAGGGTCGGGAGCACAAATCTTATGAGGAGGGACTGAGGGAACTGGGGGGGGCTCAGCCTGGAGAAAAGGAGGCCTAGGACAGATCTTTCCCCTCTGTATAACCACATGAAAGGAGATTGTAGCCGGGTAGAAGTCGGCCTTTTCTCCTAGGTAACCAGCAACAGGACAAGAGGAAATAGCCTCAAGCTGTGCTGGGGGGGCGGCGTTTAGGTTGGGCATTAGGAAGAATTCTTGGCAGAAAGGGTGATCAGCCTTTAGAAAGGGCTGCCCAGAGAGGCGGCGGGGTCACTGTCCCTGCAGGTGCGTAAGAAAGGACTGGAGGTGGCATTTGGTGCTGCGTGGTTGGTGTGCTGGTGTTTGGTCATGGGCTGGGTTCGATTATCTCAGATCTTTTCCAACCTCATTGACTGTGATTCTGAGTTTCCCTGCAGACCTCTGGGGTGAGGAATTGTTTGCCCACCTGTGTAATGGCAGTGATGAGCACTAGGCAGGAGCTGCTGTGCTGTTCTTACAGTACAGGGGGTGCTCTGACCTGGTGCTCAGGTGAGACTGAAAACCAGTACTTAGCTATTTGTGTTGAGTGTTCTCTGAAGGTTTGCTTTTCTGGTGGAAAGGTGTCTCTGCTAGTAAAATAACCAGTGCTACTCTTGGCCTTTCAGTTGCTACAGGTTGAGCCTAGGACTGGGATACTAAGCTGGGAAATACTCCTGGTTTTGTCCCGAGGAAACAGTTCAACGCTACAAAGAAGTGACACAGCAAAGAGGTATTGGCTCTTTCTGTATAGGATTGCTGAAAAGACCTTGCTGCTTTTCCAGACTTGTGCAAGCTCCTTTGGGACTGTGAGCCTACCACATGCCTTAAGTCTCCTCAAACATAAGGGTCTTTACCTGAACTATTGTGTAATGGTGTGAGGTAGGGGTTTGTTTCCCTCATCTAGAGACCAGGATGTGATAGATGTCTGTAATGTGGCTTGCTTAAAAAGTACGCTGTGGTGGAACAAAGGGCAAAGATGATTTTTTTTTCTTTTTCCTGTATGGACTCTACAGGGTGGTCTCATCAATTTGAAGATGGCAACTCAGATCTTTGTTGATCAGGAGAATGACCAAGTTTGTGCTCCCAAGAGTCAGCTGAGGCTCCCTTCAGTATCTTGTGCGTATTTGCTGCTCTGAGCCAGTACGGGATCAAGAGAAGGGCATAAGTCATGTTTTGTTATGTACTGTTTTCAGTGGTAATAGTTTTCTATTCATATATCCACTTACCTAACCACTTCTTGTAAGCTCAGCAGTTACTGTGGAATTGAAGATAACTGTGTTTTTGTCATAGGTGTGGCTTATGCTCATGAGTGGTGAGCAGTGATTTCCATTACAGCTAGTTTTTCACCATGTGCATTTACTGAGGCAAGCTTTAGGGTTGATGGGTTGCTAAAGTTTGCTTTTTTTAATTCCCCCATTCCAGCAAAAGCCTTGTCTGAAAAAACACAAGTTAACACTCCACTTCCTAAAAAAGCAATCAGTGCTTCTCCAGTCCCATCTCGCTCTGTCAGAAAGGCTCTTGGAAATGTGAATGCAACTGAAGGAGTCACGAGCAAGCTGGATAACATAAAGCATAAAAATCAGCCTTGCACTCTGAACAAAGTGAGTACAACACACTTGCTGTGCTGGAGAGGAGGGCAAATACATAATTTACCTGCTGTTGTGGCTTACCCCTGGCAGATTAAGCACCGTGCAGCTGTTTCCTCACTCCCTCCTTGATGGGATGGGGATGAGAATTGGAAGGTTAAAGGTGAGAAAATCTCAGCCTATCGTTTTAGACAACTTAATAATTAAAAATCTTGGGGAAAAACAAAACCAGTTTCTTGCCACCAGCTGACTGATGCCGTGCCAGTCCCAGAGCAGTGGTAGCCTTGGCAAACTTTGCCACCAGTTTTCATTTCTGAGTGTGATGTCCTGCAGTATGGGGTATCCCTCTGGGCCCTGGGGTCAGCTGTGCTGCCTGTGCACCCTCAGCCTCCTTGCTGTGGGATTGTGAGAAGCAGAGGAGGCCTGGACTGTGTAAACACTGCTCAGCAATAGCTGAAACAGCTGTGTGTATCAGTGCTGTTTTCATTGTGAATCTAAAACATGGGTTCATAAGAATTCCTAGGAGGAAAAATAACTCTATCCTAGCCAAAAGCAGGATAACCTAAATAGATGGTTCTAGAGAAAATAGTCTGAGTTAATGTCTAGTGACACCTTAAGAGTTTAATAGGGGCTTACATGTTCTAGTACAGTCATTTCTTAACCCCATATATAGTACTGCACTACATAAATTCAGCTGAAACCTTTGCCCATCTCCATCTTCTTTGTATTGAAGGTATTAAAATCTAGGCCTGACTGAGAACAGTCTGACAGCCATGCCTGTAGCCCAGAATAGCCATTACAAATGTTCTCCAGTAGCTCAAATAATGTGACTTTCTCTTTTTAAGACTAATGAAAAGATTGGAATGGAAAGCTGCCATATAGAGGCTGAAGAAGATTGGCCAGAAATAGAAAAAATATTTCCTTTGGGTCCTGAAGGTAAGAACTATTGATGTAATTACTAAAATTAACAGTAAGGCTTTCATGAGTGTTGGCATTGTTGTAAGATTATGTGCTGTTGGGGCACACAAGCCGGCACTGCATTTCTCCTGAGTCCCTTCTGAAACATAAGGGTGCTTGCTACTTCTGAAATTCTGAAACAAGAATGAGATGGTATTTCTAACTGTAATAGCTGTGCCTCAGATGTGTTATTCTGTGGCTGTGGTGACAGGAAACTAGTTCCAAGTACCCATGCTTTAGCTTCTTAATTCCTTAAATAGTGACTAGTAGACCAATATTCAAAGGAATACAGGAGAGTGTGTGTGCCAAGATGGTCATTTGTAACTGAAGAGATTCCTACTGCTGTAGGATAGAATAACTGAGGATGGAACTTCTAAAGCTGTTCTTAGGTCAGCCCATTGCAGATATTCTGTCTCTGTCCTTGAAAGTGTGTCCTTAAGGCTTTCCTCTTCATGTGGATGTGTGTGAAAGTTACTGTGCTAAAGACTTGAGTGTTGATGAAACATATGTACTTTGCTTGCTGAAGTTACTAAAAGTTTCTGCTTTACATTAGCAGTTATATTATGCAGGCTAAACTTTCATAAATGTTGGTATATGTGATTTCATGGACAGCTAAAAGGTATAACTACAAATAAAACCCCCAGATAGGGGGACTGTTTCATATTGAGTCCTTTTAGATCAGCTCCCATTTCATTTAAAGTAGGAGAATTTGTAACTTCCCAGGCTGCTACACGCTTACTTACAGTTTCTTTGTCAAACAGACTTTGACAGTTTTGATCTTCCTGAAGAATACAGACTCAGCAATATCAACCTGTGTGGTGTTCCCCTCATGGTATTTGAAAGGCCCTATGACCTGTGTGTGAACAGGCTTCCTTCACCCATGGAGACTGAAATGGAGACTGAAACAGAGGATGAGGAGACTTCATGGATGTACAGTGTGCAGACTGCTGGTATGATTGTCCAGTACATACAGTGCTCATCAGTGGGTTGGGAGAGAAGCCAGTTGGCTACAGCAGTGAATTGCTATTGCTCTCTAAACTACCAGAGCAGTGCACCAGTATTGCACAGCTTCTGGTGTGTGTGGTCAGGCTGAAGGTAAGTGGCCAACCCTGCTGCTCTTAGGCAGGGGTCTCACAGTGATGTTGCTGACTTAGGGCTTAACCCAGCTGCAACCAAACACCACACAGCTGCTTACTTGCTGAGTTTCCCTGCAGTGGGATGAGGAGGAAAGCAGAAGAGAAAATGTGAAAGATATCCTGCTTTGAGATAAAAGCAGTTCTGATAACTAAAGCAAAAGCCCTGAGCTTAAGGAAAGCAAAACAATGAATTCATTCACTGCTTCCCCCCAGCAGGCAGGTGTTCAGTGTCCCCAGGACAGCAGGACTCCAGAACATGTAATGGTGGCTTGGGAAGACAAATGCCATAACTCCAAGTGTCTGTCCTTCCTTCTTTCCCCCAGCTTTATATGCTGAGCATGATCCCATATGGTCTGGAATATTCTCTAGGCCTGTTGGGCTCAGCTGTCCTGGCTGTGCCCCATTCCAGATCCTTGAGCACTCCCAGCCTCCCTACTGATGGGGTGAGGAGCAGAAAAGGCCTTGACTGTTGCTCAGCAGTGCTCACACAACCAAAACATCCCTGAATTATCAACTGTTTCCAGCACAAATCCAAAACACAGCCCATACCAGTGACTGTGAAGAAAATGAACTCTATCCCAGTGAAAAGCAGCACACTGAGCAGCCTTTGGTGCATTGCAGACTCGTAAATTAGGTGGGATTGGCTTATACTCTGAAACAGTATTTCCCTTGGTAATTCAAGAGGTTTATGCTGAGCTTAGGTTAGTGTACCTTCTGAGTTTGAGAAACTGATTTGATTTATTTTTAAGTTCCAGACATTCTGCAATCAACTGCTGACTTCCTTGCTACCCTGGATAAGATAATTGAGATGCCATCTCCAGATTTTGATGTTTAATATGTGTTCTGAAGTGTCTACTGAGGTCAAGTTTCATGTGGTTTGATATTTTAATAAAGGCTAATTTAACCTGTATACTACTGGACTTGTCCTCTTTCAATAACCCCAAGATGGAGAGAGTAATACAGAGCTTTCAGAAGAAGGTTCTGACAAGCAGTAAAGCAGAGCCTCGAGAAGCTTCTCAGCAAGGCTATAATCCACTCTTGTGATGCCTATCCAGGAGCTGGTACCTGCTGCTTACACTTGGTGGGGTTGGGATAGGTTGAGGGTCTTCTGACCTCACTGCCTAACTTGATCCTTTTAACATTCAAGGGTTTGAACCAATTTATCTAATGTAAAGTAAGCTCTAAAGCTGGCACTTCCTGGTGTTTTCCCTTTTAACTTGTTTGCTCTTCACCGTGGCTGTCTTGAGGTGGTGTATGTTGGGCTCTTATGCAGTTGTAGACGACTTCCAATTGTCACAGCATTATGTGGCTGAGAGCTGTCTTTGGTTTGAAACTTCAGAGACCTCAGGGAAATATCAAACAGAACAGATAAAAGTTAAGGAAATCGCATATGGAGGTTTCAGGTTTTGGCTGATCCTTAATTGCATTTTTATAATCTTTGATTCTTAACTTGTTTGTCTCTGCTGAGATCAAGGTTTGATTGATAGTCTACCAGCCACAGGAGTTAAACAGTAGTCACTAGAACAGGGTGACAAAATGAGTGTCTTTATTAGTTCTAGGAAAATACAGAAAAATGCTTGTAATTAAGGCACTGAAATTGGTTGCACAGTGCCATCATGTGGCCTTGTGCTAGGCAGCCACAGAGGTAAAAACAGTCATTGGTGTGAGAATATGGATATGACACAGAACTAAGAAATTTGGGTAGTAACTTTCTGCATGTGCAAACAGATCTATTATGGGGAGAGAAACACTAGTACTTTATATGTGTTATGGGAGTTTAGCAGGGTGAAATGAGACCTTTTTGTTAATTTGAAATATTCACTATGATCAGACACTTAGATCTATTCCTTGAACAATCAAGTTTTTGTCCTATGTCCATATGTGTATACATGCACATTAAAACATCTAAAACATGCTTGTGGAATTTCATCTCAAACTGGACAAACATTTGCATAATGTTTGCAAAGGTGATAGTTAAGTCATTCAAATTGGCATCTTGGTACTGATGGACTTTCATCCTGAAGCTCAAATACTTGTTACTTGGGCTGGTGGAATGGGTGTGCAGAAAGGCAGGTGTGAGTCAGGCTTGGGAATACTGTTGGTCTGAGTGGGGGTGGATGCTGCTGTGGTGTGGAAAGCAAGGTGATAATAGGATTTACTAAATTATTGTTTTTGTTTACTACAGTAAACCTCAGCTCAGGCTTTTTGTTCTCATTAAGATTTCTGGCTAATGCAGGTCCAAGTTTTTGCTTTTACAAAGCTTAATTTTGTAAACATTGAATAGAAAGTTCTGTTTATTTCAGCTGGCTTTTATTTTCCCCATTTCACGTCCTGTTCAACTCCTCTGGCTGAGGTTAAAGGGGAGTGCACATTCCTGAGACTTTTTCTGGGATAAAGCTGTGGTGAGATTCCATCTGTGGATGGAGCTTCCTGCCCATGGTGACTCCAGGAGCTCACAGTCACAAAGGCATAGTCTTCTATTTAGAAAATGTAAAGTCATGGCCTAGAGCTGCAAGCCTAGCTGGTGTCAGCCCATGAAGTGCTGGCTTCTTGAGATGCAGGAGTGCTGGGAATTTTGTACTGCTTCATGCTGTTTCAGGTAGGTATTGACACTGACTTGTAGAGGTGACTCAAAAGTCAACTTCCTTAACTCCTTTACTGTTGATGTAACATACCCAGCTCCTCATACTTACAAAATTCTATTTTCTGTTGGGGTGTTGTCAGGAATAGATGCAACTTGAGCTCAAAATGCTGTTTGAGCACATTCTTGCACAACAGCATTCCTGTTAAAAACTTCTGTTTGAGTTTACTTGCTTGATCAGCTTATGCTTCCTGCAAAGATCTGAGATATTTGGGATTTGAAATGCATGGCTGTGATGAAAATGAATGCTTGTGTGGTGGCTTGACCTCAGTTTGAAAGAGCCTTAATAGGCCAGTGTGACTGTGTACCATGACTGGGAGCTCAGGATTGTAACCAAGTACACAGAGCAGGGTGGTTATCACTCTGCAGAGGAACTGTTCTGTCTGAGAGTCACTTTAAACCCTTACCTGAATTCCTGTAAGTATAACTCGGAGATGCACATGGAAACAATCTCTTAGCAGGCTGAGTTCAATGACTTCAGTGCCCATCAGGTACCCATCCTCTGTGCAGTGTTCAGGCAGTGGGTGCACACGGGAGCAGCCTGTGCTCAGCTTCTCCTGCAGCCTGGCAGCACCGGGGGTGGTGTTTGCCTTCGGTGCCTCCTGCACTGTGAGGGTTTCATTCCCTCATGAGTGGGAAATGCAGGCTAAGAATGGGCACTAAGGAATGCACGGTGCCTTCACCCCCTGACTGCAGGGAACAGTCCATCAGCCAAGCACTCTCTGTCTTCCATTGTTTAAAGAGAACAGAAATGAGAAGCCTGGAGGCAATTGGTCTCTCTAGGGTTAGTGAAGCTGTGAATGTTGTAACTTTTAGTTTCACTGCAGTTTCACTGGTGCCAGCAAAGCACTGTAATAGAAATACAGTAATGGCCTCCTAACTAGCCCCAAAGTGCTACTTGCTGTGCTCCAAGAGACACAGGCACTGACCCCCTCAACCTGTCTGTAATGAGGTTTATGTAGGGGTTATATACACAGTATATATTTAGTAACTGGTTGGTTGGCATCTGACTGCATATTTTTTTTGCATATCACTTTGCAAAGCATGTGAGAATTTTTTTTCTATAAATTTACTTCTAACTGGGAGTAAATTTACTACTTCTGGGAGAAGGTTAAAGCGTGGTGTGCCTGTTGTTCTTGAATGATCTACAAAATTAGAGGGGAAAAGGTTATGAAATAGCCATAATGTGTATTTCCTTGCTGTCAGATTATGAAGAATACCAGGATGACAAAGGAGTGTGCACACAAGTTACTGGCGTGCATGTTTTGTGCTTTTTTAATAGGAAAGGTAATCTTTCCCAGTTAATGAAGTTGGAGGGAGGTTCCTGGAGCTGAAGGCATGCTTCTAGCCCTTGATAATGGTTTAGTTTTTTTGTACTGGCCAGATTATTTCCATAAACCATATGGAAGGTAAAGCCTTTGGAGGACTTCTGATGCTGGTCTTCAGTGGCTCAGACTGGGGTTTCTTTCATCACTTCAGCTCAAAATACATAAGCAATGGGTAAAAGCATCTTCTAAGTCCCTCTGTATCACACAGGCACTTTAAGTGCACTGCTATAGGTTCCAGTAGAAGTGCTTCCCCTCCCTATTAGTTCAGGGATAAAATTGAGATTATTATGTTTAAGAAGGATGTGTAAAGACTGGAAGAGGGGAGAGCTTGGAGTCTGTACATATATATATAATATATGCTTTAAAAACGATTTCAAATCAGTACTTCTCCTACAAATCTGAATTGCTTGTTTAAGGGGATATATCAAGTATATCCTTTATGGGTTTGATATAATTGTCTTAACTGTCCTGAACCCATCTCAAATGTTGGAAAAATTGAAGCCAAGAACAAGATCAGACTTTGTTAGGTCTCATTATGACTAGTAATGACTTACATAGCAGACAAAGATCTAAGATTCAATCTGCAAGGATATCACTAACTGAGCTACTAAACTTTTCTCAAGACTTGCTGAGGATCTTTAAGATCAATTATGATGGAAGTGCTGTTTTGGTGACAGAGATTCTTTTAATCGTTTTTCATTCACTTAAAGCAGTTAGAGATGCTTCTGTATAATGATTGGTGTAGCTATACACAAAGGGATTTGAAAGAGGAGAGCTTTTTTTGCATGGGTCCCTGAAGATTCAAAGAATAGCCAGAATGATGCAGAGTGAGATGTGCACAGAGACATGTCCTTCTAGGTGACATTTTATTTATTCTATCTTAAATTCAACTTTTGGCTCTAGCATGGCCTTACCCATGGCCACAGTCACTTCAGAAGTGAACCTCTTCCAGCATGGCCATCCCTTGGCTGCAGTCCCTCCAGGGTGTACCTGCTCTGTTGTGGGCTTATCCATGGCCAATGCTTTGGAGTGCTCCAGCATGACCTCATGCACAGACCCTGATGCTTTAAGGGCCACCTGCTGCAACATGGACTTTCCTGCACCTTGAGGTGTGTGTTACCTTCTCCAGCACGGCCTTATCCTTGGGCCACCATCCCTGCAGGGATATGCCTGCAGTGGCACACACACAGCCCCAGATGCTTCCAGATGTACCTGTTCTGGTGTGGATTTTTTCATTGTCACAGATGCTTTGGGGTGTCCTCTCCTGCATGGACTCACCCACAGCTTGTGGTCCCTTGGACTTAAGTTCACAGTGGAGTTCCAGCCTGTCCAGTACAGCAACACAGGAACAGCAGTGCTGCTGTAGCCTTCTGCCAGCCCAGGCATGTGGCCACTGCTGTTATCAAAATGTTCCCAGGCACAGCAGAGTAAGATGATAAGCAGTACAGCACTACAGCAACCAGTGAAAGCAAAAGCAGCCACTAACAAGCGTTGGACTCTAATTAACATTAAGGCAAGCAAGCCCTATGGCAAGTACAGGAGCCTGCTGATTAATAGCTAAACAGCACTGGCTATAAATTTGATTTAGAATATTCCAATCAAATATGTTGTCTTGAACCCTTTGAGCCCCACATCAGGTGCCAAAAGGACTGTCGTGATTTAACCCCAGTTGGCAACTAAGCACCACACAGCTGCTTGCTCAACCTCCCCCAGCAGTGGCGTGGTGTGAGAAGTAGAGAAGACCTTGGCTTTGTGCAAGCACTGCTCAGCAAGAACAAAAACATGCTTCTGTTATCAGCACTGTTCCAGTACAAATCGAAAACGTAGCCCGGTGCTAGGTACTGTGAAGAAAAGTAACTCTATCTCAGCCCAAACCAGCACAGTAAGCTTCATACATCTTAAAACAGACAGCAACATGTCCCAGAAAGCACCATTTCTGGTTTATTGCTGCACAAAATCCCTGCAGAGTGCAGCTAAGCAGTACTGCTAGGAGCTGCCACTTTCCTGGTGTCTTTCCCCTCCCTGTTGCCAACTGAGGGTTGAAAATAGTCAAAATTCTCAGGTTGGGTACTCTATGTGTGGTGGGGGAAGGTCCGTGGGGGCTGCTTCATGCAGCGGAGGTAGAATTGGCTGTTGCCATCCAACAGCGAGGGGCTGTTATCAGTGAGTGTTATCGCTGGTACCGTGCGGGTGGCTGTGGAAGGGCCCACGGACCTCGGCAACAGCTGCGGGGGGCAGCGAGGGGCCAGGAGCAGGGGCCGAGGGCAGCTCTGCCAGCTCCTGCTGGGAGGAGGCGCGGGAGGGCTAAAGGAGCCGGGGTGAGCAGGCAGCGCCCTGTGCTGAGCCCGGGGCCGTGCGGGGCAGGACAGGGCCGGGGCAGGGGGGGCTCCGCGGCCGCCAGTGCGAGCGGGGCCGCCAGAGGGAGCCCCGGCTGCCGCGGAGCGGGACGGGGAGCGGGCGGGACGGGGACACGGGAGGGGGCCCGAGGTCCCCGCTGGGGCTGGGCCGGGGCCGCGGGCTCTGCAGCATCAGCTCTCGGCGGGGCTGCCCTGCGCCTTCTCCTTCTGCGGCCGCCGCAGTCCGTGAGGGACAGAGAGCTCTCCGTGATCCCGAGTTACAGAGCCTTGTCTTCCCGCGAGGCAGGGCCTGACCTTTCTTCAAAACCCAAGCAGACGTTTCCCTGTGAGTGGTGCCACGGCGATGGCTGTGCAGCCACCCAAAGGGCCGTTTAATGTTTGTCACTTTTCTCTCTGCTGCTCCTCAGATTTCTTCTGACGTCCAACCATGATGCCGCTGTTAATCTGTAAATAGCCAGCTGGCATGCTGGATGTCAGCGGGTTTGAGCAAAAATCCCTGTCGATATTCACTCTGCCCAGAGTGTTCTCCCCAGCTGCGGTGTGTGCCCCTCAGAGGTGAGGAGGAGCTGAGCTGTGCCTCGGTGCAGCGCAGGGCTCCGCAGGGCCAGCAGTCCCCTTCTCTCCTCCCCGGTGAGCTCCGGGCTGTCCAGGAGACACCGCCCCGAGGTGCGCCGGACCCTGCAGCCGGGGCTGTCCCCGGGACTGCCGCAGGGAATGCCCCGCAGAGCGAACACGCGGTGCCCGCAGCCTGGGGCTCAGTGGGTGCCGGGGCCGGCCGCCCTTCCCGAGCGGCCCGGGGGCCCTGAGCAGTCCCTGTGCCACGCAGGGGCCTGAGGAGCAGCACTGAACACAGGGCAGGGCAGGGACACGGGCGGCTCCGTGTGCTGCTGCACCCTCAGCTTCGAGAGGGACAGGCTGTGGCACAGGGCAGGCACAGACACCCTCTGCGCTGGCATGTCCCCCTCTGGGAACATCTGCTTTCAGCAGGTCTGTTTCCTAAATAGCAGTATTTCATTTGGCTGTCTTTCCAGTGCAGGTTCTTCAAAGTGTCTATGACTCAGTTTTGGAATGAGAACAAAACCCAAACAAAACCAAGCTTGAATCAGCTATTATTTGTCTTCAGTTTTCTGTAAGCCGGGTGATCAAAATCATTCCAGCTTCAAGAACCAATAAATTAACATCATGTTTAACTAAACTATAATCTTTTTCCTTAATCAAATACAAGGTGCTGCTGGATTTATTAGTTCAAAGGATTTTGCATTTCATTCAGCATGGTAGCAACCTCCCTTTAAACCTCGCAATTGAGGTTCTATACCTGAAACTTGTGGAAACTCCGGGCAGGAGAAATAAGTTGTGATTCTCTCTGATGGTTTATTTTTCTTTTCAGAGAATGTATCAAGTTCTCTTCACCTAAACATATCGAGTAGCAAACAGCTCTTTTCTCTGAACTTCTCAGCTTGAAAGTTTTGTTTGTACTATTTTCTTCCTAAGGCTGTTTAGGTGTTGCCCAGTCCTTGCCCATTACATTCCCTCTCAAATAATACATAGCCTCTGAGAGCTGTTTTTATCAGCTGTGTGATCCTTTGCTTACAGTAGAGCCTGTTATGTTTCATCTCCTGAGTTCTGTGAAGGAGCTTATAAATTCTTCTAAGGTATTTAAAATTGTCAGTTAAAGAGTCCCATTATTATGGAACCAAGACTTCTAATTCCAAAGAGGACTTACAAAACCTTGCTGTGTAAAACTTAGTTTACAAAACTTCATTTTGTAAATGCTATGTCCCTGGTATGTGCTGACCTCTAAAAGCATATGTGAGAGAAAGAAATCAAAATGAAAATGAGAATGGAAAGATTCCTGTGGAAAAATTGATTCCAACAGCACAGCACTTTTCTAAGAATGATTACTGCACTGGAAGATATTCAGAATTTGCAAGTTGCAACTAGGTTCTGGATTTGGCTTTTTACCTTCTATGCAGTCTTGCTCCATCCTTTTTTTTTGTTTTGTTTTTTTAGATAAGAAGTTCTCAACAGCTTCTTTCAATGTTAACAAACCTTCCTCTGAAGTGCTTTCTTCTGTGCATAGCTTCCCATGCCTTACTCTGAGTTTCTTTTGAAACTAGGAAGGGTCTGGAAATGCTTTCCATTGAAATCTAGTTGCCTCAAGGAAGCTCATATTCCTCAGTTGTGTCTTGGTCCTGTGTGTGACCATGCTGTGACTATTAAGTCTTTTGCTACAGTGATTTGCTGCTTTACAGAAGATTATTATCAGGAAAAGCAGAGAGGCAAGGTCCTTTTCTAGTGCTGCAAATCAGTCAGTTCTGTCTGTCCTTCTCCAGATTTTTTTTTCTTCAGCTGGAATTAGCATCCTAGTTTTCTGATTAATACAGAGAGCAAAACTTCATTTGTCTTCCTAAATGCTTCAACAGCACACTTGAAACAGAGGCCAACACGTTAGGAACCTGAAGCACTACCTGTGGAACAGCTAATTCTTTAAGTATTTTACCCTGTTTAGGAACCTGCAGAGGTTGGTGGGGGTTTGTGACTGATGTAGGGTCTTGGTGCTTGTGCAACTGTCCAGGCTTAAGGACCAAATGCTGTTCCTGGGATTGCAACTGGGAGTGCAACACTTTTGTGTGATGTGCAATACTGTCCAATATCTAGAGTTTAATTTTCAACTTTGCCTCTGTGACTTCAGTTCCTAGGTTCTATTTTTAGATGTAATTTGTGTGCCTGGAGGTACACCTACAAAAGGACTGGGGCTTCTCTTGTACCTATCCCCAAAATGCAGATCCTCAGAACTCCTGCCAGAACGCTGCAGAGTTGTGGTGGCACTGGTGGCTTATGGCTCTTCTGTTTGCTCCTGATGAATTCTCAGACAGGCATCTGTTTCTAGGCAAGCAGCTAGAGTCTCCTGTATGCCTAAGCTAAGATGCTCCTTGGCCTCCTTGTTCTGTGGAGGCTGATGTGACGGTGTTTTCAGAGCAATTTCTTCTCATGTGGGATGCAGGCACAGTGGGATGGCAGCTGAGGAGGAGGTGTTGGTGTTTCTATTTCCAATAGCGAGTACTCAAATGAGTGCGTGAGAGGCCAGGGTTCAAATTTCATGATGCTGGAGGGGACTTGCAATCCCCCTCACAGCTGAGGTGTTCTGAGGACTCTTTTCAGCTGCTCCCCAGCAGAACTGCACAGGAGGCTTTGGTGTGTCTGGGCAGGGAGGGGAGGGATGGGCTGGTGGCTTGGTGGTTAGGGCTGCAAGGAGAAGGAAGACTGATTAGAAAACTGTCCTCTGGCTGGATTAAACCTTCCCTCCTTTGGGCTGTGGTTGGAAAAGAGGGATCCCTTTTCCTCTCTGTTCCTGCCCTGCTGATGCTTTCTGCTCTCAGGCTCATTCATTCTGGTTCTGAGTGCCTTGCTCTGAGTCCGTGGCTGGGTGTCTGCAGTAGAAGGGGTTGCTGTTTGCTGTCCCTCTTGCTCAGGGCTGACTCACTTCCTGCCTTAGTAACTCATTTGAAACCTTCCTGTTTTCTAACTTGTGACTGCAAAGTGAAGTTGTTTATGAAGCTTGTGACAGAAGTTGTACCGTGCTGCCTGGTGCTACTTGGCAGCATTTTCTTTTCATCTGAGCTGGCTGACAGGGCATCAGTGGAACTTTTTTTACCTGTTGAAATGCTGCATTCATCTAAGGGAGCACTATTCATCACCAGGGCAGGGTGCAGGCAAGCCCAGGGCTTGTCCCAGGGAGGGAAGCATGAGAGGAGCTGGGGGCCAGGACGGAGGTGTGGCAGCAGATCCCTGGCTGTGCTGCAGTTTGTGTGGGGTCTGACTGTGTTGTGCTGGCTCTCAGAGTCTTGCTTTCCCAGATGTTAAAGCCCGTCACGGGAAAATAATTGAGAGAATGACAAACCTGAGTAGAACAACTCTGGCAGGGTTTTAAGGCACTAGAACAGATAATTTGGCTGTTGTGTGGGACATTGAGCAGAGCTGCAGGGGCTGTGGGCTGTTCTGGCAACACCCCAGCCCTCTGTGCAACTGCAGAACAAAAATCTTCCTTCAGGATAAGAAGTGTGTGCATGTACATGCACTCACATACACAGACTCTGGGGGGAAGGTTAATGCCTCTGTATGAATCTCTGCAGGCATTTCCTACTGGGAATGTTTCCCAGTTTAGAAAAAACATGTCATGGAGGGTAGCTGCAGCTCTCCTGTCTTGGCATGTTCCTCCCTCTTTTGTGATCCTTGTCCACAAGCAGAGCTCTGGCTTCTGGAGGCTGCACAGGTCTTCAGGAGTACACAGAAGAGCTATTTCTACCATCCCCTCTCCACTCTGCTACCCAAGCATGCCTGACAGCTCTTCAATGCTTGCGTAAGAGGTAGGAGCACTGTGTCCTAATTTCTATGCCTGTCACAGTGGGCTGTGAAATGGCTAATCAAATCCTACCTGGCTTGTGATATGACCATAGCCTTTATAAATGTGCAAAGTGGTCTATGAAAGGTGCATGATTTATAAAGTGTTTCCTTGGTTTCTCTGTCAGCTCTATTCAATGTATTGGATATTAAAGCAATGAGACAGAAATCAGAGGGAGAGCTCATAAAATTTGTAAGTCAATTCAGCTTAAAAAACCCAGACCACTAGATGCACAAAAGTAAAGAATAATGTGTGCATTTGTATAAGATTCTGCATCATGGAAAAAGACCCATAGAACTAACCTCTCAAGGGAAACCAAGTGAAAGTTTGCTTTTAAGAGTATTGAAGGAGAAATTCCAGTTTCTTCAAAAGTAGTGTGGATTTTGCCATAGTTTTCAGTGGGACTAAGCTCCAGCTCCTGTTGGAATTCATAGCTCATACCTCGCAGTCTATCACAAAGAAATACTCTAAGCAGAGATGAAAGATTTATGTGAATCATGCAAGAAAGGACTGTATGTCTACTCTGCTTTCTGAAGGCTGTATTTTTGTGAAATATATTTTCTATACAGTACCTGATTTATCTCTGATGCCTGCATGTTTTATACTGCTGTAAAGATTTTAACTAGCTTGAGAGAGATTCTCCTTTCTGAGAGGACCATCTTCCTCAGTGAAAGAAGGAAGCCAGCCTTTTCTATTGATAAAGAATACAGTGAACAGCAGTAAACAGGGCAGAGAAGCTGGAACTACCAGGTGGTGATGATACTGGCACGTGGGCTGTGATTTAATGCCCATAAAATGCACTGCATGACCACGCACGTGTTTCTGAGACATTGCTCTCAGGGCTGTAGGGTTATCTTGCTTGGCCTAACATAATATTGCCTCAAGAGGTCCCAGCTACTGAATTAGGCTAAGATCTAGACTTCCTGTCAAAAAAGAAATTCAGTTAGTCAAAACTTTCCAGATGAGATGGTAAGATGATAATAAACGTCCTGACTGATGTCAGCTGTCAGGAGCAGTGCACACCACACTGCCCATCTCTCGCTCTATCAGCCACTGTGTACAAGCTTGCTTTCCCCAACCCCTCGTTGGTCTCTGCATTTGTTTCACAAAGCAAAGTGAAACAAACCTGACCTGTCATCTTTGCTTTCTAAAGGCCTCTGCAAATGTGGCTTTACTGCACACTTTCCTGCTTTTGCTTGGAAGATGTGCTGAGGACTGAGGAGTGTGCTGCTCTCACCAAGGCACCCAGGTTCTGTACAGCTGCTTGAGCTTATCCAGCTGTGACACACACACACACACACATAATGACACCTACCTTTTGGGACACAGGAAAAGAACCAGCAAGGATGTGCTACTCA
Organism: Climacteris rufus; assembly: GCA_013398175.1. Classification (NCBI taxonomy): domain Eukaryota; kingdom Metazoa; phylum Chordata; class Aves; order Passeriformes; family Climacteridae; genus Climacteris; species Climacteris rufus. Next base: position 4,004,896 of record VZRZ01002792.1, on the reverse strand, counting down.
GCAGGGAATACATTAATTTAGTTCAGTGTCTTTTACAAAGAAGTTTTTAAATCCGAGGTTAGAGTGAGGCTGCATTTTGAAAGTTGTACCACTGAGCAATGCAAACACAGCTGAATCCCAGCCTGAGATATCTCTGTTCCTCTCTTCTGTGCAATGACTCATGCAAATTCATTTAAGCATCCTTATTGATGAGTCCTACTAGGGCCTTGGGCCTTGGTTTCTCTGTGCCCAAATGTGACCCAGGGCAACATCTGAAAGCTCAGATATGGTATTTCATTAGGCCGTCAGGTTTCTCACACTGCTGAAATCCCCAGTTTCACATGCTTTTGAAATTTCAGGATTATTTCCTGTCTGGATCTGGACTCAATGTCCATGGATCTGCCTTCGTTGTTACATATTTTGATGTGAGCATTAAAATGGTGAGTGGTTTTGTGTCTGAAACCTTTGCTCTGGTGAAATCAAATATGTATGAGCCTAGTTGGAGATCTGTAAACCAGGTCTTGGGCTGAAACAGAAGATGGTATGTACTTCTGCCCTGAGTATGGGCAACCTGAGTGTCTGCACTGACTCAGAGGAATGTGGTTATTAACAATAAATATCTTGCAAATTTTCCTCTTGTCCAAGGTAGCTGATCTATACAGGTTGCTTGCAGACATGCAATACATGGGAAAATGTCCCTAGTTGCTTCCAGACAGAGAGATGGAGTACATTTCTTCATCTTCAGAAGCTGTGTGTGAAGAAGTTCTGTGAATGGATCCTAGAAAAGCCCCCTGGCCTGACTGGGATGAAGGCAACCAGTGTGATTTCCTGTGACAGAGTACCCATCTGAACTGGAAAACGTAGGGGGTTCAGTCTGTGGTGGTGACTTATTCTTCCAGGGCTAAATCCACTGGGTTAAATGCTGTCAGCCCGTGATGGGTGACGGTGAACTGGATTGGAAGCATCTGTCTAATGCCTGGTAAATAGGAGTCTACATTGAACAAAACAAAGCTTGTCACTTGCCAGCTTTGCCAGAGAAGTCTGTGGGAGGAGTGGGCACCAGAGTTTTAAGTAACCCCTCTCTCTCAGAAACAATCTGCCTCGCGTCAGTGGTGAACAACGTTGGAACGGAGTAAGCAATCTGTGCTGCCGCTTCTGCTGTGTTATTTGTTTGTGGATAAATAAAAGCTTTCATTAACCAGACATCTAATTCCACACCTTTTTAATAAGCTGAAGGCACACTCTGACCATCCTGGTGCAGGTATGGAGAAGCAGACTTGTTTATGCCGGTATCAAACATCAGTCGCATTATTTTGGATACCAGAGATGTTAGACTGCAAGTCGAATCTCTTCTCCTTTAGGGTCTCACTTTTTATTTAGACTTTAAAACTGTATTCAAATGAGGTTTTGACCGAAACTGAATCACTATGTACTTGAAAGCTAAAGAGCTTATCAGGCATCTGATAATGTTTTCAGGATTTCCCCAGATTAGACCGCGGAGTGTACAGACAGGAAGCTGAAGTATCGAGCGCCTGACCAGAGCTTCCTCCTGCACAGAGTGGGGGTTTCTCTGCCTTGAGCCTTCAGCTCCACATGCATGGTCTGAGCCTTGAAATCTAAAGGACAAACAGCTCCCCGATGTGCCGGCGGGGCCCTCCGAGCAGGGCGGACGGAGCGCTGAGGGGAGCCCCGCTTGCAAGGTCAGCAGAGTTCGCACCTCTCCCGCTGCTGCGGCACCTCCCGGCTCTTTATCGGCCAGGGAATCAGAAAGGGACTTTCCAGAGCTGTAAACCTGTGAGCTGAAGAGATGGAATGAACCCCTATGCAAATGAGTTTTGATTCCCTTCCCTTTATAAAGTTAAAATGTTTTTAAGAGAGAATCAGATCCTCCCGGGTGTGGGTGTCCGAGGAGGTTACCTTGGGCCGGCCGTGTCTCTGTCCCTGCTGTCTGTCTGTCTGTCTTTCCATTGTAGAGAACAAAGCCGAGTGATGTAAAATAGAAAACGAGAAATGCAAACCTGTGGTGATTGAAGAGGAGCAAGGAAAATGAAAGAGAAAAAGCTGAAGAGAGGGAAAAAGATAAAATAAACTGAATTTTGGGGATTCCACTGTGAGTAAGAGCTGAAAAAAAAGTAAGCTGATTTATTGCGTTTATCTGCTGCCTGAGCACCAGTAGGCTTTGTGTATGTGAAAGGTAAATTGCACAGTAAAGATTGAATCAAAATGGCAAATTCTTCCTCAGTTCCTCCAGTTTTAAACCAGGATAATTCTGTCAGCTTCGATGGATTTGTGTTCCGTAAACAGCAACATAATGAATATTGAGCCTTTGAAGTAATTTTGAGTTCTATTTATGCTAAAGCGATGAGAAATTTAGAATGACTTTTAAATACTGTTGTCTCCTGGAATCTGCACATTTTCCTGTGCTTCTCTTCACCATGAAGAAATTTTCTCTCCTGTCCTTCTAATGCTGTTGTGACTTTATTCCAAATCTAATGGAATTCAGAAATAAGGGGTGGTGGTAGTGTTATGTGCATTAATATTTTCCTTGCATTATGATTTTTGTATATTTATTTTTTCTTTTAACTCTGTATCTTAACCCATTTAAATAACAACTATTTAAACAGGGAGAGAATGTGAGTTACTTGATGTATGCATTTTTTTCCTTCCATCAAATGCCACTGATTTTGAAACTACAATGTTGGATTGCAACTGAAAGGTTTGACTGGCTAGACTTGGTTTTCTTTCACATTGATTCTTTACTTTTTTGAAGATGGTTTATTTATTTTTTTTTCTTCAATGTGTTCTGAGTTTATCTAAGCATCCAAAAATTTGCTTTATGGCACGGAAAGAAGGGATGGAGGAATCTCCACTCTCTTTCATGGTGGAATTTCCAACAAATTCCCTGTTGGGTTGAAGGGAAGGGTTTCTGGAGTCTGCAGGATAAGGCAGCTCCCCTCCCTTCATTAGCATGATTAGAGACAGGCAATTATTCTTTTCTTTTTCTGAATATTTAGCCTTCTGAAAAATGCAGTTTTGACTGAACTGAAATTTTTTACAAAGCTCAACTGAGTGCAACAAACAGTCCTGGGTAAATAATCAAAATATAAATTTATTTTAACATTTTTGGAATTAAACTTTGTTTTTTTTCTTTAAAAAAGCTGTTTGCATTTTCTTAATTGATCTTATGCAGTAATAATAATAATGGCAAAAAAAAGCAGTATTTTTTTGTTTTAGGCCAAAAAATATCGTGTACCTCAAACCAATGTGTTTTGTTTGCGGAAAATAATTTAAAAAAAAAATCCAGGTTCAGCCAAATGACATTTTTCTTTTTGCCTTATTTTTCTTCTTTTTGGCTAGTGGTTTTAAAAAAAATGCTAGTTGCCATAGCTTTGGTACAGACTGTTATTGGGACCAGTTGCATTTCATGGTCATCTGGGAGAATGTTGAGATGAATGTTTTTCTGTGGGAAACAGCAATGAAAATGTGAATTATTTGGCTGTTAAAATTTTCCGGTCTTTTAAAAATGTCTTTTTATCGGTCAGAATGAACACATTATCCCTCTTTTCCCAAAGAGGGGATGAACATCAGTTTTCATTATTGAAATAGATTTTGTTTATCATTGTTGAACCAATTTCATGAGCAATTCCAGCTGCTCTCTCTTCTGCAGCTTTTCAAATATCTGGACTCCCATCTCAATTTCCTTTGGGAATGGAGCTTCACAGTTCTTAAAACAGTTTTGTTGTTGGATAAGCAGGGCCTGGAGCTCCTGGGGAGAGGGAGTTTGAGGATTGCTGGCATAGCAGGACAAGGGCCCGGGCTTCCAATGGGGACTCTTTTGCAAGACAGAGGTTTCAAATATATCAGTGACTATCTGGGACCTTCTTGCAGGGATTCATTAAGGAGAAGCCTGAAAAAATGGATTCAAAGCTGTATTTAAACCTTTAATGTGCACGGGTATCCAAGTTCATATTGGCAACTCTGGTGATCTTATGTTAAAAGTCAGTGAATTCTTCGGAGAATGTCCTTGCTTTTCATGGAATCGTTAGTTGTAGACAACACACTTGATTAAATATTCTGGATGTAGACACGTTGAATCTAAACAATATCTAAATTATTTTCTTTAAAATGAAGTCTGGTGAGCTCAAGGAGAACAAGATTTTAAATTCTGAGTATGCCAGACAAAAACACCAGCTCCCCACAAGTGTCCACAGGGGAGCATTCCTCACTCAGCCTTTGCTAACGGAGCCGCTTTGAAACAAAAATCTCAGACCATTTCACATGCTCAAAAAGGAGCCATCTGCATTTGCAGGCACTCCCTGGCAGCATCCAGAAACTGGCACCCAGTTTTTCATCTTCTAAACACAATTGTTCATGGGCTGGTTTCCAGTGTCTGGCAGCAGTGTTCACAGCCACGGGCTGGGCATTTCCCTGGGAATAGTTTGCAGGGTTAGGGTGCCCTAAGCAGGTCACAATTCATTGCTCTCAGGCTGTCATGTGCCTTTGAACCAACTGTGGCCAGTTCCACAGTGCTCAAGCTGTTTCATTATTCTAATATTACATTGGTTTATTTCAGTGCATTAATATTGAAACAAACCACACAGGTATTGAAAGTTTGTTTGCTCTTCGTAGACTACTTTATTTTCAATAGCTACAGTATAGCTATAATATAATTACTGTAATCTTTTATGTTTTAAGTGTTTATATATTGAACCTGCCTGAAGAAATCTCTGGCTTCTAATGGATTACTAACTTTACAGTTATTTATTACAATGTGCTTCTCCAAGTAAACTCCTTGCTTGGTGATCATCACATTCCTTCTTTTAAAAGGAAGTTTATAAAAAGGTGATTAATTGATGTTTGCCTGTTTTTTACTGCTTATACAGAGCGTAACCATTTTGTATTTGTAATATACAGTCTAGTAGTTATGCAGTGACAAATACTGTAAATATCTGTGTACTTTCAACAGCTGTAACATTGCCAGGTCTTTTGAATTACTAAAAATGTGTAAGTTGGGAAGGAGTAAGAAATGGCCATCGACTCTCTCCTGTTTCTGTCTTCCTATTTTTGGATGTTTAGATTATTTCTGGAACATATAGATTGACCAGTCATTTCCAGCTCGCTCTGTTCCACTACATTTATCAGGAATTGGCTCAGCTGAACAGTTGTTCTTACCACCCTGCCTGCCTTTTCACACGTGGGAGACAGCACATGTCACCCTCAGTGTGTGCCGTGGGCAGGGTGATCAGATACCCTGACCAAGGAAGGAAGTGCCTCTGGGTTTGGGACAGCTCTCTGTTCGAAGAGGTAGGACTTTTCCTTCGTTCTCACTCAGCTGGTGTGAAGGTTTGTGTTTGTTTATAGTGAAGTTTTATTGCTGAAATTTGAAAGAATGGATAGAGGTGGATTTGCACAGAGTTGCAAGGGCTTTCAGCTTCTCAGTTCTCCTTGCCCTTGTTAGCACACTGAAAATTGGCTTTCCAGCTCTCCCTCCTGTTTGTTACAGCATCTGGGCACTGTTAATACAGCTGTTACTGCAGTTGTGTCGACGTGCAAAATATGTGCTTTAGACTGTTTACATTCTTCTACATTAAATTTCATCCTGTAATCTGAAAATATATTTAAAAATCCCCAAACATGGAGCCCATAAAAGTTCATATTTTCCAATACATAAAGCTTGCTAAAATTGTCTCCAGGGCTGTGACCTATTATGGCTGAGCATAAATGAAACTATACTATATTTTAACTATACTGTAAGTAAATGTTACAGCAATTACTAAAAATAATACTTAGTATTAGAAGTCTTTATTTTTATTGCTCATGGCCAGAACATTTTAAAAATATGAAATAACTTTTCATTATGCACTTTCAATATTAGTGATTTACCTTGCTGTAATGTGTATAGATGGCTGATGATGAAAATGTTTTTCTGAGTAATTTATGCCTGGAATGTATTTTGCCATGTATTCTTTCTTCAACTTAGTGAAAAATGCAGAAAAAACCAGTAAGTTTTAGCGTGAAAAATGAAATGGAATATGCAATAATTTTTATCTTTCATGAAGGAAAATGGTTTGTTGCACAAAGTACTCTGTTGGAAAATGTGATTAAAATGGAGACAAGAGAATTGAACCTCGAGATAAACAGAGTGGAATAATTCTACAGCAGAGGAAATTGAATGTTTTTTATTCATGACATAGACATTTGCAATAGAAATGTAACTGTATCTTGAAATTAAAAATGCAGCTAGAAAATAGCTGGAGTTTCACAAAGCATTTTGGGAACAAATGCACTTGTTTCTGGCAAGCCTAAAGTATGTACCTGGGCTAATCTGATTCATCATGAGAAGGGATTTTTTTTTCGTATACGAATTAACTATTCCTGATTTATTTTTAAAACTTTTTTTAAAAAATCTTTTCTCTCTGGTGTGGGGACAGTGAAAGTGTCTGTGTAGTTTCAGTGCTGATGGCGTTATGGGCCTGTTGCATTTGTCATCCTGGAGGGTTCAGGAGAAGGAATATCTACAGGCAGTTCCTTATCTGGCATTGCTGATATGGGGAGAACCTGGGATGCAGTCTGGGAGCAGGATGTGCTTGGCACCAGTACCTGGGTCTGATGTGAGCTGTTTGGCACTGGCAGAGTTTAGCTCAGGAGCAAAGCTCGGGTATGATTTTCCTTTAAACCTGCGCTGAAACTTGGGCTTTGGGTTTTTCATGGGTGAACATGCTCTTTACAGAGCATGGAAAGATCCTCTGCGAGTGAGCACTCTGCCTGTAAACTTGCCTATGAGCTTTATAGAGAATTAACAACATTTGAAGTTAAGATACGGGCAGTGTTTGCCTTGTACCTAAGCACCAGGGTCGAGGCTTCCTTGTGGATCGCTAATCTGTAGCAGAGCCGCCCTGCTGTCCATGGGAGCGGTGGAAGGAGACCTGGTGGGTGTAGAAAGGGGGTGCTTGGCTTTGGTGTGAGGGAGCCCTGCCTGAGGGCAAGGCAGGCTCCCCACAGCCCAGCACAGGAGCTGCAATTGCAGTGGAGAACAAATGAGGCTGCCTGCCCTTGCTGAGCAGGGACAGAAGGGCCAGGGCGAGCAGTCAGCCCAGCCAGGGGATGTGGGGACACTTCCTCTAGGGGAATGCTCATGAAATGTGGGAAAGAGGGAAACCAGAGAAAAGGGTAATTTTTAAATGGAGAAAGCCAGAGGTTTGGGTTTTGCGGGTTGAGCTCTGGGTTCACCCTGCTGGGCAGAGGGTTTCTCGCTGGCAGTGCCCGTGTGGGTGGTGCTGCAGGGGATGCACGGGGGCTGCCCAGCGAGCAGAACTCCCCTGCAGCACATCCCTGCCCTGCAGCACATCCCTGCCCTGCAGCACATCCCTGCCCTGCAGTACATCCCTGCCCTGCAGCACATCCCTGCCCTGCAGAGCACGGGGCCCAGGGCCAGGGCCAGACCTCAGCTCTGCCCTGCGGCGCAGCCGGCACAGCCCAGCCTGGGAGCTTCTGCTGGCCCTGAGCGCTTGGCTGCCCCTGGTATCACTGTGCTCCTTTCTGGCTGGGAGCTTTCCTCTTTTTATTAAAATTTCAAAATCTCTAGAATAACTTCATCTTCCATTTTGCCCTATTGTTTAAACTGCCCAGCTGTCAGTGTAGCTCTGAGATACATATTTCTCCACTAGCTGTGCGGAAAATATATTTAACTAAATAAGGGTCAAGAAGATGCATTATGCTCCTAATGAAATGTGACCATATTCATATTTTATTTCAAGTTCCCCATCGGTGTTAATTAATTACCACCCATGATGAGCTCATTTGGATAGTATCTGGATTTCGTGTGAAGCTGCAGTAGATCATTGACTGGTTAAAAAGCATTAAAATCTCACTCTTTGGTTACATGTTCAGACAAACAGAGACGTTGTATTAAAAAGAAAGGTTGTAATGGCAGCATGGAGAGTAAAAGTGGGGAATGGTAGGGGAAATGCAGAGAATTTACACATTGCATTAACTTGATGGCTTTAGGATCTTTATGTTCTTTTCCTGTTAAAACATATTTAATTAAAAAGAAAACTTATGGAAGAATAGTCTTCAGGCAGTTAATATTACTTAATCACTCTAGAAAGGTTTGCCTTTTGGTATAGCAGTAAAACTTTATACAATGATTGTCTTTGAAGTATCTGTCCTGTAGGAATAGTTAATTCTGTTGTAATAAGATCTCCAAGCTATAAGGTACTAAGGGACCTTGCTGGAATAGAAAAAAATAATGTTTTTTCAAGAAGTAAATTTATGGCCTGTTGGAAATAGTTGCCTCCTCACTGCTCTTGCAAAGGCAGGACAATATAATTTTATGGGCTGTCTTCTTGTTTGCAAATGCATGAATTTAATCCTTGAGTAAATGAGTTCTCAGAGGGAGGGAATTAGTCCTGGAATGACACTGAAAGGATACATAATGTCACATGTGAAGTTGATAAAGGGTCAAAGCAGAACGTGGCTGAACTGGCATCATGTTTTTTTTAAGATGAGAGGGAACTAATGCACTGCAATGATATTAAACTCTGCAGGCAAATTGAAAGAGAATGTGACCTTTTGTCCTACTTAGTTAAAAAACCTGTAAAGCCAACTTACCTGGAAAATGACTGTGAAATTATGAGGATGTGCCTTTCCATACCTGTCCTTGGGGATTTCACTAAAACACTGGCTGTGCTGGTAGAGAGCTGGGCAGTGCTGTCCTCCCCAGGGAGCCCTGTGGGACAGGTCCATCCCAGAGCTGTGAGAGGGAGTGGAGCAGTCTTAGGGCACACTCACCTGCATCCCTGCCTTGGGGCTGTCGCTCTCCAAGCCCATTTCCCTGGAAGAGGCAGCGCTGCAGGAGCTCACCCAGGCAGGGGACAGGGGAGTTCAGCTTCCCGTGAGCACCCCAATGCTCGCCTGCCCTCCTGGCCTGGGGCAGCTTAGGGCTGCTGCAGCCCTTTTACTGTGTTTTGTGAAGAGGCATTTCATATTTCCCCTTGTCACTATGTGCATGCTTGTGCAATGACAATGTGCCAGAGGTGTGTGTCCCCAGCTGGGGTGCTGACCACACTGGTGCCCAGGCAGTGCCAGCTCCTCCCAGGTACTCTCCAGGAATGCCATGCACTTTCCACAGTGTGGGGAGACTGTGCTAAGGGATGGACACTTCCACCCTTCCGTTTTCCTGACCTTTTCTCTGCTTTACCATATGATGTTTCACTGGTGATAGTTTAATTTTTTTTCCCCTGCTTGGGATTGGAAGAGGAATTACCACAGAAGGGCCCCACTGCTGGTGGAGGTCTTGCTCAATGTCAGCAGTGATCTTAGCAAGCAGTATTCAAGTGACCAATCAGAAACATCAGACAAGCAAAATTTATTGCTTACCTTATTTCCAAATAGCAGATGAAGTTGTGTCTGATTTGAGGGCCTTAGCAAGATGTTGCTTTTGTTAATTTGATTTTTCTTTCCTGTCTGACAGAGTCAAGCAACAGATGGGTAGGACTGAGCCAGGCTGTGGACACCACAAGACAGTTACTTTGCAAATAAGTTTGTTCAAGAGTTTCTCTCACAGCAAGAGAAACAGTTAAAGAAGCATATTTTTAATTTCTGTTGTTTGGTTGACTGGTTCAGCAGCCTGAGAAAACAATTAGAGCTGTAAAGACACGGGCACACTGCTGCCTGTCCTGCCAACACTGCTGGGGCTGCACACGGGGCTGCTGTACTGGAGAAGTGGCACGGGGTGTTAGCAAGGGTTGTTCACTGCAAAAAAGTACTTTCTTATAGTTTAATAAAATCAATGCTAAAGCAAAATAATTAATTCTATTTGAACTATTCTGTTAAGTAAATCTCCTTAAATTTAGTTTTTAAGGTGAAAAGATTTAATCTGAAATCCCCCTGACCTCCGAATATTTTATTCATACCAAATATTATTTTCATTGAACCCAAAAGGTTTTATTTTTTTGATACCTCATCTCTCTGAAACACAAAGAAATATGTTTAAAATGTTCCAAATAAATATGAGATTTTTTTGGTAACTTATCCACACTATTTATACATGGTGCTATACACACCTAACATCTAATTTACAGATGAATGCATCATCCAACATCCTACCAATCTATTTCTTCTCAAAAACTCCACACTTGGGATATAAAGTTTAATGTAACTTGTGACTTCTCTTAGGTTTGTCAGAAATGATGAGGTGTTTCCTGTCTGAGTTGTCAGCTTTGATCTGCAGTGCATTTGAGCAGTGTTCATCTGTGATCCTAAACTCCTGCCTTTGGGTGAGATTGTCACTCTGGGATGAGGTTGTCACATCTGACAAAGTTGTGTCAGGGCACAACATGCAGCTGTGATGCTGAAGGCTTCTACTTGCCTTTTTGCCACCCAGACTCTGACAACTCTGCAGGGATGCACCAGTGCCAGATTTCCTTCTTTTGAGCTTCTGGTTGGATTATTTTGTTAGCAGGATTTCTGTGTGACTCTGGAGGATTTTACCTCTGTGTCTGAGTTGTATTTAAAAAAAA
>VZRZ01002792.1:3905576-3990406 GCA_013398175.1 Climacteris rufus | reverse complement strand
TTTAATTTTATTTCCTTTTTTTTTTAGCTCATCCCCCAGGATTCTGTTCTCCTTGCTTCAAGATAATGCTTGAATCTGGTGAAAAAAAGCAAACCTCGTGTACACTGCTTCAAAAGCAGAGTGGAAACCAACAGCAAAGCAGCACAGAGAGAGGAGCTGCAGCAGTACCAGGTCTGTAGGTGCTGGCTTTTCACATTGCAGGTAAGGTGAGAAGGTGCCCTGTGTCACTGGGCACCGCTCCCTTTTGCTGTCTCCCACCCATCAGTGTCTCCTTGAGCCTCTGCATTTCTTCCTGACCCTCGTGTGCCTCACCTGGGGAATGCTGCTGAGAGGGGATTGTTCTCAGCAGATCATCTCAGGCCTCTCCAAGCAGTGGCTGTGCCTTGCACGCTCCCCTGGAGACGGCTCTGCACCGCCGGCCCTTCGCTGCTCCGGGACAGGGCAGCTCTTGCTGACTGTGCCTCATCTTCTTGGCTGGCATCCCTTTCTGCTTCCAGGAAAATGATGACTTTATGTCAGGTTCAGTAATCCTGATGGCTGCACAGCTGAGGGAAATAGCACTTCTCTGTGAGCATGAGTGTGCCTGTCTATATGGAAACTACAGCTCTGACAAGCCTCTCCTCTGCCTTGGGAAAGAGACAGCAGGGCTTAAAGCTCTGGAGTCACAATATGCTGACTAAGGTCACTAGCTTGCAATGACTCACAATCTGTTTTTCTGGCAGCCCAACCATACAGCAGGTTGTGCTTTTTTTATCTTCTGTTTCTTTCCTTTAAAAAAAACTCTGCATCAGAAAAGTTAATGCCTAAAGATATCCAGGGAGGTCTGCCCTTTGACAGGATACATGCACTCCAGTACACAATTCTCTGTTCACTGGCATCCTTCTCTCACTCTGCTAGCCTATTTTCACACCGGCAAAGAGACACTTTTAAAACTTACATTTTGAAAGATATTTGCTAGGTTGTCTTTCTGGTAGTCATCCTTGTTTACCACCTTCTGATTTCTTACTGCTGCCCTGGAGAGGAGTGTTGGGCAAAGCCAGCTGAACAGGCTGTGCCACCATCTCACTGAGGCACTGGGAGGTTTCTGCCTGCCATGAAGTATCTAGTTTCTAAAATGACTTTTCCACTTTTTTTTTTCTTTCTATTCTGTGCTAAAGATAGGACTTATGCTCCCTCAGCACCTATGAATCATAGAATCATAGTATCATGGTTTGGAAGGAATCTGAAAAATCATCCAGTTCCAACCCCCCTGCCATGCGCAGGGCCACATTCCACTAGACCAGGTTGCTCCAAGCCCCATCCAACTTGGCCTTGAACACTTCATTGAGTACTTGGAATTAGTCAAAGAATGTAATTTGTTAGAAGAATCTGCCATGATAGGGTTTTTTAACGTTCATTTTTCTAATTTTTTAAAAAGTTTTTGTCTGATTTTTTCCCTTTTGTTTTTGTTTTTTTTTCTTCTCCTTTACCTAAAAAAGAATTTTAGAACAAACAATCATCATTAGGAAAGGAAGCTGTTTCATTACAAGATGTGAAGGAAGTTTTAAAATCAGATTTGAAATAAAATTACCTTGCCCAGAAGATTTGTGTATGTGGATTAATATCTGTTGCTTGCCTGTAAACTCCTCTGCTGTGCAGGTGATGGCAGAGCACCATGAGCCTTCATGCCTGCCCAGCCAAGCAGCAGGCAGCACTTCCACTGTGCTGCTGGGGAGGTACTTAGAAGCAGGTCATAGATAAATGAAGCAATTTGTATAAAAATAAATAAATTAATTAATAATAATAATCACTGGCGTGGTTATTTCAGATTCATAATAGTGTATTAAATAATGATCATTAATTTATTGTTTAGAAAAAAAACCCAAACCCAGCCAAGCATTTCAGCTTTCTGTAGATAGCAATCCAATTACTGTTGTGGTGGAGTTAAATCTCTTGGTATTCCTGTGAGAAATTTTATTCCTTATTTATTTTTGTTTTATGGACTGGGACACAGGGACATACTTGGCTGAGGACACAAAATGAATCTATTTGAAGTTTTCTAGGAGCTTTGCCATAGTTAATATTGCTGGTTGAAAGGAGGCTGTTGGTGTTGTCCGTAGTTTAGCCCTCCTCTGAACAGATGCCCACAGTGCAGAAATGTCCATTTGCTGCTCACACTCTTGCACAGAACGTTTGTCTGTCTGTTCCAGACAGGGAGAGATCTTACAGGAGAGGAAAATGCCTCCTAATGTGTAGCAACCTCTGAACACCATTGGAGGCAGGACCACCTAAATCACAGCCCCTCCTAAAAAACCTCCTGCCAGCATTTTACAGCTTCACTTGTTTTTCACATTTCCTCCTTTCTGTGTTTCCATGTGCAAGCTCAGGCAAGGAAGAGCTTTTCCTGGGTACAGAAATCTCTGGCTCCTGGGGCATTTTTAGGCCCATTGCTGGCAGCCATGCAGGTCATTCAGAAAGCCCTTCAGAGCAAACCCAGGCCACGGCCATCCCTCCGTGCCTGGGAATTGCACCAGGCTGGGGCTTAGCAGTGGAAATTTTTGTGTTTTCCAGCATGAAAACAAAGCTCTTCTCTTGACTGAGATCTCACACAGTGCTGACAGCATTTGCTGGGGTGCTGCCAAATAGCAAAGGGCAGTATTTTCTCTAAAAAGCAGAATGCATATTAAAAGTTTCTAAGCTGTGTTTGTGAAAATCTTGGAGCCACTTGATTAGGAGCTTGCAGTTGGTCAGACTCCTTCCAGCTTCTGCACTTCACCCTGATTTCTGTGATACTGCAGCTGCTCTGATGAAAAACAGTTATTTAAAAATTTGCTTGTAGCTATGGCAACCTTCATGCACTGTATTTCAATGGAAACTCTCAAACAGCATCTGAAGTTTCTTAATAGGATATTTATGAAGATTTTAGTCTTTGTACATTTTAAAATTGAAATATTCAATTTTTAAAGGGGGGTTATCAAAATCTCATTAATTTTGGAACTGCATTTTTGTTGTGATAGCTGCTGCTTAGCTTTTTTTTTTTAAATTTTGTTTTGCTTCGTTTTTGTTTTGTTTTGGTTTTTTTTTGTTTAAGATTCCTCTGGTTGCTTTCACTCTTCAGAACCTAAGACCTTGGGGCACTTTCCAAGTGCCAGCTCCTCCCTCCTGTCTGTGCCTGCCTCCCACTCTGTCTAGCAGACCCTGGCTTTGTAGAGGAGGGACAGGGCAACCAGTTCTGTTGGCACAAGGGTGGAGCAGTGCCAGGGATCTCAGACTTTGCCTTCCTGCAGTAAATAACTCAGGGGGGTCTATTTAGCCCTTTGCCCAAGCCGTTGCCTGGTGTCTGCCTGCTCTGAGAGAAACAAATGGATGTGCTTGCATCTATTTTAGGTTTTTTAGTGCCTCCATGATATTTCAGTGTTTCTTCTCAAAGGCACAGACTTTCAGGGGGTACTCAGTTTGCCTAGGCATGGTGCAGACAGACGGCTGACAGACAACTCACCTCGGAAGGGTTACATTTGCAAATCTGCTCTTTTTCTTTTGGTTTTTTTCCCCCTCTTCTTTTCCTCTGTGCATTCACACCTTCAAAATCATGAGGATAAAATTAAGGAAGCCTTGCTGAGACATGCACTCTGCTGCTCTAAACCCCTCGAGCTGTGATGATACGTTCTGGTGCCTCCGAAGTGTGGATTAGGTCTAATTAATACTGTTTCTTGATCAATGGCACTGACACAAACACATGGAAGGGATTTATGTAATTACAGCTGTAGCAGCAAGGGCTTTTTGCTAGGCAGCTCCCAGTGCTGCAGCAGGGAAGTTTCTTCCTAGTGATGGGATTTTTGTCTGCTGTGACTGACTGCACCATCACTTTTGAGGTTTTTTTGTTTGTTTGTTTGTTTGTTTGTTTGTTTTTTCTTTTTCCTGGGCAGGTTTGAAGCTACTGGTTTGCAGTGGATGTGGGCAGGCACTTTGCTCAGCTGCCACAGGTTTGTATAACTGAGTATCGGCACCTTTTGTCTGATTACTCCTGACCCACACGGTGAAATGTTCATTTTTGGAAATGCCTCACAGTAGGTTATAATGAGGAGGAGTTCTCAAGGTATTAAAAAAGGATTTTTATGTGTTTTTTTATTCTAATATTTAGAAAAAAGAGTTGAATGGATCACATTTCTCCTAGTACATCTGAGAGGAACAGACAAAAGGATGTGAAACATTCAGCAGCCTCAAGCCCTCCCATTCTGCATTTTGGAGGACTGACATTGTCTCCACTCTCCTCCCAGTACAATGGACTTCAGGGTTGGATCCATATGTCTTGGCTGTTGCTGTAATCAGATGAGACAGTACCAGGACAGAGAAGAATGTCCTCCTGTTAGATTGACAGGGGCTCTAGAGGGGGAATTGCTCTACTGCAAAGGAGATGAAATCAAATTATGGAACTTTGCAATCCATTGACTGCGCTAAACCAACTACACTATATTTAGGATTGTGAAGCTGCAGTGAAGCTTGGAAAAGCTGCCAAAAGGGCTGGAATTATATGTGTATTGGAATGGCAAATTTCTGATTTAATAAGAAATCAGAAGGATCAAAGAAAATAAGGCTGTGTGGGAACTGAAGGAATCCTCTAGTCTAGACCATGCAAGGTGCTGAGAGGCATTAACAGACATCAGGGAGATGTCAGGCAGGGCTTGGGTTCAGGGCTGGATCTAGGCTTGAGCAGCTTTATGTTGTAAAATTTCCCTATCATGGTACAATCACACAGCAAAGGAGATGTGGCAGGGTAGCCCTGTATTCCTTTGGCATGGAGGTGAGTGTGCAGGAAAGCTGAGAGCAGAGGTCACTGAGTGCCAGAGAGGCCCTTCATAAGGCAGCACAGCATGAAAGAGGCTGGAGGGACAGGGCTGCAGAGACATCATCCAGCCATGACTGCCCTCTGTTCCACTGGATTTTATGCAGAGAGCCACTTGGCCAGCCCGAGGATTAAAGCTCTCCTGCCTTTTTTGGGAAGTGCCACGTGCAGACACACAGGGCTTTGCTGCTGCCATCCGTGTGCTGTGAGTAGGGCAGGACCAATGCCAAACTGTGGATTAAAATAGCATTAACACCATCTACTTTGGGCCACTGTGCTGAGGCAGTGGGACCGTGAGCCAAAGCTTTCCACTTAAGAAGAAATATTACCTACAGTTTGCATAGAGGCAGCCAAGAAGCTGTGTTAGAAGCTCTAGCATACCTTATTGTGGTTTTCTGTTTGTTGGTTTTAAAGTCAAATTGGCTTCTTTCAGTAGTAGGACAAAGTGAACACAATTAGCAGGCCAAAGATGGGGAGTGATGTTGGCATAATCTGCTTCAGGAGGGTTTGTGCCCCATACAAATTAACTTGCAGATGGCAATACACCTTGCCTTAGGTTTCATTTTAATTGGAATTTTCTCTGTCACTTTAGGACAAGAAGAGGTAGGTAGACCTAACTCTTTTCAGCATCTCAATGCTTTTAGCTACAAAACTACAATGGAAGGAAAAATGCAGTCTGGAAAGAACCAACGTTTGTTTTGTTCTGTAAGTTTCCCACTGAAAAAGTAAAAGGGTTTTTCCTCCCACAACTCAAAACATAGAAACAAATTCCAACAAAAGCTCGCAACTGAAAGGGATTCACGTGAGCCACAACACATGAAAGCTGTTTTCAAAACTGTTTAAAGGAACCACTGAATTGCTTCACCTCCTTAGCACTCCCTTAATTGTGCTGCTGCCACCAGAGCAGCTTGTGGCTGCTCACATTGCTCTACTGATGGCCTGTGGGGCTGCCAGGACCAGCTCTTGCAGGATATTTTACTCTGAAACAAGTGTGCAAATATTTCTAGGAGACTTTAAAAATCTGTCATCCATCTGGCTGTCTTTATTCAGATACAGTGTGAAGTTTACAGCATATCTAGTCATTCTCTATTTTACCAGATTAAGAGCTTGAAGCACCACTACTCTCCTTTGTTTCATAGGGTGTCTCCAGCTAAAGCTGGTGGGTTGGTAACTTTGAAATCTGTGTAAGTTTCTCAGTGTTTAAAGCTTCACTACTCCTTCCTGGTTAGACATATGACAAGCTCTGGCCTTTCCACTGTTTGGTTTTACTTTCCTTCAGCGATTTTTCCCTTAATCTTGCAGCTCACATCTGCAGGAAAAAGAACAAAAAAACCAACTCCGCGAGTTATCACAGCTTCTGCTAAATAAAACCAGCTCTTATAAACTCCTTTTGAGGTCCAAGAAATCTGGTGATAAAACCGAGTTCTCTGATGCAAACTCTTGGAAACTGGCTGAGGATCTGGAAACCTGGATGTTTGCTTGGGCAAACAAACATTTCTGGCAGCGTGGGCAGCTGTGCTGCCGTCTGGCTGCGCCCTGCAGAGGCTCCGCAGCCCCGGCGTGCGGGGGCCGGGCAGCGCCGGGGGGCAGCGCGGGGATCCGCTGTTCCCGGGGCTGTTCCCGGCGCCGTTCCCGGGGCTGTTCCCGGGGATGAGGTGTTCCCGGGGCTGTTTCCGGCGCTGTTCTCGGGGCTGTTCTCGGGGCTGTTCCCGGCGCTGCTCCTGGGGCTGTTCCCGGGGCTGTTCTCGGGGCTGCTCCCAGCCCTGTTCCCGGCGCTCTTCCCGGGGCTGTTCTCGGGGCTGCTCCCAGCCCTGTTCCCGGCGCTCTTCCCGGGGCTGTTCTCGGGGCTGCTCCTGGGGCTGTTCTCGGGGCTGTTCCCGGGGCTGCTCCCAGCCCTGTTCCCGGGGCTGTTCTCGGGGCTGCTCCCAGCCCTGTTCCCGGGGCTGTTCTCGGGGCTGCTCCCAGCCCTGTTCCCGGGGCTGTTCTCGGGGCTGCTCCCAGCCCTGTTCCCGGGGCTGTTCTCGGGGCTGCTCCCAGCCCTGNCCTGTGCCCACGAGGGGGCAGGAGCGTCACGGCAGCCGCGGGAGCACCGCCGGCCCCGCGTGTGAGGGGAGGGGAGGCCGTGCCGGGAGCGCGGGCAGCCGGGGGATCTGAGGGTTTGCTCAGCACCTTGAGCGGGGGAAACCGAGACCGAATCTTGCCGGTCGTTCTGTCGCTAAAAATTGTGAAGGAGAATGTGTGGCATTGTCAGGGCTCCGTACTGGGATTGGTGCTGTTTAAGGTGTCAGTGTCACGGGCAGTGGGACTGAGGGCACCCTCAGCAGGTCACCCACATGTGTGGGGGTCTCCTCACGCCGGACGCCATCCAGAGGGACCTTGACAGGCTGGAGAGGTGGGCCCGTGTGAACCTCATGGGCTTCCACGGGCCCAAGTGGAAGGTCCTGCATGGAGGTCAGGGCAATCCCAAGCACAGGCACTGGATGGAGGATGGATTGAGAGCTGACATGAAAGACTTGGGAATGTTGGTTGATGAGAAGCTTGATGTTCACTCTCAGCCTGGAAAGCCAGACATGCCCCGGGCTGCATCCAAAGCAGGATGGGCAGAAGGTGAGAGAGGGGATTCTCCCCCTCTGCTCCACTCTTGTGAGCCTCCACCTGGAATGCTGCATCAAGCTCTGGGGTCCCCAACACAAGAAGGACTTGGACTTTTTGTAGTGGATCCAGAGGAGGCCACAAAGCAGGCTTTGAAGGCTGGAGCATCTCTGCTATAGAGACAGGCTGGGAGAGCTGAGGGTGTTCATTCCTGAGACGAGAAGACTCCAGCGAGTCCTTAGAGCACCTTTCAGTACTGAAAAGGGCTCCAAGAGAGCTGGAGAGGCACTTTGGACAAAGGGCGTAAAGTGATAGGACAAGGGATAATGGCTTTAATCTGAAAGAGAGTAGGTTTAGATTAGGAACGAATCTTTGGATGTTAGGAGGATCTTCCCTGTGAGGGTGGTGAGGCGCTGGTACAGGTTGCCCAGAGAAGATGTGGATGCCTCATCCTGGAAATGTTCAAGACCGGGTTGGATGGGGCTTAGAGCAACCTGGTCTAGTGGAAGGGGTTTGGGATGGGATGATCTTGAAGGTCCCTCCCAACCCAAACCATTCTGTGTTTTTAGGATTTTACTTTAAAACTACTAGTTTTAGCAAAGAATTGACAGCTGGTTCTAGAACAAGGGGTAAAGTCAATAAGGGGATGTTTTCTTCCACCCATTTGTTCCACCGACTGGCATTGGGCATTTATCCCATTCTTTTCTTGGACTTGGCAGGAAAAGAAATTCAGTGATCCCAGGCTGGTTTAACCAAAATAGTGCTGTGGTTTCCTTTGCTTCAGGGATTTTCTGTTTGCACAGAAGGTTGCTGATCTGAACCTGAGAAACATTTGCTTCATCTCCTTCCCCCTTCCCTGAAGATGCCGGGTTTGCAGCAGCGTGTCAGTCCCTTTGTGAAGCTGCCTGCAGAGCTGCTTGGGAAGCCAAACACAGCTCTTCAGATTTATTAAAATGCATTGCTTGCTTTTTGTCAACAGTGCTGATGTCGGTAAGAACAACAGGGCAAACACCTTAATAGGCAAGCCAAGCCTGTGTAGTGTTTATCTCACGCACACACAAAGTCTGGTTATGGCTCAGCTATTGCTTTACAGGCAGTGGTATTAGTCTGGAACAGTGCTGGAATTAAGGGTAGGAGTCTAGATGGCTGCCGAGCTTAATACTGAGCTGATTTGTCTTCAGGACTGTGGTCTGAACCCTGACCCAGTGCTGAGCATCCCTGTGAGTGCAGATCTTTGGGGCAGCACTGCAGCTAAGGAAAGCTTTTATCTGGCTCAGGCTGGACACAGAGTGAAAGACCCTGTCACCATGGAGTGCTGGGAGGGCTGGTGCTGTGTGTCTGCCACTCTCCATCCACACTGAGGAAATAAAAGAGAAAGAGGCAGCTCTTCAGGTGCTGTGCTAGGAGAGCATATTACAGAAATAGAAACAATTGACCTGGCACTGCCCTCCTGTGGGTAGAGCTGCCTTTCCACAATGCACAAAAGCACCAAAAATGCTTTTTCTCCACACACAGGAGAGAGAGTAGTCTCCTCTGCTGCCATTACAGAAGAACTGCTCAAATTCGTTAATAATTTTAATGATAGGTATATTTGTTTCTTGATCTCAAAAATTCTGGCTGCTGTCCAATTCATCTAGGTAATTTTTATGTGAGTAAATGAGTAAACATTACAAATCCATGACGAAAAGATAAAGAGCCTCACTGAATACTTTCACAAAGAGGCTATAAAATAGCACTGAATTGATGAAATAAAATGTATCAGTGAATGTAAATGGATCTCACCTGTGAGAATTGCAGTCCCTTTTGTCTGAATGTCTAGTTGTGACCAACTGGGGTTTGCAACCCATCTCAGGAAAGGCAGAGCCATTTGTTTAAAATGCTTAACCTTTGTATAAGAGTTGCTCCAGTAATGACTCAGGAGGAGACTGCAGTGAATTGAATCACTACTTAAATTGTCTACTCTGTGAAGAATTCAGCTGCAGAAAAAAGGTTACTGAAAAGCCTCTAAGGTGTAAGGCGATCACAGCCCAAACTGCTCTGATCATTTTAACTTGGTAAGTACTGCAGTCTGGGCTTAGCCTCTCTGCTTATGACATTCTCCACTGCAGGATTGTTCTCCTGCTTATCTTTGGATTATGTTGGTATTGCCCAGTGTCCAAATACAGAGAATGTTTCCATTCAGTGCTTTTTGTATGCAAAATATGTTAATCTGTGCTAAGCAGCAGAGCATTTTCTATGAACTGATATTTTGACACCTCCTTTGGTCCATAGCTATTTCAACTTTCCTGAGCTGTTTGAAGGGGAAACATGTTCTGGCACAGAAAACAAAACTGCTTAAAGGCACTGAGGCACCTTCAGCTGGTGAAACTCCTCAGTGAAAGCAGTCCACGCCTACATGGACACACTGAAACTGTGCAGGAAAACTTGCAGATGGATTTCCTGTCTCGGAAGGAGGGAGTTTGTCCCTGTCAGGTCAGGAAGTGGGTCAGAAAGGTGACAACTTCCTGAGAAGTAGAAACTTTAATCTTTAGGGAGAACAGCTACTCTGGAGAAGCTGGTCCTAAGGATGGCAAAGGATGTCTGTGAGCATCTCAGCAGAGGGTATCCAAGATTGTCAATGACTCCAAGAAGCCATGGGCAGCCCTGCTCCTTTCTGCACTGTTGAGTAAGGCAGTTCTCAGCTCCGCCCAGCTCCGCTGTTCGTACCCAGCCTTGGCAGCCGTGGGGCTGGAATCAGCGCGCAGTGCTGTGTGCTGGGGCAGAGCTCCCGGCCCAGCCCGTGCCCTGCGCTGGCTGCGGGAAGGAGGCACAGGCGGGGCTGTCCCGCTGCCCTGGCCCATCGCCTGCCCGTGCTCACAGCACACCGAGCTGCCGGCTCAGCTTCTCCAAGCCAGGGAGAGTCTCAGCTCCTCAGTAACTAAATGGAGAGATCAAGCATTTCATGGGAATCTGAGTAACCTGTTGGATGGCAGGGGGTGGGAACGACCTCAATTTCCCACAGTGAATAATGAAATAATTACACTATAACTGACAAAGCTGCTGATTTTAAGGAGGTTCGATTTCCCAAGAGCAATACTAAGATGACAAGCTTTCCCCTCTGGTGTGACATTTACTGATCTTCCTTGTGTGATATTTCATAGTGGTTTCTGTGGAGCAAGTGGCTACTTAGCAAAACTAACGTGTCAGTATGAGACCCTTATATGGGAGCTGGGCTTTCATCACTGAGCTTTTCATGTATTTCAAAAAACATATTAATGTCAGGAGAGTATCATTTACTAGTTTGCTTCCCAGCTCACACCACAAAAAATTTATCCAGGGGTTTTTGCGGTGCTCCCAGGAGTTATTGGCAGAAGCAGCTCCCTGGAGCTAAAGTGGTGAAGACAATTTAATATGACTAAAGTTTAAAAGATGCTTCTTTCCTTTCTCATTCAAATTATCTGTGATGAATTATCACTCTTCCTAGGGTTAGGATATAAGCCAAACATCTTTTACCTGGCAATATATAATAGCTGTGCATATGCAACCTCTTTGCTCTGTGACCCTGGAGAATGACTTCTTCATATTCATCTTAAAGACTTAGTGTTTGTGCTGGATTTCCTGTAAATTCATGGTGTTTCATTTGCAGCCAAACTGCAACAAAACCCACATAACTATTAGGAAGCCTTGCACGTAGATACAGAAAATGCAGTCACAAGATTGCTAAACAGAAATTGCTCTATCTTTAAATGATCATGAGCTGTCAGCTGTTCCTTTGTTCGGATTATTATAGACACACATAAACCATCTGATTGAATGCTCAAGTTTTCCCCAGCTAGAATCCAGACGGATGTCTGATAAAATAACAAACACACCCCACTCCACCCCTCCTCAAAATCCCCTTCCTGCTCCGGCTGTATTTCTCCCTGTATTGAAGCCAGTATTTCGTGGACTAAATTGGACAAAGCAAGCAAACAATCTCCTTTGCATTGATTTCCAAATCAAATCATTGTTAATCACATCAATATTCCCAGCTGGTTCAACAGCCTTGGAGGCCAGTTTTCTGGCTCAAACAAGCTCCTCTGCATGGATGCCACGGAGCCTTCTGTGTGCTGCCCAGGTTTGCTATCAGTTGTTGTTGGAAACATTCAGGTCTGATTCTCTCATCTCTTCTCTCTACCCTCGTTTTGCATTTGACAGATTTCTAGTCTCTCTGTGAAGGGAAGGGGACAACTGCCTGGTGCTAGAATATAGATCCAGGGCACCATTGACTCACCTAAAAGGAACCACAGTTCCTCAGTCACTGGGAAGCATGATACATGTTTCAGTACAGTGAGCTGCTAATTCTGGGGCTAAACTCTTGTCTTTTGGAGTACAACTGATGGGGGATGTCACATCTTAGAGGATATCAGAGTCTGCCTCCTCAGGCTCTGCTGACATTGGGGCAGAAGCCTGCTCCTGCAGACATTTGTCCAAAGGATTAATTTCAAATCCATGTTCAAAGCATCTCTTTATGTTCAGTGAGATGCCTCTCGTGCTTTAAACAAAGCGAGTGCCCGTGCTTTGGGAGAACGGCAGTCGGGGCAGACAGGGGAGCTGTGGCAGGAGCAGCACAGGTCCTGGCAGCCCAGTGTGGGAAGGGATGCTGGCAGGATGTGGGAGGAACTCGGCATCAGCAGCTCTGCCCGAGGTCAGGTTTCACTGCAGGCGGTCAACTACTCCAAAAGAGGGAGCAGAAAGGAAGAGAAGGGGCAGTCTCAAACATGACTGTTTCCAGCAGTAACAAGAATCCCCAGCAGTGTGCACACACAGGCAAAGAAGCACACACAGAGTGCTTCATCCCAGTCCCATGTAGAGATGCCTGTCAGATTGGATTAATGGCCAGTCTGAATAGGAGAGGATGAGCCTTGGAGACCTAGATACCTTCTCCCAGTTTGACCCAGCTCACGGGAGCTCTGTCTGTGCACACCTGGGCACAGCTGCCTGGGAAAACATATGCTGCCCATTTGACACATAATAAATGTACCCTGTCAGATAAGCAAGACTTCAGGACTATATCTGTAACATCTATTAGGAATGGCAAATTAATTAAAGCATGAACTAATTAACCTGCTTGCTCTGTGCCGGTTCCTTTGCCGGTGCAGTGGGGCTCACCCTGCCCAAGCCCTGCAGCAGCTGCACCGTCCTGGGCAGCCCTGCTTTTGTTAATGGCCCATGTGCTGCTGCCCTGCTCTGGGGCCGAGGTGCCCTCTGCTTAATGAGGCCACTGACAGTTTGATGATGCTCTCTGTAAAAGCTGTCCCCTGAGCCTGCACTGAAATTGCCTGTGGACAGGCTGTAGTGTGGCCTCAGGCTGGTGTGTGAGCTGGAGAGCTGGGTCACCAGCTGAGTCTGGGATTGGAATGGGGTTTTGAAGGGTCTCTGCCTTAGAAATGGAAACTGATGAGGTGGAGACAGTTCTAGAAAGAGACTTAAACTTCTCTTAAGATGGTTGAGCTGAATTTAGGGAGTATGGGTATAACATAGAACCCTTTGAAGTATTCTTTAGCAGAGACTCTGTAGCCTCAAAGAAGGCTTTTTTAGCCAAGGGAAATTGGGGTTAATTCCATACCTGCCATGGTTAACCTGCTGGAGCCCACACTGCCCTGTGCCAGGGCCTGCACAGGAGCTGATGAGCACAGCAGGAGGCTCTGCACCTTCAGCCCACGTCAGAGCCACAGGTGGGTTCACCCCCTCAGAGCTTGTCTCTATTCTCTTGCTGTCACATTTCCATGTCTGTTCACTTGTAAATCAAATTGCCATGTTCTCTGATGATAATGTTTTACTCCTCCGAAAATTACTGTTTGCACAGTGGCATCTGTACGATGCTATTTTCCCCTCTGAATAATCATTTTCATAATCTGAAACCAAAAAGAAAACCCAAACAACTACCATGGAAGAAAGGAAAATTCTCACAGAATAAATTTCCATAGACTCAGTTAAATTCCCTTGTAAATGCATATTACTTCCATGAAGGCAGCAATGAGAGAATTATTCTACACTGTTTTTAACTACTGACCCTACAAAAGAGTTCCCTCAGCTTCCTATCAGAGGTGTTGTAGAGCTGATACATTCACAATTTCCTATTTAATAGAGCTGATATTCAAATTGAGTGATGTCCCTTGTCACAAATATAATTTTATCCTGCTACTGCACTTGCCAAGAACAGTGCAATGGCCTCACTGTTAGATGCTGTGCTTGCTTCATAACTTTAAAATATGTTAGCACTTTGTTCATAATAGATGGCTTAAACAATGTGCATGCTGAATGTTTAATGGTAACAATAAGGTATTTATTTTACTTGCATTTGAAGAAGGAGCAGGAAGCACAAATACCTTGTGAGAAAACTTGTTTTCAATAAGATTAAGTCCAGTTTTGCAGCTGTGCTGGATCACACCAGCATCCTTTTTTGAGGTGGCTGGGAAAATGTTGCAATTACTACAAGTGATTTGTCATTTAAGGGTGTTATGAAAAATACTTCAGGGGCTCTCACAGCACATGAGAGAGTTTTATCTTTATCTGGCCAGCCACAGGGTCTAAGCCACATGCAGAGGGATAAAATCTTGCTTGTGCTCAAAGCATCTTTAAATCAGTGGCAGAGATGTTTCTTGTGGGGGTGGTAAGTTTGATGCGGGGGGACAGGCATGGTCTGGGGTTTCAAGATCATGTGGCTGTTGGCATCTCCCCTGTTTCAGAGAATCATAGAATTCTGGACTGATTTGGGTTGGAAGGGACTGTAAAGATGATCTTGTTCCAACCCCCTGCCATGGGCAGGGACACCTTTCCCTAGACCAGGTTGTTCAGAGCCCCACCCAACCTGGCCTTGGACATTTCCAGGGATGGAGCATCCACAGCTTCTCTGGGCAACGTGTTCTAGTGCCTCACCACCCTCACAGTAAAGAATTTCTTCCCAATATCTAATCTAGATGTACTCTCAGTTTGAAGCCATTCTCCCTTGTCCTGTCTGTACCTGCTCATTAGTTCCTCTCCATCTCTTTTGCCAGCTCCTCCAGGTACTGGAATGACACAATTAGGTCACCTCTAAACCATCTATTTTCCAGGCAGAACAATCCCAATTCTCCCAGCCTTTTCCTATGTGACAGGTGCCCCATCCTCCCAATCATTTTGATTTCCATCTGATCTATTGAGTGTTGATGTGTTCTCAGGTCTGATGTGTCCCATTGTCCCAGAGCAGAGCATGAAGCTGCAGCAGGGTAGGAGGCAGGACCAGCTGGGAGCCCTTGCAGGCTGGAGCAGTTCACAGCATCCCACGCTGCCAAGGGGCTGTGCTGGCTGGCTCCTTGCTGAGGAGTTTGGAGCTACAGCCAATGCTAAATCAGTTATTGGATGCTTTATGCATAAAGCATCACTGCCTTGCAGGAGCCCCAGGCTTCCTGAGGAGAAGTGTGGTGGCATTTCTGGATGTGGTGGTCTGTCTGCCCCTCTGCTCATGGTTGGCTTCAGCTCTCCCTGCATGGCTGCTCCCCCTTCTCCTCCTGGCCTGGCCCCACACCAGCTCCTTTCCTCAGGGCAACTCCTTGTGCTATTTCACAAGCCCACAAATGGCTTCCTCAGTCTTTCCCCTGCTCAGAAAGAAGTTAGGAGGCTGTACATAATTTCCACATGGCAAGAGGAATCAGGGTTCCCCTAAGCAGAACTCTCCAATGGCATGCAGGGAAGATAGGCAACCTTTTAAGAAAGGAACATTTGAGAGTATTTCTGTAAAAAATGGAAAATATTTTATTTTTAAAGCCTTGTGCACAAAATTTGGCTTCCTCTGAAATGGGAAATTGTCTCACAGCAACATATGCTAATTCATTAGATGATTTTCATTCATGGAAATGTGAACTACAGTAATTTCTTCCTGCTTTTGAATGCCAGTTGCAATTCAGCCTTAACTATGGCGACATTCCCATTACACGGGGCTGAAGAGTATCTATAATGTTTACTCTTGCTTTTAACTTAGTAAAATCTTTTCACAATCAACTTCATCTCACCCACTTTCAGTTTTGCACTGGGGGGTCGGTTCAGCCCCTCAGGGTAACAGCACCACCAGGGCTGAAAGTCTCCTGGACACCTGAGGCTTTTGCATTGTGACTTGCAGTTCCTGTCTTTTGTTCTTGCAGGGAGCTGAGAGTGTCCAACCTGCAGCAGTCCGCTACTCACAGAGGAGGGGTCTGCTGAGGCATAGCAAATATCTGGCTTATTTTCACTTTTATTTAAATTAGTAATAGTTTTGTGCTGCCTACCTGTGAAGGGGCCATGCCCCCCAAGGCTCCTGCAGCCCAGGGAATGGGAGAGCTCCTTGTCATGGGCATTTCTCCAGAGATGTGGGAGGAGGAAAGCTCCCCCCATGGGGCTGCAGTGATTGCCAGACTGCCAGCAGCAGAAAAACAACTCCTTTTTGGTATCTTATCACCCAAATTGAACATCACCTGCCTTGTATCTTAGCCAAGGCAATGGGGAAATTTACTTTCATTTTGATTTGTAATTTGAATTACTAATTCTTCCAGCACAAATAAACTCCTCCAATAACAACATTTTTATAACATCACGACTTCTTTTTGGACTGCTTATGAAAATGCTGCATAACCTCCATCAGTGCTGAACTCGTGCTGAGCATCAAAACTATTGAAAGAGAAATAGATGGAGAGAGTGATGTTCACTTCCACTCATACATGACATTGTTTCTTAAAAATCCTTCTGATAACTTTTCTCCTGCTCACAGTAGTGTTGCCTGTGTATTTATGTGTGTCATTCTCCCTGTATGAGGCTGAGGACTGCCTGAAATCAGTCACTGGAAGCAATTGTTTGGCCATCCCTCCGTGTAGTTCAGGAGGTGATAAAGTGTGAGGGTTTCGTTATTGCTCACTCAGCCCCGGAGCCCGTGGCTGGCACAGCACTCCATAGCCCACTCTGTATTCCACTGGCATCTTCTCCCTTCCTGAGCTCTGTGCCCGGCTCCATCCTGCCGGGCACTGCAGTCCCCCAGGGAATGGTGGGCAGGGCACAGCGCTCCAGTCTGTGGTGGAAAGCTGCTGAGAGGAATTAAAGCTGCTGTTGTGACAGAGATGGCAACAAAAGCAGAAAACTTCCTCGTGCAGAAGGAAAAGCAATCGACTGAGAGATCCAGAGGTGGCACACGGGTATCAGGCAGTGACTTGCACACTGATTTCCAAAGGGCTGCTAATGTCAGCCTGGATCGGGGCTTGAAGCCTCCTCACCAAAGCTGCCTGGCAAGGCAATGCTTCCCATGGATGCGTCTGGCTGATGAGATTTGTTCCCACCTACACTTTAACATATTGGACACATGAACAACAGTGAGAAGAAAACAAATCCTCTTAAATGCCCTTCCTTCCAAGATCAGGGGGATTTTGTGAGCCGATTGTACATCACAAGGAACCCCAGGGCCGGCTCCCCCGCGCAGGGACCAGCAGAGCCGTGCTGCCCGCTGGGCAAGGCCATTTCCCCTCCCTGTGACAAAAACAGCCCTGCACCTCCCACTGCTGTCACCCCCTCCCAAGGGCTGCTATTGCTCAGTCTGAGGGTGCTTGGGGTGAGCAAATATCTCAAGCTGAGAAGTCTGGTATTGGTACATTACAGGAGAATCCCTCAACCTTAAAATTGCTTATGGTAAAAAGCTCCAATTTGCAGATATCACTGTCTAACAGACCAAACCATCTCAGGCATTTAGGAATAAACTTGGCATACACTGGTGTGACTGCTTATGGAGTGAGGGACGACTGGTGCAAAATAAAAAGAAGCTCCATGAGAAGCATTTTAATGAACAGTTTTAATCTTCACCTTTCAGTATTTAAGTCACAGTGCAGCTTCCTACCATTATTAGAGCAATTAAAATGCAATTACTTGTTCATCTTTACTTCAGTTCTTGAATAATTAAAGCCACTTTACATCAAAGGTGATCCATAAAGCAGGGCATTTTTGCCTGTGGAAAGCTGCAAAGGGTGGGAGACTTTGGGGTCTGGGCACTCAGCAGCCAAGCAGCTGAGACTGGTGATGCTGCATCGAGCTGCCTCCTCTGCACATCTCTACAGGATCATGGAAAGAGGCCAATTGCTGGATTTCTGTACTTTATCTTGATTAAACGGCTGTTTCAATTTGGTGTTCACTCCTTTCATATTTGTAATCAGTTTGAGTTTTTCATTTTATAGTGTTCACTTGTTTAACTGCTTGTTTCCTGCCAAGTCTAAAAAAAGAAAGGCTTTCCCCTCCCTTCTCCTTCCTGCAATAAAGGCAAGAGTTTACACAAAATTACTTCTATATTTAAAGTCTCCTGATGTAAATCTTTGATCGCTTTAAATAGTAGAGCTGGTAGATAGTGCAAATAAGTACTGGAGTGAAAAATGCTGAGCTGTGGGGGAGGCTGACAAGTGCCATAAGCACGTGGGCAGGCAGCTGAGTGTCCCTGGGGTACGGGCAGGGGTGCATCACCCCTGGAATCTGAGTGGGTGCTGCCCCTGCCCAGCAGCTGCCTCTCCCTCTGGGAGAATTTGGGGATTACTGTGATTCCCTTTCAGGCCCGTGCTGCCTACCTGCAAAGGGCAGTGCCCCCCAAGGCTCCTGCAGCCCAGGGAATGGGAGAGCTCCTTGTCATGGGCATTTCTCCAGAGATGTGGGAGGAGGAAAGCTCCCCCCATGGGGCTGCAGTGATTGCCAGACTGCCAGCAGCAGAAAAACAACTCCCTTTTGGTTCCTTATCAACCAAACTGAACATCATCTGCCTTGTGTCTTAGCCAAGGTAATAGGAAAAGAAAACCAGTCTAAATGTGCTGGAAAGGATGAAACCATCTTAGGTTTTAGTTTTATTATTAGCGACTAAGGAAATTAGCATATTCTCAGGCATTTGCTGGACATGTTAGTTTTATCACACTTGTCAGCACTTTTTTATTGATGTTGAGGGATGTAGTTAAAAGAAAGTGAGCAGCAGGAAAGCTGGAAACCATCTGAGGGGAGCTGCTGTGGAGAGAGGATCAAAAGTAGTGAGAAGATGCCTGTGGTCCTGCCTGTTGGCCAATGGGTTCTGCTGCTGCTCTGTTCCCTCAGCAAGGGTAGGGAAATGCTTTGGGATTCTCAGAGCTGGTGGCATTGAATCAATGGAGAATTCAGTATGGGAGGATCAGCTGGCAGCTTCCCGTGGCCAGCTCCAATCCCACATCTCAGCCAAGGAAACCTCAAGGGTCATCACTAGAAATGATGTCTGCAGACATAAATGTCATTGCTCAGTTCAGCTTAGTCATAGTCCTAAATTTCAGCCTAGTGGCTGGAGCAAGACCCATCCAGCCAATCTAACTTGTTCTAGAATTGCACTGCACTGTAAATTTGGTTTAATTACTGATTCCTACTTATGAATAGGTTTTGAACTGCTGAAGAGCTGTGCAACTAACTTGTGAATCCAGTCCTAGAGAAACATTATGAAACACTTTTGTTTTCTCTCTCTCCAGAGTTGCCTGATGTTTGCACACACCTTCATGGGCACAGGGAGGGGTAGGAGGACTGGCCAAGTAGCAGACTTGAAGGAAATCAAACTGATCCTAAAACATGAAAGGTTGCAAAACTTCATCAAAAGAAAAGGCAGCTGTGACACAGCCCTGTCACAGCAAACCCACAGGCAGTGGGGGCTCAAGTCTCCTGTGCCTGCACACAGCTGCCATGTGGGGTTTGCTGGCCCTGGTCCTGGTGTACGTGGGTGTGAGGGTCTGATGGTGCTGGCGAAATGGCTACACAAAGAAACTCTGGTTCTTTATTATATAGATGATATATAGATAGATATAGATATAGATGATATAGATGATATAGTCTAGGTCAAAAGTGGAAGGCACTCACACAAGAAAATGTAGTCATAAGCCTGTAAAACACTTGGATTTAAATCTGGAGCTGGTCAGAGTCTGGATCTGGTTGGGAGTTGTATGTGATTGCTGATAAGATTCCCAGGAACTGGTCAGTCCTTGGTACAAAGCTGGCCTAAGGACCAAGACTAACTGCAGACTGGACTTTCTATGTTTTACTGACTTCCAAAAGTCTCTTTTTCTTTCTCAATAAATAGGTGCCCCTGAAGGATATTACAAAGAACAGTGAATGGCAGGGCTATAAATTGTGAATTTCCTGCTTCTTGCTTTTCTTAAGATACAGTGAAAAGGATGCGGCAATGAAGGACAGATACTGTGAGGGGAAGTCTAAAATCTATAATAAGAGTAGTTCAGCTAACAATGCTGGAGTCCAAAGGCTTCTTACAATGTATTTGTTTTTCATCTTCAAAAAGCAGTACTGCATTTTTGGCCTTGATATTGTCTGAGATCTGAAAACCCCTCCCTATCCTTTGTATGGATTTTCTTTAGCCTTCTAAATCTCAGTGATATGAATCAATCATATCTGAGCACCTCAGTAAAAATCTCACGTCCTTTCCAATATGTTTCATCCATCACTCCCTTTTTTAATCAATAAAACAAAAGCCAACTTCAATCCTCATTCATAATTGGTACAAAAAAAACAAGTTTGAAGTCTGAAAAGAGTTTTGGTCAGAGTTTTCTCCTTAGCTCACCCCCAAATATATCTGGTTTCTGATCAGGTTTGGTAATGAGAGGGTCCTGGTGGGAATGTGTTCTCAGGGGCTTTTGGCACTGTTGGAAATAGCACCAGCCTTGTCCTCTGTCATGTCATAACTGAAAACCTCATAAGGATGTGTGTGATGAGAAACCTTCTGAGATTTACAGAGTATTGAATGACCAAGCAAAACCTGCAGCAGTTGTCCGAGCTGGCTCTCCAGAGACACCATCACTTCTTGGTCAGAGAAGATTTAGTCTCTTCAGCTGTTTCATACTGCTCTGCTCTCTTCCAGCTCTTTCCAGTAGCAGAGTGGCTTAAGGCTTCATTGCATCAGGCCCCAGGGAATACCATCCTGAGCTTTGTACCATGTAGAAACTGCCTGCCTAGGAACTTTTCTGAACATCAGTAGTGGTAAGAACAATAGTTAAAGGGTCTGTGGGATTTCAGGGATGTTTGGACTTGGAGGGTGGAGTCTCAGGCTTCTCATGACTCCTTCAGGCACAGTGAGCATCATGAAGCATAAACATGAGCATTCTATGGTGGCTACAGCTCAGTGTAATCTCAGCGTCACTCATAACCATAAGTAATTGCCCAACCTTCCTGCACAGTGGAGGTTTGACTTCACTGTGATTTTTGAGGTAGGGAGGAAGGTTAAAGGGCAGCTAAAAGAAAATAGGGAGATTTGCATTTGACTGAGCTACAGAGTGATCAGAGCCCAAGAGCTTTAGGTGAAAATTAGAGCAAAACTTGGATTTTCCTGCATGTTAATTTAAGGCCAGCTGACTCCTTTGCTTGCTTTGACCAGTTTCCCTGGCTGAGATGCAGAAAAGCCACAGAAATCACCATCACCAAAGACAACCCCTCACTTTATTCACTGCCTGGTTTTGTAGTGCCACGAGGTGTTACCCTGTTTGGTTTTACACTGAACCTGTAATTCTGTGCTCTATATCACTGCAGGCCATGAAGCTTCTCGGGACACAGAGCTGGGGATGACATTTCTGTCCAGGCTGCCATGTCCTGGCCTGGCTGTGCTGCACCAAAAGTAGGGAACCACAGGTGATGGAGAGTGACCTGCCAAGTCATTTGGTTTCCGAACTAGTGGTGCCCTCCCGGCTCCCACTGCTGCACAAGTTTTCTCTAAATTCGTATTCCTGCAGCCTGCAGCCAATTCCACTCACATTCCCTGCTGCAACTGCTCCTGCCCTTGAATTTGATCAAGCCAAGTTGTAACCAGTGTGGCACTTAGAGATGAGAGGACGTCGTTTCATGAGGTGCATTCCAAAAACTTGAAAGAGTTGACCCATCACTCTCCTCACCCCTCACCCCTCACCCCAAACATGCAGCAAGGCCAGGCCTTGATTTGGGGAGCTGCTGAATTTTTATTGTCTTAGGCAATTTTTCTCTGCAGATTGATTTCTGTGAAATGCCTCAGAGTATTTGCTAGCATAAACATTGCTCCAGTGGCACAGGTCTTTGTTTATATTGGTAGGAAGAAAAGAGCCCTCATTACTGAAATTTTGCCTTCTTCCCTCAAGCTTCTCCCTGTGAGGCAGCACGTAGGCAATATTGATACCTGCTTTTTTAAATTTAGGGCCAGTTTTCTATACAGATGGATGTGATGGTGCATAAATAATACACCACTTTGGTGCATGGATTGTTTATTCCAGAGCTCATTGTCATGCACAGCACACAGGCAAACCGAAAGCTTCTCTGGATGTGTATTGTCAGATAGCTTGCCAGGTTGTTTCCTAGAGAAAACCATCAGGCACACTCGAGCTGTGGTTTGTAAAGTCCTTTTATTTTATCCTTTCAATGTGCTCTGTGCTGGTACAGCAAAGTTCAGGCTGAATCAGCACTCCCATTAAAATTCCTTATTTTCAGGAATTTATAAGTTGCTGGTGAGAAGAAAGAGCAGGATGTGGCTGAGCTGGAGTGGGGCTCCAGAGATGGAGGCGTTCACATGGAATTTTAAGAAGTGCACAAAAGCAGAATGACAAATGCCTGCTGGATAAAGCCAACACTGTGCTGGGGGCTGTGGGGCTGCAGGGGGGCATGGGGAGCTCACCCTGCTCAGCTCCAGGGTTTGGCCATCCCTGCCCATCATCCCTGGCTCTGCCTGTGCCAGCACGAGGGATCCTGTGCCTTCCAGGGGCTTCTGGGCTCCGAGGGCACACAAATGCCTGGACAGCTGGTTTGCTGTAGAGCGTATCGTGACACATGATATATTCTACTGAAATAAATTGAGAGACCCAATTCTCCATTAACTGCAAAATTCTCAAGAACTTCCTTATGAGCAAGCCTTAACTGTACATTTTAGAGTCTTAATCACTTGATAGGCCATCTGCCATTGCCCAAATCTAATACTGCAAAACCCACTCCTGAGTTCTTTATGATGAACTCAATTTACAACTGATACCAAATAACATTCAGTTTTTCTCACTGTCTTACTGCTGAGAAGTTTCTTCTGCATTTTTCTGTGGAACCACACTTAAATCTGCTGAAATGAGGAGTGAAAGAATTTGGATTTACAGATGTTGGGTAAGAAACTCTGACTTGCTTTTACTCTGAGGATAGTCTTGGTGTTTTCTGAAATAATGAGGAATGGTGACCAAACCCTCTGTCTCTGCCTAGCTCCCAGAAGAGCACTTTGTATAATGATTGTATATTAAATTTACATTAGTTTTATAATTTATAGTAGTGCTTCACTGACTACATAATGCATGGAAGCATCCTTAGCACCCAGATGCTGGAATGCCCCATGGTTTTGGAATCTAGCCTAAGTATAAAGGATTTTCCACAGCTGACTGCATGGTGTTTGCTCTTAGTTGTTTCAGGATCATGAGAGCTTCTCCTCAGCTCTCAAGATGCAAGACAAGGGAATATTCTAGTGACTACATTGTTATTTTTTAAAAATGTTTGCTATTAAATTTTGCAAAATACAGGCCTGAGAAGTTTAGTCAAAGCAACCCTATTACCCAGAGGAAATTGTAGTAGTCTTGCATGTATTAGCAGGGAAAAAAAGGAAAACAAAAGATACCAGGAAAACAAAAAATACTTTGTTAAATGAGACTTGTTTGGGTTGTCTGCTGGAGTTGTTTTATTTGTTGTTAAGTAATTGCCAAGCCACGCTGAAATAATAACAATGCAAGCATGGTAATGAGATAACAAGTGCTGATGGAAATTTGGATGAGTAATCTGGATGACCGTAAGAACAAGGTGTCCTGGTTAATGTGCAGGAAAAGCTTGGAAAAATGAATATGTATGTGTACTGAGTGAGGCATAGGGTCCAAGTTAAATGCAATAGGGTTTGGACCTACTTTCCTCTGCATGGTGGCACACCACAGTCATGCACTGTGGCCTCAAGTGAGGAGGCTGCAGGGCTGCAGATGCTGGCATGGTTGAGGTGTTCAATTCTGCATCTCAGCTGCAGGCACCTGATTTGATTTTAGTAGCAAAGCTGTTCTAATACATGCAACTGGTTTTCTGATACATATACATGGGGAGGGCTTGGAGGGACTGGTCAAGGGGGGAATGGGACCATTGACTGCTTTATGTTTTGTTTTCTTAGACTCAAATTCTATGTCTAAGTTCACCAGGCTTTTAGGCTCCCTCCATAGTTAGATGAGCTGCCTCTGTGGGCTGCTATTCTGGTTGCTTCTGCCTTTCCTCATCCTTCTGGACTCAGAGCCCCTAACCAGATTAGTGAGGGGAAATTAAATTATTCCTTAGAGCTGGTCAGGTTTTCCTACCCATCCCAAATCCCTTTGGCAGGCAACCAGAGCCCTTGTAAGAACAGAGGGACATGCTAGTTGAGGAGTTAATGTGTCAAACTGATACCGTCTGTCACTGGGCTCCAAATAAACAAACAAAAAAGTATTTCTAATCTAGATCAGCTTGTTGGATCCATGGCTTTGCTCCTGCCCATGGCATAACAGGCTCACCTGCCTGGCTGTGTGCTGGAAACTCATGTCATCTCTACTTCTATTATTTTAAGCAAGGTTTACTCTTCAAAAAGTACCTGGCTGATATGTTGTGCATCTAGATAGCAACACAAATTAATGATTATTGCCAGGAACATAGAGGTTTCTTTAAAAAAAAAAAAAAAGGTTGAGCTGAGGGGCAGCTCCCTGGAGGAGCATTCCCACAGCCACTGTCCCAGCTGCTCACTGCCACCAGCACTGTGTGGGACTGAGGAGCTCCCATGAGCACTGGGATACCTGATGCAAAGTGTGCCCAGGCCCAGGAGGGCTCAGTGAGCAGAGCTGCAAAGGCTGTCAGCGACAATAAATGTGTTTTGGGTGTAATAGGTGAGCTCCCTGAGCTGCACGTTAGTCCCGTGGCAGTAAGAGAGCATCCCTGGCCTGGTGCTGGGGCAGTGGGGTGGACATGCCCCTGGCCAGCAGTGTGCAGCCACCAGAGGCAGGCACTCGAGTTCTCCAGGCTGACTGTGCTCCAGCTGTGAAGCTTTTGTCTGCTTTTAACATCTTGGAGGGGAAAATGTGATCTCTGGGTGTCCCCTATTGCTGCAGCCCCCACTGGCAGGGTCCTGCCCTCACTCAGGGCAGTGTGGGGAGCCCAGCCAGGACTGCAAAGCTGCCTTGGTTCAGAGGTGGTGGGCTCTGAGTGGCAGTGGGGGTGGGACTAGAGCTTGAATGTCAGAAGTGTTATTTATTGTTTCATAATTATGAAATGTAGTGAGAAAACCATATTACATCTAGGATTGGAAGGTGTCTGTTTGGTTGAGCTCTGCAGAAGGGTGGCAGCCAAGGGACCAGGGGTCCCTTCCCTCCAGACCTTGGTTGCAATGTTCTCATCACAAACACAGGTATTTTTCATGAGGAGAGCCTGTATAACAGAGGGTGCAAATATGGTACCAAGAGTGCTGGGAGCTGTACCTTGTGCTGAATCCTTCTGCCCTGACTGCTGCCCTGAGCGAGGCTGGGGCTGTGGGGGGTTCACCTGGGGTGTCACCAGCCCCGTGCTGGTGGCAGCTGCCTGGCTCCCCAGGCTGTGGTGGGTCACTGTCACAGCCCAGGCACCAGGGTGAAGCCACCCCTCTGTGCTGCCTGGTGTCCTGGGACCAGCTGAATTAGGCTGAGCCCCTGGGGGAGCATGGCAGGAGGCCGGTGCAATTATGCTCCAAAGCTGATTTGGGCAAGATGCCTAAAGCAAGGTGGGGGGCTTGAAAAATTTATTGAGATGCAATAGCTTGAGGTGCAGCCAGCTCTGGCGTGTCTCTTAAATGAGAGCCATCTTTTTTTGCTGGGATAATCTATCATGCTTGAAACATTCTGAAAGGCTGTATCTTTCCCCCTAACCATCTTTATCATTTTAATTTAAAAGCTTTTTAAAATTATCACCCAAATGAATGATAAGTAGTAACGGGGTAAACTGCTCTGAGCTCTCCATTAGTGCAAACAATGCAAAGCGACTCTGCTCTATTTACAGAAAATTAATGAACGTAAAAAAGATGAACTGCATGTCACTCTAGTGATCATAAGTTGTTTTTCATACAAGGAGGTTTGCAGCTTTATACATTAAATGCTGGGACAAAAGAAACATCTCTGCAATATTAATAGTTGTAATATATGATTATATGTGAAGGGAATTGAAATAACATTTATTTTATTTAATGAAGACTAATGAAGTTGTTCTGATCTTTCCTTTACAGTTTCAACAAGTTTTTCTAATCAAGAAGATCCTGCTTTTTGAAAGCTAATTTTTCATTTTAAACTTCTGAAATGTCAGTAGAACAGTGAAACGCAAAGGCAATATCATAGGACGTCAGTACATTTTCAGTTCTAATGGGAAATCGATGCATTTGAGGGGTTTAGTTTTGTTTTTGATTAAAGAAGAAAACCTCAGGCTATTACAGAAAAGTTTATTTTTCTGTCACTGTGCTTTATCTATGAACAAACACAGCAGATACTCTGC
This sequence comes from Climacteris rufus, assembly GCA_013398175.1. Taxonomy (NCBI): domain Eukaryota; kingdom Metazoa; phylum Chordata; class Aves; order Passeriformes; family Climacteridae; genus Climacteris; species Climacteris rufus. The sequence goes on along the minus strand of VZRZ01002792.1, from coordinate 3,964,479 downwards.
AGTGGGCTTATCCACAGCTGGATGGACAAAGGATAATTTTCTTAAACCTGACTAGGGCAGGACACTGTGCTGGGGGTAGAGGGAGGGAAAGAGGTAATCACTGAAAGCAGCTCCTCTGGGGGCACCACAATCAGCACAGATAGACCATCTTTGAAAAAGGCTCCCAGCTCCTCAAGCCTGGTTACAAATACTGGAAAACAAGCAGAACCTGGGGATGTTCATGTGCAGAGCACATGCAAGGAGCATGGCTACAGGGAGCCAGCTGTCTTTGGGATGACACAGCTCTGCCCTTTTATTGCCACCTGCACTTATGCTCCCCAAACCCCTGTGGAAAAGCCTGGTGGGTACTTACTGCTGATGAGGGGCTCTGTTTTGGTGGACCTGGACCTGCCCCATGTCCCTCTGCCAGCTTCTGGGTTTCAGCAGTGCTTCTAGAATAAAACAAATGTGGAGTGTCTGCACAGAATTTTTTGGTCTTAATTTCTGTCGTATATATCTTATGCTGTGCAGGTGCTGCTACATAAATCTGCTGTCTAACACCTTCTCATAGCATTAATAGGGTTGTTGAGCCTTCAACATTTTTCACACCTGACAGTTTCTTAGAATGCATCAATTATTTTTCTACCTGTGTTCACAGTTTTGTTGTCATCTTAAAAAAAACCGAAAAGGAAATGAAAGGATTGATCTTATTTTTGATTTAAACAGAAGAACTGAATTCTTTCATAGCCTTTGTATAAGCACAAACCTGATAATTTCCAAAGCTAATGCTGAAATCTGAACTGGTGAACTGCCATTTTCAGGCCAGTAGGTGTGAAGAAGAAGCAGGATAGAGAAAGTCATACTGAAAATCACTGCCTGTTAGTGCCATTTCTAGCTGCAGTGATGTCCCAAAGCACATGTAAACACCCACAGATACACACAGGAAGTGTTTCTCTCCTATAATGTCTCATTGCTATACACAGGGTAAAATTTCCTGGTATCATTTACCTTGGGTTGAGAAACAACTGGCTTTTCCCCCCTTCTCCTTTCCTTCCTTCCTCAGCAATTCAGTTTTATTTTTCCACCAGCCTTGTGCCCCAGTCCCTCTCCCCTGCCCCCAGTTTCTTTTCATTCCCCTACTCACACAATTAGACACTGTCTCTCCTCAAGGTTAGTGCTGGAGGTTCCAGGTTGGTGAGACCTTCATGGCACTTTCTCTTGTCTCTGGTGCTTCTGGAACAGCACCCCAGCACCCAGTGGAGGCAGGTTCTTGCCATACTCAGGAGCCCTGATGTCATAGTAGCCCTTTTTTATTAAAAAAATGGGAAAAAAGGGCTTTTGTGTCCGTGTACTCCGTGCTTTCTCTCAGCAGTGTCACCCACACATTTACTTGACTTCTCTCTTGCCCTTACATACATAAAATAGAAAGCTGGCAATTATAATAAGTATAGACTTTTCTGCCTAATTGAGATTAACACAGACAGTTAGAGCATTAGCACAGGAGCTGAACCTCGGGGCCTTTCAGCAATTGCTCATCTATTTGCTGGGTCAGGTCCCGATTAGTTATTCCAACAGTCACATATTTGCAGTGCAATGCCATGGGAGAGACCTGCTTATGTCCTTCAGAGCACAGGGAGAGGACCCTCCACTGGTGTACATGCACACATGAGTGCTTACATCCTGCTGCCCCACTCCACGGGATTTACATCCTTTGCCATACACCTTGGGATTGGCCAGCATCACATCCCTGTGTGGGCAGACAACAGCAACCTGCCCCTAAGGAGCCCAGCTCCTCCTTGTGCCTGTGTGGGTGACTTCAGATGCTGCTGCCCTTGCGTCCCTCTGGGTAAAATGGAGCAATAAAATGACAGATATCATATTAAATTTGTAGTGGTTGCAATCACCAATAGCCACTGGGTTGGTGACCTTGAGCAAGTCACCTTTGCCCATGCTTCTGCCTTCCCTGGAAACACAGTGTGGTTTCTGGAAGACCTGTCCTGCTGAATGTGAACTCTAAGAAGCAGAGGTGGATTTTCCCAGGGTTTTTTTGTGCTTTTGTTCTTTGCATGTGAGTCAGGGCACTTGACAGCATTCTTGTGCAGCAGCCACCACCAGCTCTGGGGGGACTGGGGAAGCAGGGCAGAGGGGTCGGACATCTCAGCCTGCAGCCCCAGGGCAGAGCAGTGAGGTGATATGTCAGCTGCACCCCAGACCCTGCTCCCTGCTGGTGCCTGGTTTTCCTTGCTGGATGCTTCCAGCAGAGACCCAGCCTGCTGGAGCCCTGGGCTTTGCCTGTGAGTGCCAGCCAGTGGTGGCTGAATGATGCTTGTCCTGCTGTGCTTGGCACTGCCAGGGATAAATCTGGGCGGGGCTGTAACACATCAATCCCTACAGCCCTGGTGGGTTTCCCAAGAGGTAGCTCTGTCTCCAGCTACCCTCCCTCTTCTCCTTCTTCCTTACTTCTCAGTTTTGTGAGTGTAGAGGACTCTGCGGGCTCTTCCCATCACAGTTTATAAAAACCAGACCCACTTTGCAGTGGAAGCAATTCAAGACATGACAGAAACTGTCAGGAGTGGGATTTGGCACCTGGGGGAGCAGGGCCCATCTGCAGCTCCAGCCAGCCTGGCAGTTCCCCAGGAGCTCGGCATGGCTGTGGGAGCAGAACAGGCAGGAGCAGGAGAGGGAGGAAAAAAACACCCAGGGAAATTATTTACGTGACTTTGATTTCTGCACAAATCTTGCCCTAAAAAGGGCACAGCTGTCACTCCGTTTGTCAACATCAGCAAGTAATTATGTAAAGAAAAACATCATTGTACTTTTGACTTTGGTGCTTGCTGTGTCGAGCAGAGCCCGATAGATGGACCACTTGGATCGTGGGAGGCGTTGCACGGCGCGCTGCGCAAAGCTGGAAGGGCTCCTCCGGCCCCGGCTAAGCTTGTTATTTTTTCCTCTTAATAATAGAGTGAGAACGGAGAAAGAAAGAGAAAATCAGCAGTAGAAAAATCAGCTTCTCTTTGTTGAATAGACAGTTTAATTTATTCCTCGGCACAATGTACCTGAAGAGTGATAAGAAACAACTTTGATACAATGCTAAATAAATAAAAAAGAGGTTACATAACCTAATTTTCTCCGGGTCTTACAGCAGTCTCTAATTTATCAGCTTTCATTTAACAAGAGCAAAATTAATAAGACAAGAAAAGTAGGGCTACCTGGATTATGACAAGATTTCCTAAAAAGAAAAAGAAAGTGTCTTTAGGCTAATTATTTTGTCTGCAGGTTGCTGTGTGGTAATTCAGGAGGGCTGACCTCCCGGAGAAGCTGATGGTGGGTGAATGACACTGCAGGCAGGGTCCCCTGGTCCCAGGCTGGTGTTTGCCAGCAGAGCAATCGTCTCCACGCGTGGGACCTTGCAGCAGCGCTGGGGCTGGCGGGGCTGCTTGGGCTGGGCACGCAGCCGCCTGTGGCTTGGAGGTGTGGGACCAGGGGATGTCCACCTGTGTCTCAGCCACACCGACTGGAAGCTCAATGCTGCCAAGCGCTGCCACCACCTCCAAGATTCAGAGGCAGCTCATTAAAACAAATTAAAATGATTTACCCTGAATGAGAGCACCGCAAGTCCTTTAGTCAATAATTTCGTCCCATTCCTCCCTCTTCTTCACCAAGAAAAAACACTAAGGAGAAAGGATGAAATAAGCATTTAAAAAAAATATTTCCAGGTTTTGATCTTGCTTGGTTTAAAGCTGAATTGATACTATGGCTGCAATAGGAGGAGATGATGGCAGCCACGTGTCTCCCTTCTCCACAGTGTCCGATGTGCAGGAGTACAGAGCCCATCCACCGATCTGTCACCAGCCTTCAGGCATGGCTTTGGGCACATTTTAAAAAACAGTTCAGAAGGGATAGTGGATATGGGGGTTTAGATACAAAATTCCCCATTAAAAAAAAAAAACAACAGGGGTAGGCAATTTATTATTCTTTGGTTTCCTGTTGCACTGCAAAGGAGGGGAGAGGGAGGTGAGAGGGCTCCTTTGCAGCACTTTTACTTCTGATAAATACAGCTCGGATGAACCCAAAGCGAAGGGGTCAGTGCCTGCCTGACTCGCTGGTGAGGGCAAAGGAATTTCATTCCAGCCAAAGCTCAGCCTGCAGAGTGCTGGGCTTGCGCTGCAGCAGCATCGTCTGGATTAGACCTTCCTGAGATGCTTGAATCGCCTCCGCGAAAGGGCGAAAGTCCCACCCGCTTGCACAGAGGGTGTTCAGCTGCCTGCCCCGCAGCCAGCCAGTCCTGCTTCCCTGCCCTCGGGCTGGGCTGGAAGGATGCTGGAACTGGGAAGCGCCGGTGCCAGGAGTGCCCGGGAGCGGCTCCCCCCTCTCCCGGCAGCTGCTGCTCCCAGGGCATCAGTGACTCCCCTCGGTCTGACGTGGGACGAGGCCTCTTACTGCACATGCAGGGCAACCCTGCTGCTGGGGTAAACTGGTACCTGCAAATTGTACATCAGGAAACAGTGACAGCCACGGCCGGGTTCCTCGGGGGTTAGGCATTTACGTAACGTGGTGTCTTTTATGCTTTGGAAACACAAAATGGGAACGGGAAAATAAATTAACCAGTGTTAGGGTTATTTCACTTGGACTTGACATTTTCACAAAAAGCAGGGCCTCCGTGGTTGTGCAGAGTGGTGGGAGCTGCTGGCTGTAAAGAGGCAATGGGTGCTTTTGGCTGCTTCCCGCAGTGTTTGCTGCTTTCATGTTACTCAAATCAGGATAACACGGGCATGTGTGTGGTTGAGCAAGGCGTTCTGTGGTTCCCTCTGTGCCCCACGGTGTGCCAGTCCCACTGCTTGTACCCCTGTGACACGGGGGTGACAGGGACAGGGGTCCCAGGCAGGCATTTGCTGTGCACTCCTGCCATCGGGCCAAGGGCACCTCCAGACTGAAACACCCCTGAGAGGGTGACTGCAGCAGGTTGGGGACTCGATTCTGTCAGGGACACGCTGCAAACAACCACCTCTGCTGATTTACCTTCGCTGTATCAACAGGCTTGCTTCCATAAAGAAGATAATGCAGAAGCATAGCAGGCTGCAGAGAGGCTTTGCACTAGATTGTGGTATAGAAATGTATTGCAGATGGTATTTACTTAAAAAGACAAGTAAATTTTTATTTTTGTGTCTGCTTGGAATAAACCTAATTAAAAGCTAAGCAGAGTGTTTTCCTCTTCACTTAAAATATTACAATTAGTGGCAACATCTGTGCTGCACAATTTATTATTTGTATGTGCAATGTTGTAAAGACCCTTTCCCAACATTATAAACTCGTGTACAAAAATTCTGCAACTAGCTAATTAAGAAACATTAAAATGCTAACTTAATATGGTGTAAGATAACTCAATTCAGTATCTTGTCTTTAAAGTTTTTTTTTCTTACTCTGTTGAAAAACCCCATGGAAACTGCTGTGGGGTGAGCTGCTGTCCTTTCACTCTATATGGGGTCTGCAAAATACACTTCAGCTGAACTCCATAGTGGGATGTTAGAATTGCAGAAGTGTCCTGTGGATGGTCCTTGAGCCAAAAACACTTGAGTGAAACAAGTCTTCAGGGGATGGTGGTCACTGCCCTGACCGACACAGGAACAGACCACATCTCTGTGTCTTGTGGTGCATGGTGAGGACAGTGGCTAAAAGCACAACTCCTCTCTGTCAAAAGATACTATTTTCCTACAGCTTTTCATCCCCAGAAGTTACCTAACGCAGAAGACAGCAGGAGTCTTCTCTGCAAGGACAAAAAGGATTGTTCTCAGCGTACAGCTCTATTCATCTCTTTTGAGCTAGTGCTGCATTCAGCGTCCCCCCATTCCCTCTCCCTTCTTCTCCCACCTCAGCCAATGCCTTAATCAGTTCTCTTCACTTCCACCTTTCCTTGTGTTAAACCCCAGCGGTGGCTGCGCCCTCCTGGGAGGTGCGGTGCTTCCCAAAGGTCATTGGTGCCAGCCCCAAGTGCATGGGCAGGAAGGTGGAGAGACGGGAGCTGCTCATTCTCTGGTGTCTGGTGGGAGCTCAGCCCGTGCACAGCGTGACTCGCCCTCAGCAGGCTGATTAAGCACAGGAATACCATTTCAAGTCAAAGTCAAAGGATGACCTTGGTTGTCACTGGCAGCTTAAACCGGCCCGTGTGCCTTTGCCCAGAGGTGGATCAGACAGGAGTGTGCGTAAGAGCAGGAGCAGCTGCAGGGAGAAACTCTTTCTCGGGAATTTCACCAGAGTCTCTCTCCTCTGCTGCTGTGTAACCTGGTGGCACCTCCAGCCTGGCATTGTAGCTCCAGGTGGGAATGCAATGTCAGCATGTTAAGAAGACACTCTCAATCATCTTGCAGGCAGAACCCTTCAGACCATGGATGCCGATCTCAGGTGGGATAGAAGGGAGTAGCATTTGCCACCACTGAAGACAAGTTTCTCAGGAACTGTGAATCGATCTAATTGATCACTGGATACCTACAATTTCAGCCCTGCATTTAGGAGCAGAAGTAGGGACATATCAGTAGGAGGTCTCATTTGGAAAGACCCATTAACCCCCCACCACTGTTAGTCCAGAGATACTCAACAGGAACTTGTCTCATCTCTGTGATTTTAACCTCAGTTGTGAGCTCTTTCTTCAGCTCTGAGAGCTGATTGCGTTCCCGATCCTACTTAAGCTGGCAGAATATCTTTTTACAGCTCATTACAACTGCCAGTCATCTAAATTACATAATTTGCATTGATTTGATTAATACACAGAGTTTTTAACCAGTTAGAACAGAAAGAGATTTTCTGTTGCGGTTGTGCACACAATGCCTGCAGACAAAGGTGTGTTGGGCTTCCTGTGCCTTCCAGACATCTCCTCTCCCAGCAGGTGGCTGGTGCACATCAGCTCACAGGTACCTCCCCGTGCAGCCGGCCAGGCACCGTTCAGCTGTTTCCCACCCACCAGCAATCCTTTCGTCAATGCTGAGTTTTCTCTGCACACTTAGCACTTTTGTTCCATCAATGAGATGAAGTGCAAGTACCTGGTGCTATGACAAAACCACAGGAGAAAGTACTAAACTGATGCTCATCACTCATCAGCCCATGGGTTGAGATGTATTTGTACAACAAATCAAACTTAATTCCGTCTTCTAAATGGGAACCTCCCTCTGATGAAGAAATCCAAACTTCCATTGGGGTTACAGCTGTGCTTCAGCACCACTTTTTTCCAGTAGCTGTGGAGCAATGTAATGATAAAAGAAGCAGAAAATTGTATTTTATTTGTCAGTGAAAGGAGTGGTGAAGTAAAAAAGCGGAATCTTTAAAAAATAGAAAGGCAGAGATGGTTTTTACTACAGATGGGAAGTGGAACTGAAGACTGGAAAGTCAGATCAAATGCCATACTGATAGATATCCCCAGTGATTAATTCGTTTGTCAGAAAAAAAAAAAATCGTCAAATAAACTGTTTTTCCAGTATCTTTTGCTGGATCCCATGTTATGTTCTTGGTGATCCCTAGGGGAGCCCTCTGCTACTGTCTGTTGGAAAGCCCTTTGCTGTGGTGCCCTGTGCTTGGTCCCAGGCTGCTCCTGCCTGCAGAGAGCATGGAAAGATAACAGGACCCCTCTGTCTGTGGGAGCAGCTCTCATTAAGGGGTGTCGCTTTATCACACTCGGTTTGGAGGCAGCAAGGCTTCTGCTGTTCTGTTCTTTGCAGTGCAATCTGCACTGCTCGGCGACTTCAGGAGAAAAGAAGTTGCTTGTGTTCTCTCATGGAAAATATTGAGTCATGGAAGGGAGCTGAGGACAGAACAGGGAGAGAAGAAGTGTCGCTATGAATACAAATTGCCTCACAAACGTGGTGTGGTTTCAGCCTAGCCCGTGGAGTAGGAAATGTTCCGACTGGCAGCAGCAAGGCCAGAATTAGTTTTTAATTACCATCAGTCATTATATCTATTTCTTTAATACATAGAGAAAGTGTAGGAGAAAAAATTGCTCAATAAAATTTTTGTTTTGTGAAGCCATGGGAATGTTGCAGCATAAATAAATGTATAGACATTGATGTCAGGAATGTATGTTATTAAGAGGAAAAAAATCATGTGTAACCACTGTAGTAGTAACAGTGCTTTTATCTTGTACTAGACACCCCCTAAGCAGTGCCACTTTCACACCGCTTCTCAGGCCTGGCAGGCAGGAGAGTCTGCAGGTTGTGTACCCTGCATCTCTGTGCTGGATGGGGCACCTCAGCTCTGACCATCACCCAGCCACACTAAAAGAGGTTGATGAAGATAGAAAGGAGAATTGCAGAGTACTCAAGGAATAGTCAGTGTCCTCAGTTATGTTTGTTGAATGAATCTGGGGGTGAAATCTGCTCCCCTACAAGTCTGATCCTGCCGGCCCTTCCTGCGCAGGGAGGGATCAGCCCTGTGGGTTTACAAATGTGCACAAAGCCGCGTGGCCCCCACAGAGCTGGGTGTGAGGAATTGGTGGTTTTTTTTGTGATTCCTCAAGCTGCTGCCCAAGACAGCTTGCTCTAAAAGTCCTGCCCTGAGCTTGGGCTGGCTGTCCCAGCTGCCTTCAGCACAACCTGCACGTACCTTCTGGGGCACATCAGAGTCCCACGTCCCACTGACCGTGCTGCAAAACACGGCACTGTGTTCTCCACTGAGGAATCAACTCCTCAGTCTGTCCTTTCTTTTTCTTGCTCCCTTCTCTTCTGGTGCTGAGGCTCCCTGGGGCCATCCAGAGCGGGTCACGGGGAGATGCTCTCATCCCTGCATGAGCAGGATGAGTCCAGCACCAGGAATGCTGGAGCAGAGATGATGAAATTTGAGACTTATTTCAGGCTGCTGAAAGAGGACTAGTTGTGTCAATGACATTTAGCAAAACGTCTGTTTGTCTTGGGTCAGTAGGCACCAAAGGCAGCCATCCATTCCTGCCCATCCAGCTGACCAGCCTGGACTTGACTGCCAGCCAGGCATTTAGATCATCCAGCTGAAATCAGTTTCTCAGAGAATGAAGAAAACAGAACCTTCCCAGAAGCAGCAGAAAGCATCATCATTATTTTCTGTGTTTTGTCCTGTGTGCTTCATGGCCAGGACACCTGGCTGCCTGTCCTTCTGGCTGCCACCACTGACAAATTTGTCAAGGAAATTGGGGGCCTTTTCCTCTGACACCCAGTTGGGAAGGAAAAGACCTGTGTGACTGGCACCTGTGCTTATCAATGTATAGAAAAGGAGTTGGTTGGTGCCACAATAGCCAGTGACACCTGCCCTAGCCCTTAGATGTACAGATAAGATAAACACAGGGATCAAGAAATGCCATCTAACAGAAATAAAGCTCAGATGCTTGTCTGGCTTTCGATGTGTGTGTGGGACTGAGCTGCCCTGCCTGGCTCTTCTCTCTCTCTCCATGAGCAACCAGCACCACGCCAGGCAAGGGAGCATGCAGGAGCTGTTTGCCCTGCTATCAAATGGGGATATGCTTGTTAAAAAAAAAAAAGGCAGCAAAGTTATCACTTGTGCCCACACAGTGCAGAAAGATGGGTCCCCTAAGCCTGGAGGAGCTGCACTGCTTTTGAGCAGCCAGGTATCCAACCTGCTGGTTCCCAGTTTGCATGCAGGTTAAGCCCAAGGATCACAGGAGATGGAAGGAAAGCAGAGAGGAAACGTTTTGGGGTAGAGCCCTTAATGAAATCTTGTAAAATATTGTTTCCAGTCTCACTGCTATTTAAGTTTTTTTCCTGTGCTTTTTGTTTGTTTTTAACCCCCCCCAACTGATTCCTCTTTTCCAGGCTCAGATTTGATTGAAAGCACTATTGACTTCTTAGATCTATTTTGGAATAGCCAGTTCAGACAAGCCTGCAGGCACATCCCATTAGCACCTGCTCTTTCCCCACCTTGGAGAAGTCCCTGTGCGTGACCTGCAGGGTGATGAACTCTGCAAGTGTTGACTCAGAGACAGCCACACTGCAGGGGTGAGCTGCAGGGACCAGCTAATTCACCTGCAGAGGCTGTGTGGATGAAGGGAAATCACAAATAGCCAGACAATGCAATGCAATGTGTACCCACTCATTTCTTTTTCTGTTTCCCTTACCTTTAGCGAATGCCCTGGTGCATTATAAGTCTGAAAATTCTTAGGAAAGTTCCCTGTCTTTTTTCTCTTCTGTGAAACTTTTTAATAATTCAAATATAACCTAGAAAATCACTGCAAGGGACACTTTGTCTTCTCAGCTGTGCAGAGGAAGGCCTAGGCTGGCCTCATGTTGGACTACTCAAGATACCCTATTACAAATTACTATAAGCCTAATTTTTAAGTTCTACCTAGTTTTTATTAATTCTGTTTTTTCCTAGTTGAAGTTCATAGACTGAAGAGACTGGGTGTTTGACATGATCCTCACCATAACTGATCCATCAGCCAAAATCAGTCTAACTTCTGCTGACCACCGTGCCTGTTCATTTTGTCTGTACTGTTCCCTACACAGAGATTTATCTTCTCCATCCAGCCTGGCAGTGGCAATGCAGTGGGAAGTTACTGGATTTCAACACTACAACAGCCCACTGTGGTGCTCATGCCTTGATCTTCACGTGGGCTGAGAGCAGGGGAGGGTATGAACTTACTGCAGAATAAGGAATTGTACATACAAGGAAATATTAAATATTATGGAGAAAACAAATTAATCTTTCCTCTTTGTTAGCATAAGTACCTGGAAAAACATAAAACTTATCTAAAATAATGTAAATGAATACATGCATACATATAGGTATATAAATCTCATGGATGTGCATGTACAGGATGTGCAAGAATATTGGAAATGCACCCCTCTTCTTCCCAGGGTTACAGCATTTCATGACTGATCAGTTTAAATCCTCCCACTGCATAACTTCCAGCCATGACAATTTTTCCCCCCTTTCCTCCTGTACAGTGTTAATTTTTTAATGTCAAATGTGATGCTTGTGACACTCACAAAAAGTATTAATTTGTAGATTAATGTATTTATAGTCTTTTCTTTAGAGTTCAGCACCGTCAAGTCTGAATGCCCTTCAAAAGTTGCTAGGTGACACTGTCATACCTCAGTCTGGTGAACAAATGAGAGCTCATAATGTTGATGCAGTGTGTTCAACCAAACATCCTGCTTTCATTTTGACAGAGCCTTTTTTTTTCCTTTCTGCAAATCACTGTAGGTTTGTTATGAACTGCAAGCAAGCTCAAATTATACTTTTCGCCAGTTATGATTTCGTTCATAAAGCCAATGCAAATCTTTCCATGTTGTTTTCATGGAAATCAGAGCAAATTCATATATTTGCATGAGCAACAACATTCATAGACTGATCCAGAAAAAAGAATAAATTTCACAACTTCGAACCTGAACTGCATTTATTGCAGATATAGCTAATTCTTGTTTTCCTGCCTGCACTGACACGGAGAACAGCTGAAGTGCATCTTTGCAACCTCCTCCACACCCAGGCAGAGCAGTTCCAAACCCACATGTCTCCAGCCTGTGTAGCCCAAACATATGTGTGTGTGTTATGTGCTTGTGCACCCAGGACAGATGAGTCAATGCTGAAAATATGGATCCTTAACCAGAACCAGCATGGTTTTTTTCCGGCTCCTTCCCAGTATCTGGAACCATAATAACTAATATTAGAACTTCATGACAGTGAAAAGAATGAAAAAAGCAAACTGCCTATTGATTTTCCTCTTTATTTTCCTTTCTTTTTTTCCTTAAAACAAACATTTCCTGATTTCTTTCCTCCCTATTTTGAAATAGTAATAATGCTATACTGGCTCAGAGTGTTCACAAGGTGTTTCTCCTTACCTGGAATTGGTGAGAAATGTGCTTCTAAAAATTTCCCTTCAGGCAGAAACCTATGGAGCTGGGAAATGTCTCTCAGTGGGACTCCTCTGAAGCAAAATGGTAAGTTTGGAAAAAGACTGTCGATGGACTTTCAAGGCTTTGGCCTGTCTCTATCTAGCAGCATTTTTGTGATCCAAATTGGCGTTGATTGGAGATGTGTTCCTATGCAGGGTAAACAATAGCTTAAAGCAGCTGCTAATTAGCTCAGCTCTGTTCTGTTCTTGCTTTTCATGTCGAGATATCTCCTTCAGAAATAAGCAGAAGGAAAACATCCAAGCAGAAGAAGCAGAAGGCAAAGGAAAAGAAGTGGATGGGGATTGCAAGCAGAAAATTAATGAGGAGAGACCTCATTTCACAAAACTTACACAAAGTCAGACTGCATCTGTGCAAGGAACAGTGACCCAGAAAGAGAAACCTGTCAAAATGTAGAGGAAGGTGTAAAACTTGGTAGCCTCTTCCCTTGTTTATGGCCACTGCGAGTTCACCTTTGAAGTTTCTACGAAGGGCACTCTCAGCACCACTGGGCGGGTTTTGTCTGAGTCCAGAGAAAACACACTGTGGGCTCAGACTCTCAATTATTCGCTATCTCCCTTTATAGACATTCCCAGAAGAAAAGGACCTTTGGTATCTTGCATGACAGGGCTGAGATTCTCACCTCTAATGCTCACTGCTTAATACCTGGAAAACAGGACTCCACACTTTCCCTGGGAGAGTCTTGGATCAGTATGCTAGTTTGAATGACACCCCTTGCTTACTTGCCTGTTGTCCTGAATGAAAATTCAGAATTACTTAAAATGAGAAGTTTTGTCTTCTATATTAAGACCCTTTCAGTGATACTGAGCAGCTCATGCTGTGCTGTTAATGGCTCTCCAGGTATTAACACCGTGCTTCTCTCTCCCACTAACTGCTCCAGCTGGTCTCTGCCTTACTGTGCAGATAAAGGGATTGAGGCATCATCTGCTATCCCATCACATAAGCCTTCCCATGTAGCATCATCTGTTAGCAGTCAATCTAATTCGATTGTTTCCAAACCAGAGAGGACAGCTGTCAGCCACCTCCCGGAATGGATGCTGAGGCTATAATCAAGAAATCTTCTCCAAGACGTTGTCCAAAGCAGGTGCTTATCACTCTTCAAAAGACTGTGAAGACAATAAACGAGTCAATTTAATCTAATGGGCAGGTGCAATCTAAGTATTTAGTGTCTCGTTAATATTGACTGGAAGGACTTAAAGAAATTTGAATGCCATGGATGTCAGCTGCTAGACTGGCAGGACATGTAGTGGCGCTGATAAATGTTTGTGCTTGTACAAGAGGCTAATTCCAGTTTATTGTACAAGGTGTTAACTGTTGAAATGAATAATGTTTAAAATTTCCCCTTTGTGAATCTATTCAGATTTCCCTTTGAAAAAATTGCTTCTAGTTCTCATAAGGTTAAAGGAGCAATCAGAGAGTAGCAGAGATTTCTCCTGATAAATCTGATCTGGGTTCTCTCTACATTTGGCACCAACATTTTCTGTCCAGCATCCCCCACTTCTGCCAGCATCCCAGCCACTAACAACTTATACCCTGCTTATTGTCATATCATTTGTTCCAGGTTGAGTAAAGGATTATTACTTCCATTTAGAGACTGGGAGGGCAACCATGGAGAGACTGCTCCCCTCCTCCTGATCACAGCAAGGCTGCTTCCACTTCCTGGCAGGTATTTAGCTCTGTCAGCATCACCGAGTGGCACCTGTGAGTGATGAATCCCAAAGCAGCACGTTTATTTTCCTACAGGAGAGCTGCCCAGGGCCAGACCCTGTTAGAGGACGTGCGCTGGCAAGGCAGCTGAACTATGTAGGTTTAAGGTATTTATGCATTTTTTTTTTTGTTTGAGTGCTCTTGCAGACAGAGAGACTATTAAACCATTTGTTGCACAGTTAGGTCTGGGAAAAGACATTTGCCAAGGCTCATTTTCTTTCTGTTTTAGCACCACGTTATCCATTTTGCTGCTGGCACCTGCATCTTTGTGACCCTGGGGCCTCTGTGCTGAGGGAAGAGCATCCTTAGGGGCTGACTCAGGACAGCCTGGGCTGCCAGCAAGTGACTTCTTAACCTCAAGTCACTAATTAAAAATTGCCCTTGAGTCAGATCCAAGTCAGGTAACAAAACAAAAAGCACTGGACAGGGATGAATGTTCAGTAAATAACAAGACCTATAAGACCTTACTGTTTGTGATAGAAAGAGGGTTTCCATACATAGAGCTTAAATCTTACTGAAAAATTGTTTAAAACTACTTATGTACAGTTTCTTTTTCAGAAATACAGTCAAATTATTAATCTTCCTCTTCCCAAATGTCTGATTATTTAGCACAGTTGAGCCATTAGTGGCTTAACAAATAAAGAACTATACACAAGCTAATAACAGTTTTTCTACAATAAATTATCTGGTTTGCCTTTTGTGAGCTGAAACAATCTTTTCTATTCTGGCAGACAATTGATTAGAGCTAGATAAAGAGTATTAAGCAGGAGGTATATTTCTTTAATGTGAACATTTAGGGGATTCTGAATAATTTCCTATTTCTTGTCAATCTTTAGAAGGATTTTCCTTTATGTCTGAACAGCAAGCAGATCTAAATAAATTGCAAAGCAGATGTTTGCCCATAAACCATTGACTTTGGCTATCTGCTTTTTATCAAACACAACTAATTTGCACCTTAACCTATTTTCTCTTTTTTCCTAGGTGATTGTAACTTTTCAGTAGGAGAATAAAACATTATTATATGTAACAAATATATCTAAGGACATACTTTCAATGAAATAGTTTTCAAACTTTTGATGGTTGTGGTCATTATGATGAAGGTTAATGATGACAGAAATAATAGCAAGCAATAGGTGCTGAAACTCCTACAGTAAATCAGCAACAAAGTGAACATGAAGCTTTAATGTACTGGCATTTATGTACATCTAGTATCCTAATATTTGACTAACTATGCAAATTCCATTTTGCTTCAAGGTTGCTGCATTTTTGTACCAAAAGCACTTTATGGAAAGCTGATGTTCTGAAAATGGACTGATCTCATATTAATTCTTCATTGGGATAAAACTTTTGCCATAAGCCCCCTGACTGCTATGAAATGCATATTTATATTTCAGATGATTTTGAAAAAAAGTTGTCAATTTCTATATATTGGGGTGATACAGAAATCCTGAAAATTTAATTATAGTTGCAGTGATGAAGGCACTTTAATCAAATAAAAGGTGAAGATATCACATGAAAAGCTTTGCTGTTTCTCAGTCTATGCAGGCCCTGTCTCTGTGCCATTGAAGGAGGACAGGCTTTGCCACTGACCCTGCAGGGTGCAGGGTGCTCTCTCCAGCACAGCACCAATCCCTTCTTTCATGAGAGAATTCTACTCCTGCCAATCTGCCCTACAAGTCTGGCATGTGCTAAAGAAATTGCTCTGATAATTTAGTGATTACTGATCCAAATATAAAAATGTAATTCCCCTCAGCAGAAAACAAAGACAATGAAGTTTTCCAACAAAAATTTATATATTTTAAAGTACTCTGATTAAAAATCCAGTTTCAGAAACACGTAACAAATATAAACCAGAGAGAGCTTTTAAAGATGGGCTATAGCTGATTTCCCTGTACAGCTTTTCCTGTAGTTTCTCTGGTTGCTAAGATACTACCAGTACTACCTTCCACTATGTGCTTGGGTTTTGAAATTTTATATTCTTTAACCCCTATACAAGTCTCCTCCATGTCTTTACCTGCACCTTTCCTTTTGGAAAGAGCAGGTGGGGCGTGTAGGTGAGATTCTCCACACATATAAAACCCCAGACCTCCAGTTACTCCAGTGGAGAACTCCTACCTTCCAACCACTTGCAATCTGGCCTGGCAAATGCAACTGCTTTATTTAGAAATTAACAGTTTTGAGGTTGTGTCATACTAGGTAATGTAGACTCTTCTATAAATGAAAATAATTTCTCTACCTAGAGGTGCCAGAAAATCAGAGGGTTCTGATTTTCAAAGTTAACTTCCAAATTATATGCTCAAATACCTGATTTCCTCAATCAAAATAATGTTGATGTCTAAATGGTTTGCATTTTAGTGCTTTACCATCAGCCTTGAACCATCATGAAGCCTCCAGGCTGCGGAAGTTATTTTCAGGATTTTATAAATGATGCTATCCATTTTCAGGAGAACTGATGATGGAGTGATTGGAAAGAAACTCGTTCCTTAAAGTTCATCACTCTCACAGGCGTGATTAAACACTATATAATTTAACATTATTTGCTGATAGAAAATCAAAGCTTTTGCCCCCAGCATGCTGACATTTACAGCAGTGGGGATCATTTGCACATTTTATGCTTATAATAACAGATGAGGTATGAAATGGATTCTGATAATGCTTTGAACAGTATGGAAGTCTTGTCATTTATCACAGCATATGAGCTTGCTCTGGATCTCTACCATTATTGTGATGTATTTCTATACACTAGAAGAAAAACTTTATTTTGATGATAGATAGTGGATGGATCCTCAAAACTCCAGTAAGCAGGTTCTCCTCAAGCAGGCACCACTGTAGTGCTAATCTAATTTCTCACAGGTTTTGAGTTTAGGTTTTTTTTTTTTTTGTTAATACAGACTTGGGTAGACAAGTAGGTGATGTGGATTGTCTGTGACTCCTCAGTGCAAAGAGATCAGATTCTCTCCTGAGATACTCAACTGTCATTCAATTCTATGAACATTTGATGTATCACAAATAACCAGTTATGTGAAGTAATCTCAAAAATCTGCAAATAATTTTAAGTTTTAAATGAATGCAAGTCAAATGCACACATGGTGCCAGAATATTCCTTTTAAATAAGCTGCCTTCCAAATCAGTATTAGGATTTAAAACATTTATTTGGTGTGTGCTAGGACTCCATTATTGAAAAGTGCTGGAGAGTTAGAATCCTTTGGGCTCTAAATTTTAGCTTTGGTGGTTTTTTTTTCATCTAAGAACTAATAGCTGCAAGCACAATTCTGGCTCTTTGATGTCTCTGGACTATATTCCTTCCTTGCTGTGAAATTGAAGATTATGAAACAGAGCAAAGGATCTTAAGAACAGATTCCCAGAATTTGTGTATGTTTAAAATTTTTGAGAAATCAGGTTTGAATCTTTACAGCATTACCTCCTCTCAAAAGACGATTAAAAGCAAGTTAATTTTAGCTACTGCAAGAGTGTGGCCATTCTTCATAGTCCTCTGCATTTAACTGAGAACATGCATGCTCCACACTTGAGTTGTTTTACTCATAAAACATGTTAGATGGACACTTTAGGCTCTGAGTGACCTCGGAACAATGTTTGAAAGGAGTTTAAGAATTTTGATTGGAAAGCTCCAGAAGGTCTTGGACATGTTCATGTTCTTCCTTTATCATTATGGTGCACTCCTGGTCTTGGTCCACCTCCCACTCCATCTTATGTGCACAGGAATAGAATGAAGATTCTGCTCTGCTCTTCAGATCTTTATTTAGACCATGACATCACCAGCTATAAGCTGCCTAAACATTGTGAAAGAGGAGCCATTCAGACTGAGCATATTTAGATGTTTGTTCTTCCTGGCAAAAATATTTAGAATTAAAGTATTAACAAAACAAGATAGGCATTAATAAAACTCCAGTTGAATCCAGCTGATTTCAGATGAGCTCTATTGACCTGCCTGCAGCCTATTGATTTACATTTGTCCTTTGAATAAAACCAGTAAATGTACAGGAGTTCCCTAAATTATCTGTTTGAGGTTAAATAGAACAATATGAATAAAATGGGAATACAAGCATACCAAAGGAAGGCACCATCTGTGTTTAGATTCTTCTTCCAATGTATTGGCTACTTACTGCAAATATTTTTACTGCTTCTCCTCCCACTCCCATAAAGATTTTGTCTCAGCTTTGTGGTGTTGAACAGCAATAGCAACAACAAAGCAACAGCTAATGACCTGGTTTCTGTCAAGTGAAGGTCAAAATTCAGTTCCTGTGGAGCCAAGATTTAACCCTTTAGTCATTTATGTTGATAATTTACAGAGCTCTATTCTCCTGCTGAAGAACACAATAACCACACCAGTTCTTTGGGCTCTAACATGGAAAGAAACCTTCAAAGCATGGTTAGAGGTGGGAGCATATTTCAGTGCAGAGCAGTGCAATAGCTGCACTGGGAATGTGGGTAAATAACCTTTGCCTTCAATGCCTTCAGACATTTTTTGAAAAATAATGATTCAGATTTTATTCAGTCTCAGTCTTGTTTATGTAGATGAGAATAAGCAGGTGTTATATTAAAGATCCAGACAGCAAGTTGTTTGCAGTTGTCTCATGTACTGATAATTGCAGCAAGTTCCAGTCCCTGGCAATGTCAAAAGTACTTTGTAGGTCTTCAGTATTAGTTGGTTGTCTCTCTAAATCCCACCCTCTGTGATCATTATCTTCAAGAGTCTCTTGTCTCCACGTTTATATTTTTACTCATCAGTGCTGCTTACAAGTACCTAATCATGCCTCATCCTGCCTGCAGTCACCTTACCCTTAGAGCAAATAGCTCTGTACTCATACACCACCTCAAACTGCAATCAAACAAATGAATTAAACATTGCAGAATCAGCCAACAAAGTGAAAAAAATATATGCAGTTCATCCTTGGGAAAAGTATCTGTGCATCCTGCTCCAGCACAGAAGCCATCTCCACATAGTTTTAAAGCTGTGTAAGAAAAGAGAACAAACTGGATTTCTTCCTCTCCCCCACCTGAATAGTTCTGGGTTTTAGTCTGCACAGTATTGCTGACTTGCAGTAAACAATCAGCAACAACTGTCAGAGACATCTCCAACTCACCATGTTAAGACAGACTTGAACAAAGTGTAGATGTGGGTATGAATGTCCTACATCTTGTGTTAAAAAAACCCAGAACTTGCCTGTGTTGAGAACATGAGGGTTGGCTCTTCACTGACCATTGCAAGCAGCAGGGGACTGCATCTGTTTCTCAGCCAGCAGAGCTGGCAGGTCAGTTCCTGCTCACCTCTGCGTGAGCCACCTCCAGTTTGTCACGTAGGCACAGCTCTGTGTAGCTCAAAGCACTGCTCGATATACAGTATCATTATTATAATAATATCACAGACCAGAATAAAAAGAATGCAGTCATTTCACACAGCCCCCCATTAATTTTAATGTTTTATTGTCCAAGTGTATGAAATATCGAATATCACCAGAGGATACGTTAAAGGGTGAGATACCTGTTCTGTTGTGAAGCATTGACATTAGAATTAATGAAACATGAATCTTGACAGTATTATTAAATATGTCTTGAAATAAATAAATAAAACTACCTTGGAAATCCAGTTAGGTCTAAATAACCCATTTAGTAAATACACTTCCCCTCTTCCAAATAAATTCCCTAGGGGACTGTCTTGCTGTAGGCTTGCTTTCACCGGGGGAAAAAAAAAGTTTTTTCTCTTGATCCTACTTCCCAAAAGGATGGATAGTCTGAGCTAATTTACCTCGTGATCAAAGGGAAGTAAATGCCTGTTCACCATCTTTTTAACATGAGATAGTTCATGGTAAGTGTTTAGCCAGGAGCAGAGAGAACATCACACTGTTTAGCACTGAATGTTGGTCCTGAGCTATGGCAGCCTCTGCTTCACAGGAGGGCTGGCAGCACTGTCACTCAGGAGTGAGATACAAGGAAGAGCTTTATAAAGCTCTGGAGCCAGCTGGAATGCAGAGGCATGGTGCTGCCTTTTGTTTCTGTTTATTTTAGCTTTCTCTCTCCTCAAGGATCAGGAATGGTTTTCCTCCATGGTATAAACTCTCCAGGTAAATTCATCCATTGGATCATTTGCAGTCATCCACCCACACAACAGAATTAACAACGTATAGGTTTAGCTGTAGAATTATTTAAGGCAGCCATGCAACTTGGGATTATTTCTTTCTTTTAACCAAAGTAACTATTTTTGGTTAAAGCCTAGGAGCTACTTAGAGAGGGGCTTTTTCACTTCTTTCATTTCCTGACATAGCAGGAACTCCTTCATTGAAGAGTTTTTAGGGATTATTTTGCTGAAATCCTTCCTTCTCACCCTTTCTTGAAAGGGCCTTCCCTTAACTGTGTGCCGTTTCTGACCCTAAGCCCAGCTGTCAGGGCAAAATGCGTGGTAGAACGGTTTTGCAGAAACTGTGATGAGAAAACAAAAGAACCAGTTCTTGGCTTTCAGTTCAGGAATGTCTATAGATCTTCCAGATTTTCTTAAACATAACCTGTCTGTTTCCTTGCACATTCAGATAAATTTGCTGCCTAGTTTTTATGATAAGCATTCCTACCAGATAGAGGAGTAGTCTCTGGACACGAGTTTGCTGCTCATGGATGTCAGTGGGAAAACTCCTCCTCCACCTCTGTTTTTGTCCTCTCAACAACACACCAAGTCATGACCATTTATTCCTATAAAACACTTCACATTTTGTAATAAAGTGTGTAAGGAATTGACATCTTCTTTAGGTCCAAAGGAAATGGACCATTTAATGTAAAAACATGGCTATGAATTGTAAAGGCTTGATCTTCAGCCTTGTCACCCCAGGTCCATTCCCAGCTAGAGAGCAAACATTTGAGCAATCTCACAGTCCATTAACAATAATCTCAGCTACGCCTAATTTCCTTCATTTTCTCCATCATGCAAAAGATCTCTTTCTGAATTGTTTTACAGCGGACAATTAAGACTTTAACAATTGGAGTTCTACATAAGATCTTGCTCTGGTTGCTAGAAATCCCAGTGGGAGATATGGCACTCAGTTTTGCCTGAGTTGCTTTAAAGTAAGAACTTGAGGAGTCTAGCTACAGTGATTATTATAACACACAGAAGTTAAATTAGTATTTGCTAAATAGGTTATTAAACAGATCACATGTTGTGACAGGTAGTAAACAGCTAAATTAATACAGCATGTACAAAAAAGGCTAAAAACCTATTAAATCAGAACCAGTGGTAGATTCACAAACGTACAGATGGCTTGAATTTAAAACTAGTTAAGATTTCATCCCACATTGTGAAGAAAATCTTGGGAAATGATCTTACTAGTCAACATTTCTATAAGAAATACCAAAGTCACCTTTCATTGCATTGCAATAAGTAGTGATGATGGTGACATCTTATGGTTTTTTCCTGCATCTTGTTGCCCTGAGATACCAAAAATGGGTGAACGTATTATGCACATTTTGGTCATTTTACACCATGTATTTACTGCAATGTGATTAGTGACCTTCATATATGGCTTGTCAAAATCTCCATTATTGAGATCCATCAGCTAATGAATGTGACCAACTGTGGGGAGGAGCATGACTTATGGCTTGATTGAATGCAGAAGCTCTACACAATACTACAGGGAATGGAATGAAGAAACTGAATTTCTAGATGAAAATTCAGGGACAACTTTAGAATTCTAGGATGTAGATCCTTGAATGTGACTTGTTATGTCTGTCTACTTTTGTAAGTATGAAGAAGTAGACTCCACTTATCACTGAGTTATCCTGGCAGTTCTCATAGTTCAGTATTTGTATTCTTCTTCTTTATAAACTGATTTGTTCTTTTCTCAACAGTATCAGGTCAAATCACTACCTGCATAAAAATTCTAAGCTTACTCTTCAGGGAAAACAGGCTACAGACCTGATATTTTTATACGTATAAAATTCATATATTAAAACCTGGAACATTCTCTAGTGTCTTTCTATTGCTG
Organism: Climacteris rufus; assembly: GCA_013398175.1. Taxonomy (NCBI): domain Eukaryota; kingdom Metazoa; phylum Chordata; class Aves; order Passeriformes; family Climacteridae; genus Climacteris; species Climacteris rufus. Next base: position 3,942,926 of record VZRZ01002792.1, on the reverse strand, counting down.
TTATTCTGCAAGTATCTTTAGTATCTGGAAGTAACAATTTTTACAGGTGGAACTGTAATTTTTAAGTTAGAAAGCTCTTTTTAAGACTTTGATAGTAAAATCTAGAATGGGATTTATTGCTTTAAGACTTGCTTTAATAAAGAATGGATTCTCTTTCTATTACTTCAATAGCATAATAACATTGAAACCTCACAAGCACAATTATTCCCTGTTAATGTGATACAAAAATATTAATTGAAAGGAAGTAATTGTGCAACTCACACAACTGTCTGATGCTCAGGCAATGTTCCTCTAATACAACCAAACCAGGAAGATCAACAAGCCATGTAATGACAAACCCAGACAAGGATGCACGTAGGAAAAGTTGCACATTAGAGTTGGTGTTGTGCTGCTCCACTTGCCTCTTTCTCCATTTTTAGTGAGCATCATGGTTAAATATAAATAGACTTTTTGTTTTCCCTGTGGTGTCCTTCTCCACATGGGCTGTGGGTCCCATTTCTGAATGTTCCTTCAGAGTGTCACTGAACTCACAGACCGCCGGTGGCTTCCATAGTTAAAGTTTTTGGGATAATTTTTAGTCAGTTTGCCACCATCCTGCCCAGGAGCAGTTTCCCTGCTGGGTACCAGGCCAGAGAAAGGTCCTGCTGAATTCTCTGTAACAGTGGATTCTTCCTCTGCCCACCTGTTAAAGAAATAATAACCTTCCTCAGGTGTCCATTTCCTGAGAGGATTCACTTCAGAGGTGGAAAGTCCCTGACTTTCTGCATCCCCATGAGACACAGCTGCTGCTGCTGGGTGCAGAAAGGGTGACACACACAAGCGGCCGATGCTTTGGTCAAGGTCATCATTCGATGCAGGTGGTGCTACAGGTGCACCAGAAGCAGCTTCTTTTCTTGATCTCAGTTTCTGGATTTCAAGATCCTTTTGCCCCTTAGGAAGTTTATCTACTTGCTGTGCTTTTAGAATCAGAGAGGCTCCAAAGGTTCCTTGTAGAGCAAAAATAAAGAACCTGATGAAAGAAGAAGAGAATGGATTATTTTACCTATGGGCTACTTCCATAATCTGCATCATCTAACCCAAATCCAGGTGCTAATTTTCCATTGCTCTACAGACATCTGGTAGACTCCTTATACCTGGCAGATGAAATTTGACTCCTGGACCTTAACAGAACATGTAACTATGTACTTACCTTGACCAGTATAGAGTCAACTATATGTATATAATGTCATTTATTTAGTATTCATAACTACTTGATTGCTGAACAGTGAAGAAAGATATACAAAATCTCACCAAGAGATGCGCATTTGAAGTTATATTTAGACTGCTAAAACAGGCTAAAGAAGGGATCTTAATTTGATAGATAACAGAAAACCAGAAATTAAAAACCTCAGCTTTTGGATTTGTTAAGAAAGCAGAAACAAAACGGAGTCCTACCTGCCCTTTTCAGGATAGAGAACTTACATAACTCTATATTGTGTGCTGTGAGAGAGCTTATGTCCACTCTCCACATCACATCAGGTTTGTGTGAAAACAAAAGTCTCTTTCAAAGCACCTTTCTATCAGGATTTGATATTGAAATATGTGACCTTGACATGTATGTTAAAACAAACACGGGTACTTTGTGAAACTGCATTGAGAAAGCTGCCATCCTCACATTCTGCTGCTAAATGTTTGCATAAACAAGAATAACAAGATTAAAAAGGCTAACAAGCTAGACTCAGTACAGAAAGGGCTTTTAAGGCAATGGATTTCTCAGGCTTGCACAAGTAGGAGTGGATAAAGTCTATTTGCTGTGCCTGTGCTCAGGCTGGTCAGTCCCACAGAACCTCAGGTCTGGTCAGGCAGTTAAGAGCACGGGAGAGCCGAGGTCTCTAGATCTGGTGTGGGTCATATTTCCTCTGTCTTTCCCCTGAACTTGTCTTCTGTATCTTCTGTGTAAGTTGCAGGTAGACCAGACAGAAGGACAGAGAAGGGATAGAAAACTGTGTCACCCACCCTGTGAACTGCTCTCCCTTGCTCCTGCCCTTCTCACAGCCTTGCAGGGTGTGAGAACTGCTTACCTGTTGGGTCCCTGCAAGTGTCCTGGCAGACCAGAGTCTGCCTTCCACAGCTGGAGAAATACATCTGGTTTATACAGAAATTGTCTAAGAGAGACAGTGCCTTGCACTGCCAATGAATAAACATGAAATTCAGACCCCTTTCTTCTTCAGACTCGAAGGCTTCAGTACTGAATGCTGTGCAGTTTGTGTTCCGAAACAAAGTGCACAGACAGTCCTGAGATGCAGATGTGCAAAGCACTGCCAGACAGCTCTCCAGAGAAAGCCTGGAGCAGGCAGGGCACAGGCCAGGTCCCCCCCATAGTGCTGCAACTACAACAGAAGGCAGTACTGGGGACCAGAACTCACAGTAAGGATTAAAAAAAAAAAAACAAAAACAAAACCAAAAAACCTCATGTAAAGAAATCAGAACCTCAAGGTTTCAAGTGAGACAATAAGAAGCAGGCAGCATTGTGAGATTGACCATGGAATAGAACTTACAATTCAGTGCATTTTAGCAAAGAGTGGTTTCATCACTGCTGTGATGTGCTGGCACAGCTCAGTTGTAGCAGAAACTGGGGGCTGGGTATTCTGTGGATGGAGGACTCTGCAGAAAATTTTCTGGGGTACCTACATGAAGGAACAGCACTTCTCCAACTTTTAAGATATCAAGATAAAACCCTTAAGCTCAGCAACCTGCTGTGGCAGCAAGGATCTCAACTGTGCTGAATTCCCAAGATGGAGACACGAGTTCTCCAACCACGTGTTTGATGCAGCTCTCAGTAGAAAGCTCAGGGTCAAAAATGACACTGTGAATGAAGGCTGATAGAAAAACAAAAATCACACAGGAGAAAACAGACTGGAAAAGGATGCCCTGCCTAGAAGACATGAGACCTTACTGAACTATGTTGTTTATTCTGATCTGAACTTATATAACGTAACACGAAATCACAAGAGCATCTCAACTCAAATGGGGAAATAATGATAATAATTTGAAGAAAAATACCATCTAGTCTTGGAAGGTTCTTTCTCAGGCAAAGTTAAAGTTCAGATTCTAATGCCTTAAGGCACTTACAAAATCAGATACTAAAAATATTTTTCTGATTTTTGTAATAGCAGTGTGCTGCATTCCTTCATGGGAATTAGGATGAGAACGAAACTAGCAAGATAGTCAAACCAAACCATTTCTTTCAATGTCCAAACAAATAACAAATAAAGATTTGAAATACATGGTGCAACAGCAACAGAGCATATCTGCTGAAAGAGTTAGTAAGGTACTGAGCACCAAAAGTAGTAAGTTTCCCATATACAAATACAGAAAGAGAATAATTAAAAAAAAATTAAATAATAATCCCTCTTCAAATATTATCCAGTCTCAATTAAAGTTATCTTAAACATATCTGATTTGTTGCAACACAGAGTAAAACTAAAATTCTGGATGTAGAAAATTTTTTCATATAGAAACACATTTTTAAATTCAGCTTAGTAATGCACTGCAATGCACTTGAAAACCAGCATATGTTTAATAACTCTCAAACATATAGGAATATTTCAAGGACTTCCTTATAGTCTTGGTCAGCTCAACAACATTGTGTTTAGGAGAGGGAACAATTATGTAGCAGATTTGTGCTAGTAAACTGAAGCGTGCCAGAAAGAAAGGCTTTGCTGATGGGAAAACAAAAGAGAAGATATATAGTGACTTATCCAGGGTTATATAACTGAATAAATGAATGGTTCATGAACTGGAAGGTTGAACGCAGGCATCTGACTTCCACACTGGTCAATTATCCCTGTGCAGCACATGTGCCTGACACACCACATATCTATACCCATCATTAGTGTTTCTTCACTCAAATGCCTACAAATCCACGAGAGGAAAACTGAGAGGAACACATTCCAACCTTGGCAGGAGTGCAATGGCTGGGGTAATAAGGCACAGTAAATAGAAGGTGGGGTCTGTGAGCTGTCTCTCCATGATCCAGTAGGGGTTGGTGGGCGGGTTGCAGACCAGGCAGGCAGCGTTGTAGATCAGAGAGAAGATGAAGTAAGAGGCCACACTGCAGATCATCGTGACCAGCTGGAGCAGGGTCTGCAAACACAGGTGCACAAAATGTCAGTGAAGCCTGGGAGACCCTGAGTCAGGGTGTAAGACAAGAGCAGACAAAGATGGGTTGGAAATAATGCATCTAATAGTTCATTTTACTGAAATCTGCAGTAAGAGAAATAGCTAAAAATGGACTTAGAAAATGACAGTGAATACAGTTCTCTAAGTAACATGTGCTCATATACTGAGGTATGCAAATATTGTGTATTATCCTGTCCAGAGGCCTGGTAGAAACAAATTCAGTTACTGTGCATATGAAGGTATCATCCCAGGGCTAATAACAAATTCTGGCACCTTGTGAAATCTCAGTGCACCTGTTACTTGCTTTTTGTGACCCAGAATTCAGATAAATGACTCACAATTCCGTGCCTGCACAGGATGTTACGCTCACAAAAACCCAATAGTGCTGTGAACAGGACAGGTCAAACACATACCCATGTTTTCATTTCTAGAGCCTGGTGCAAGAGAATAGTCAGGAGGGAGATGGTGTTTATGGGGTTTCCAAAGGAAAACACATCTATGTCAGAGTCCTTGTACATCTGGAAAACAGGCAGAGAGACTGTGGTGAACCCTGACTATTCAGAAGTGAATTTTCTACTTTTAAGAAGAGAATAAGAACATTAATGAGGCTGTTACTTACCAAATAAGGGACAAAGAAGCAAATGAGGCTCTGATAGAAGGCATCCAACATTGTAATAATAAAAGTTGACAGGTTGTATATCTGCAGGAGTTGATAGATAACAGTCATTATGATGGGACATACATCTCTAGCCTGCCCTGCAGACATAATTGGTGTCTGGTTTTTTTCCATTCAGACTACTGATTATTGTTAGCTGGTCTTCCTCCATGAGTAAATGCCTTCTGAGCAGCTGATAAAACCAAAGGCTTATCTCTGAACAAGCATTTTCTCTGTATTAACTAAAGATAGACTTTAGCAAGTCAACCAAGAGTCTTAAAAGCTGAATTTCATGAGTGTCCCATCCCTTCCAAAGGGATTTCATTCCTGAAATTCTTTATCAGAGCACTTCCTAAAGCTATAGAATTGGTAAAAATCCTTTCTTCCTTTGAAACACTAATTTGTGCTGTTTTAATTTGACTGCTTTTCATATGTAAACCTATCTAGTGACCCATGGGGTTACAGCTCCTGTGGAGTGGGATGCATTACTGGAGTGACAGAAGGCTGGGCTCCTGTTGTTTCAATGCTGAAAAAATGCCAAAGCAGCAGGAGCAACCTCTTCAAAATGCCAAATAACGTGTATTTTAAATACATGTGAGGTCCCAGAGTCTTACAAAGAATGCTCAAATTCTGCAGTCCCTTGCATCGGTTTTTAAAAACATCACTAAACGTAATCAGAACCACTGGCATTCTTCAGTTCTAAAAATCACTGTTGAGAACAATGAAAGTATTAGGAGAAAAAAGAAGAGAGATTCCTAAATACTCTGCAATTTTTGTGTTTTAAAACTAACGCCACTTGATCTTTTGCTCATTAATATTTTCATAATTTCTTATTAAAAATTTTAAAGCAATTTCAGAATAACTGCTACTGTACTGTATGCATATGCAAAACCAGGTATGTATGCCTCTATCTGTGTGCTCTTTGCAAAAAGGCAGAGGAGGTAAAGATATATTTAATGCATATTTTCTGAAGGTTACCAATACTGACTTCTCAAATAAGTAAATAAAGGAAACAATTCACTCCTGGACCAGGCTAGACACCAAACTGTGACAAAATCCTTCATGTATTAGCAGGTGTATTTCTGAAGCTGAGAGTAGGGAAAGAAAATGTCAGGTTTCTTATTGATTTAAGGGTTTGTGTTTTTTGTCACTTTTGCCGCAATCTTTTTAATGAGCTTTTCTTCAGCAGATTGAGACTGTTTGAAGCACCAAACCTGAGCAGAGTTAAATCAAGGACCAACTAAATTATTTTACTCTCATCTCTTACATTTCTCATCCTGTTTTAGTTATTTCTCCCTATGCCTTCACCGAGAATTTGTCTATATATATCTTGTGCATACATATATAGATACACACACACACATTTATTTGTTCCACCATCTCTCCTTCAATCAGAAAAACCAACCAGAAATCTGATTCACTAGCATGACACTTATTATAATGCAGCAAGCTGATCTCAAACTAGATTGCTCCATATGTTTAATGACAGAATTAACCTTCCCATTTACAGCTACCAACTATGATCAAACACTCTGCCTCACTTCTGGGGAGAAACTTCAATCACATGTTCCTTACCAGTTCTTCTGACAGCTACAAATCTACATGCTTTTAGTGGACATCAGTAAACTAGACATAAAAAACTGGATAATTTTGTTCCAAGTAAGTCTAAGCTCTTTGCTTCATTCCTAAATCAAAAAACCTGTGGTCCTCTGGATTATCAAGCAGTTATTTCAGCAGTCATGGCATACCTCTGAATTTTGTCCATTCTTGTACAACTCAGGCAAACCTAGAATTGTTTCTGCAGAAATATCTTTATCCAGGACTCCAAAAAGAAGAGGGGGCACAGAGGTGAAGAAGAGGTTGAAAAAAATCATCTGCCAGTAATCAATCATTGTGCTGCCTGAGAACCCACAGAAGAACTGGTACCAGAAGAGCAGGTTGACGTAGCACTGGGGAGAAACAAATAGAAATACATCTTGTTACAAGCTGCACTGTGGCTCTCCATCTATGTGCAAGCACATCCTTCATGCTGGTGTGATTTCATTTCTCCTTGGGCTGTGGGACTCATGAAGCTGCACTTTTCCTGTGGCCTCTCCTTTACATCCTTTCCCTTTCCCCACACTGTTCCCTACTGTTACACCTGATCTGGACCTTTCCTTTGAATGGTCTGTGTCTCTCAGTTCCACCTATGAGGTTTATGTGGGACAGTGGTTATTGATAGAGCCTTTTAGAAGAGAATTTGGTTAAGGGTACTGCATTTCATTCCATAAAGCAATATATTTTAAGGGTCTGTTTCACAGTGATCCACTGCCATATAGCTTTTTAAAAGCCATTAGGTTTCTTTAAGAACACATCAGAGAATAATTAAGTAAACTGTTCACAGCCCTGAGCAGTAGATTTTAGAGTCCTTTTACAAACTGTCTGTGTAGAATCAAAGGCCTGCTGCTCCCTAATGCTACCGGGGAGATAAAAGAACAGCAGCATCCCAGTCTGGAGAGCTATTTTCCATTGCAAGTAAATCTCCTTTGAACTCTAAAAGGATGTCCAATCAAAAAAAGAAAAGTGTTCATTTCCACTACAAATTTTAACAGTGATAGGAAGTAATTCTTATTCAAAATTATTAAAAGCTCCACAGAAACAGATACTTTGAATTCTAAGTAAATAGCCTTTCATGCTCAGAGTGTATTTCATGTCAAATGGACTTGTTTGCCCAGTCTTGTAGAAACTGAATTACTCTATTTTTTCCACTTTACATTATACTTCAATGCACAGCTCATTTACATATACATTACATTTTTAATAAAAATGCCAGGTATGACTGCATCATTACTTGCAAGTGGTTTCTATAAAAATTCAGAGGTTTCACAGGCAAGCAATTCCTAGTGCAGAGTCATCTTCTACATTTTAGTCATAATAATATGATCTTCCTTATGCAAATTTTATTTTGAGGCTCATGGGTATTATTAATAAAGTTTCTTGAACTACCATATAAAGTTACTAAGCCTTGAGTCTTTTTTCCCTCTGAAATAACACCATCTCAAAATATATTTAGAGAGCATATTTTCTTCAATCCCTATGCAGCACGTTGCTCAGAAGGAAGGGCCACACTATAAACTTGCAAAGTGACGAGACATGAACTGTAGCTTCATAAAAAGTAAGAGTATAGGCTGCAAAAACCAAAACCAAACCAACCAACCAAAAAAAAACAAACCCAAAAAAACCCAAACCCACAGTCCCTGGAATTAACCTTATCTAGGATGAAAACTTCCATTATTTTAATAAGCTTACCACATTTTTGTAGAAAAAGTAAATCACCATCTTTGCCAGGCGAGCGTAACACCAATGTCCGTGCACAAGAAGGAGTTTTTTGAGGTGCTTAAATCGGGATATTGCAAAGTCACTGGCCATCACAGCCTTTGGCAAAAGGAATAGAAGGTCATTTACAATACGCCCTTTTCACACACATTATAAATATGGACATTGAAATAGTCTTGTATTATTGCATATTGTAGAAGAAAAAATCCAACAAACTAGCTCTCAAGAACATAGTTGGGAGTTTATGTCTGCAGAGATCTTCATTTAAGGAGAATGAGGAAGGGGGATGTATGGGAGAGAATTCAGGGCAGAAGACATTGGAAGAGAATCCACAAAATCCGGAAACACAGTAAGAGAGGATTCAGAAACCAGATGTTCACCTAACACTGGACAGACATCTGCTAGTTTTCCAGGCTCATGAGCAAACACATGTTTGTCCACGCATGATAATTGTTGGCTCAAAATTCTGGTTTTTTTTGGCTGGACCCGTAATTATGAACTGCATATTAATTTGTGACAATAATGATGCCAACTTGCATTTTTAAGATGACTCTTGAGAATGTAGGGCTGCTATGAAACTCATTAAGCCACAAGGGACTACCTGACAAAAGGAAATAAATTGAGAGGATACCTGCATGCCTTCTTGGCCAGATATTCCAATTCCAACATCAGCTGCTTGAATCATGCTTACATCGTTTGCACCGTCCCCTAGAATGGAAAGACAAGAAGGAACAATAAAAGTGCAAGAAAGGGTGTTTAATACACAGTGCCTCTATCAGAAGAAGGAAATAATCCTAGTTATGCTGATTATTTCAGCTATTCTGTACCACCATGCATCTTGATTAGAACTGATACTTGACATCAGGCAATCATGACCTCTAGGCTCTGATCTTGGTAGGAACATCCCCCCTCCTTCCCAGAAGCTGAGCATCAGGACCAGCTGAGTGGTGACATGGCCACCCTAACACCATCTACATCTGCATCATTTTGTGTTTCTGCTTGGGGAACTCCATATGCTCAGGAACATGCCTTGCAACACCCTACTTCACTGAATTATCTAAATCTATGATAAATGTGATTGCAAGAGACAGTGTTACAAGCCACTTTCAGGAGTTATTTTGCTCATTGCAACTCACAGCAGTATGTTAAATACATAACCAAATTTTCGGGGAAAATTTTCAGCCATGGCTGCTGCTTGCAGTGTGGAGATTGTAAATTAGGTTAGGTGGTAAAGTAAATGAAGCAGAAGGCTGAAAGCTTATGTTTTGAACTGTAAGGCAAAGCAAAAAAAATTTAAAATACAACTGACTGTCCCTTTTCTGTTTAGTCCACAGGGGAGTATTTTTTTTTCGGTTTGAAGTCATCTAAATCAATTCTGCAAGGATTTTAGTGGCATCACTTACCACGATTGAGGCAGAAAACTCAAAGCATTTCACATTATTTGGAGGTAAAAGGCAAATGAGTCAGTGCTTAATACCACTCTGGAGATAACTCTGTTTTCACAAGCTGGGAAAATCTGACAGGAAAAGGGCTTTATGAAAAGACAAAACAGTGACTACTCTTGAATGCTTTCCAGGCCCAAAGCAAGGACATTCCAGAGGGAACGTGTACATGTGTTTGTACTGATGTACAAAAAGGGATTGCAGGAGATTCTGAATTTGGAGTGCCTTCATCTTGTTTAACGGGGGATGGGGCAGATTTGTGTAGTGAAAGCTGAAGAAGGACTTTCACACAGGGTTTGATCAGGAAAGGTTATTCAGTGATGTTTCCTCACTGCACCTATCTGAGGCACAGAAAAACGGCCCATACAATAAATTCCTCATATTTCTCTTAAAGAAAGAACCTGCTTCCCCTTTCTCCTGTGAGATTCAGCGTGGAGGTACCTATGGACAGGGTCATCACTTTGAGCTGCCTCCGGACGAGCTTGACCACCATGCTCTTCTGCAGCGGGGTGGAGCGGCAGCAGAGCACGGAGTGGCAGTGCCTCGTCAGCGCCAGGAACTTCTCCTCCAGGCCCCCCTGGAAGATGATGCTCAGCGTCCGCCCATCAATCACCAGCCCAAACTCGGGACTGGGGGCCTCAGAGGCCGAGAAAGACGTTGGGAAAATGCCAAAGAATTTCCTCCGCGGTTTATCAAACTCGCAATTCTTCCTCACCTCTTCCAGGGTTAAATTCAGGAGAGATTCACAAGTTTCCTGTGAGAAAACAGATGTGGTTCTAGAAATAGTTATCTCCATCTCCCTTTAGAGCACAGCATCTTGCCAAGTCTATGTTTGTATAATCGTGCCAGTGGGTTTAAGCCTACCAGATAAACATTAGGGAAAATTGACTGAGAAATGCAGTTTCATCTGATTGGAGATTATTTCTATGACGCCATCGAATCCTTCGGTGAAAACACTGTGCATTTTATCAGCCAGTTAACTGAAGTAAGGAATTATTTTAAAAGAAAATAAAATAATGGCATCAGGAGGACATATGCACATTTCTGCTGAGAGTTCAGAAATTAAAAAAGAAAATACTTTTTTTTAAAGGAGATTGAAAAATCCATTTCTGATATGAATGATGTGAGATATTGCAGCATTTACTTCCATGAGAAATCAACTGTGGCAGAGAAACAAGAGGTTCAGATTTTCAAAATCAACAAATAATTTAGAGAGTTTGACCTTTTCTAAGTCATATATCAGGCATGTGTCACAATTAGGAACAGAAATAAAACTTCATACTTTCCAGCACTGTGCCTCAAACACCAATAAAGTCCTTCTCTTAGCAAATCTGCCTTGTTTTGAACCAAGTCCCCTTTTAGAAGTAAACAACTGGAATTAACTTAGTAATAGATACAAACAGATTTAAGGGGAGCGCTCTTACTTCTCCCACCCAGATCTCCTAAATTGGCACATTACTATCAGAGAAAATCCAAAACAGTCTCAAAATTGTTTTGCTGCTTCTTTATATTGAAAGTCCTCCTTCTGTGGCATGGCACCGAATACCTGAGGAGATAATCACTCCTTTTTCTACCTTTTCTGTCAGCTTTATTGAGTGATGATTCACTTCTAAAATGTTATTTTCACTTTATGTAGCATAAGGTACATGTGTAGGATGTTTGCAAGATTTAAATTACACTTAAGTGGGAGGTTCTGGAATCAAATGTACCTCTGACTTCTAATAAAAAGCTGCATCTAGCCTGCACGCTTATAGCCTCTAAAAATTATTGAAGAAGCATAATTTTTCTGTGAACAAACGAAAAACTGTAGTGGAAATTCCTGGTTTGCCTTGGCTTGCCTTTTGAAATGAATTCCCCAAGCTACCTACTTATGTTGCATCTTACTGGAAGATATTTCATTTTCAGTGTTTGAATAAGCTGCTGGGCTCAGGGTTAAAGAGAGCCCTTCCTACTGAAGCCACTTCAAGGGTTAACTTTGGCAAAATTAACAGGTTAAGTGCTTTGTATTTGTTCCATTCTTTGTATTGCTCACTGCTGCTATTGGGAGTCTCTTTCAGAACCAGTGTCTGTCCTCAGTTTCCTCTGGAAAAGGAGGAACTAAATCTTATTGTGGAGAAACTCCAGTGCTCACTGAGCGTGGGGATTCCCACAGGCCCCCCAGTGCATGCAGGCTGCTCCTGAGCCTGGACCCAAGGCCACAGAGGCTGCTGAGGGTAAGTGCCTGTGCCGGTGTTTCCTGGAACCATGGTGGTCCCACCTGTAGCCTCACTGCTCTGGCAGAAACCACCTTCTAATTTTCATCCTAAACATATTCCTTCTGCCTCTCGTTAAAGCAGATATGCGTATCAAATGAAATTACACATTGAAGCAAGGAATGTTTTCTGTGCCAGATTCCATATCATCTGTGTGTGTTTCTCTATTTCTGTGACATTAAAAGAGACAGACATTTGCATAGGATTTTATTCTTGTTTGCAGAGCTACTAGCTGCAGACAAAAGCAATTAGAAAGTAGGCCATCTCACTGCTCTATGCACTTGCCCATCATAAGGAAAACAGTCAGTATTTTAACTATATTTAATTAATCCTCACAATTGCTTTACTGAGAAAAGCAAGCTTGTATTGGTAACCCCGCTCCTGTGGGGAGAAAAGCTGAGATAACTGAGACAGGTGGCTTGTCTGGTCACAGAAGGAAACCCTGCCTGCCCTCCAGAGCCTCATGCCAACCCATGGAAAGACTGAACTCACTGTGCCCTCCTGCTCCTGCTGACTGGGGGCCATGAGTGATGCTGCAAAAAAAGGACAGAGCAGCACCAGGGAAAAGGCAGCAGCTGCTCTGGAGGCACCACAGCAGCTTCCAATGCTCTATGGGAATCACAGCTGGTATTTTGGACCCTTTTGGGTTAAGAAATGCTCAGGGCTGACCTTCCTTAGCGAACGGGTCTGGCTTAACCATAATGCCTGGCCTCACTCTCCCTGTAATCCATCTCACAAAGCCACCTGTCCCACTTGGATTCCTGGAGGGATGAAGTGGAGGCTGTGCACAGTGGTAGCCATTCCTCTTTCTGAAATCAAGGTGTGATTTTCCTGGCACCCTGCTTATGTTCCTCCATACCAAGCAAAAGCCAAGTTGGCTTGTCTAAAGCCTTTTACTTTTACCCTCCATAATGGCATTTACCCTATTTGGATGTTAGGACTCTATTTTCTCTGTTCTGTTCAGATGTTGTCAGGAAGAGCCATAGATTGCACCACAGATTGCTCAGTGTGTTTTAGTGAGTCACAGGAGCTGACAGACCTGTCCTTGAAGTGATAATCCTCATTTTGGAGTATGTTTGCTTTGCCTACTGCCTGCCCTTCTTGTTGCCCATGGAAATTGAGGGAATGTCTCTGCACATCAACAACTACGTGTGCCACCATGAAATGTCAACAAAGTGACTCTGTTTTTAACTCGCCCCTGCTTAAACAAAAAGATACTGGATTAAATTTTTCTCTAATGAATTTCTGATTAAGTTTAATCCTATTAGGGAACATATGACCAGAAAGTTCTGAATTTACTTAAATCTACGACTTCATAGTTTTTCCTGGCTGACTCATGCAGCACTTCCCAAATGTCTTCTATCAGACATCACCTAGGGTTAAACAGAAATTTCCATTGTAAAGTGGAAATCCAGATATCTGTATTATTAAGGAATTAGGCACTTAAACTGCATATTACCTTCTTCATAAAGCTACTAATTCAGGTAACAGCTAGCAATATTTGGAAAAATCTGTGTTTTCTGATTGAACCAAACTCTATATAAGTGTCTTATATTCCAATTCATCCGGTTATGTGTGGTCTACAGAATTTCTGGCCTAATGCTAGGTGGGGTTTTTTTGACTGTTCTGTGTTGAGTGAGGTCTAAAACAAAGCAATGCAAGACACAAAGAAAGGGCAGGATAGTAAATTCTGTGCATTTTATCTTTCTCTACTCACCTTATTTTCAGTGTTAATGGTGAAGACAGTGTCCCTTTGGTCCAGGAGTTTACAAGAGTATGCAATGTTAACTGCTGTCTCCTGTTTGTCTCCTGTCAGCACCCAAATTTGTATCCCAGCTTCTCGGAGAGCCATGATAGTGTCAGGCACTCCATCTTGCAGTCGATCTTCAATCCCTGTTGCTCCTGGGCAAACAGGAGAAGAAGACAAATAGTTTTCTTTATTTGAAAATCACACTGTTATGTTCTTGTTTAAGAAAAGGTCTTTGATTTCTGATCACGCTCCAGAACTTTTCAAGAATTGAGCAAAGGTTTTGTCCAGCAAATAAACACACAGGCACAAGATCTGCATTTGTATTAAGGTCTGAATGTGTCAACAATCAAGTTCTGGCTCTTCATTTTGCTCATTGCTAGAACAATACATTTCATTTCTTCCTAATAATTAAAAATGACAATGTGCTGGCAGAAGAATCACACCATATGCATTTTTAAATTACTGCATTAAGTCCCATCAAAGCAACCAGAAAAGATGAACTTTGACTGTCTAAAGGAACGCTGTCCCTATTGTCAAGTCAGATGCTTCAGCTGTCAAAGGCAGAAGAGATAATGCAGTACATGTTCTATTTGAAAATGCACAAACTTAGAAACAGATGCCAACACTCATCCTGATGATGTTGGTAAAACACCATCTGAACATTGCAATACTCCTTATCTTTTCCACTAGAGGTCAGTTTGAAGATGCTGTAACTGTGGTACATTAAAGGTAGATACTGATTTAAGCTAAGAGAATACTGTTTGCAAATTAAAGTATGAAAGCACACACAGCCTGAGAATTTGGCAGAAGTAACAGATTCTGACAAGATCTACATTACCTCTTATGTGTTCTGCTTATGGCATTTACCATTATTACTCTAATTTTTTAAATCACTGCAGAGATTATGAGAAGCCATAATGCTAATAGCTTGCAATCACAGACATTCAGGATAACAAAGTGTGGGCACAAATTTTGTTCAAAGAAAAATGAGACTGAGACAACTCCAAAAATCAAGTCCTAAAGAACAAAATGTTTGGAAATAAAATAGATCAGAAAGCACTGAAGTGCTCCATAATTTAAGAGAATGATGTTGCTAAATATGACAGTGATGAATGATGCAGAAATGTCAATCAACATAGGTTTTAACATTAAACATCTTTTCACAAAGTATAGAAAAAAACCACAACAATGCAACAAAGCGGGAATTCACTAGCAAAATACCTACATGTTTAAGTTTGGGTTTTATAATGCAGTTCAATTACCAAAATTCCCTTGTAATTTGTGCTCAAAACTGAAGTTAATTTATAGTGTTTTATAGGTTTATCTAAGGACATGGACACATGGTTGAATTGTGGGAACTTCATTGTCTACTGTGTCAGCTGAGCCACAGTAACAGCTGATGTGCATGTTCTTTGCTCCTGGCACACAGTAATTTCAGCAGACTTTCTAAGTTACTGCTGCCCAAAATGCACAAGAACTTGTGTAGCCACTGTCATTGGACTATATCTTCCTACCCTGGAGATTTCCAAACCTCCGAGGAAGACTTTTGGATATAAATTAGTATAAGCTGTTGTTTGTCTTATTGCCAAGAATATCACAGGAGAGCAAGTGATACTTCATGCAATGACAATTCTTATTTTTAGCTACCCAGCAAGGTGAGTTTGGTCTCCAGATGCTGTGCTGTCTCCATTAGCAGCTCTTCTCTGTTGTCAATTGCAGCTTCTGCCTCCCGACGAAAATTGGCCCATTTTTGAAAGTCATCTTCATTCAAGACCTGCATAACACAATTTAAAAAGAGCCTATTTTGAATTTAAATAAGAGAGGACAGCCAACATTCTGGATCACAGAGACTTAGCTCCTGTCCAAGCTGGTAAGTTACTGTGCCATCTTTAAAATAACACAAACTTTTCCAAGAGAAAACTGCAAAAATGAGTAGTTTGTAGAAATGACTTATAGTTGAGACTCAAAAATATGACCGAGAGAAACTCTTGCTCACACAAGCCTTAGCTGGGAGTGCACAGTTTCTGAGGGTTGATCTACATTTTCCCAGGACTTGAATATGACCTGCTTGTTGCACATAGACAACTTTTGTATGAAAGTATGACACTAAGATGTACTAACTCAGACTGAGAGCAAGATTTTTGAAAACTGAATGCCAGGCAAAACAGAAAAAGGTTGGCTGCTCTGTAGACTCTTTCTTTCTTGTTTGGAAGCACTGTAGAGAAGGTCAGCTAGAGTTACTATAAGAGAAACAGAAATAAATATTTTGAGACTGACTAAAAATCCATCATCTGGTCACACTGAGGGAAAAGAGGAAAAGTAGGAAAAAAAGACTGCAGACAAAGCAAACAGAGGAACAAAAATATGGGCTATATCTGGCTGTTTCTCTGAAGCAGAAAGAATAATAAACATTCTATTTTTCTAGTAAATCTATTGACATGTACAGAGCAAAGCTGTAAACAACATTAGGCTGGTGCTCTCCCACCTTCTTAGCTATGCACAGAGTTCGCAGCCCATCACGGGCATAGTAGTCCAGATGCTTCTGTGTTTTTTCTTTTATTCTTTTCAGTCTCTTCTCTGCACTAATATCACCTGTGAAACACAAGAAGAAGATTCCACATTTTAAGCACAGATCATTTTAGATCTAATGGCCTAAGATTATAAACGAGTGGGCATTAGAGAAATGTGGATTCCACTATAATAGCAATTTATTTAAAAGCTCAAAAGTGTTGGCTTTGCGGGAGCTGAAATCTTGTTATCCTTGTTTCCTTTAAAATAACATTATTTGTATTTTTTTGTTTGTTTGCTAATATTATAGCACTCTTGCTAACAACCTGAAAAACAATGGTCAGGCCCTTATGACAGTATTATTGCAGAGTATACAATCCACATGGGTTAGCGCTGTCAGTGAATTTTAATTAGCCCATTCCATATTCTAAGCCCTGCTGAGGTGAAATAAGTACCTCAGTTCTGATCTGCAAGGATAGCACTAGAGAAAGCTTATTCTTTTTTTTTATACTTCTAGTGCCTAGATATAACATTTCATGCAAAAAATTGTACTGCAAACTTCTTTATAGGAGACACAACAGAAATAGCTCCCTGACTAATTACCTTTGGCAGAATCGTCCAGCAAGTCCATTATAACAGAGTCAGCACCTTTTGTGTAGACAACAATCTCCTTGGTTAGAGGGTGTCTCACCACTACAGACATCCTTTTCCTGACTGAGTCAAATCCCAAAGTGTAGAGGATATCGAAGGTCAGGAGTGTGCCCTGTGGCAGCTGCACAGTGACCTGTTCGGGCGTCCGGGACACGAGGGTGAAGCTGTAGGCCTGGGCAGCATAGACAAGAGCTGCCTCATCTGGGCTCTCAGCCTCGTAGCAGAAGTCTGTTGGCAGAGAACTGTTAGTCACAGACTTAAAAACCTCATCCAAGGAAGCACTACCAATTTCTGTCCTGTCCTTGTCCTGGAGCTCCTGGCCTCTGCTGCTGGCACAGCCGTCATTGTCATTGGCACAGCTCTCCAGTGCAGCAAGATTCTCCTCAGCATTCTTTGCACTGAAGCTGGCACCAAGGTCTGAACTAGACTGAGATGATGAAAAGGATTGACTAAGGCTTGCTAATTTTAGCCTTTGAAATATCTGATGAATCTTCTCCAGGGTGATTCCTGAAGGTTTCATTGGTGGTGGGATTGTGACCTAGAAATATGAGAAAAATTATGGTTAAAAATAAATAAATGTGAACTACAAGATACTTCTCAAAACCTCTCTGTCTAAATTATGATAATTATAAATGCAACTTCCCCCTGTCCCCTCCCTTGGTGTTTAACTGTGGTGGGAGAATTCAGTAGAGGAGTCATAAGTGAGCTGGCATTCAAATTTGATGGTGATTTCTATCTCTACCTCTGAAGCAGAGATGTAATCAAGCCCTTGTAGTTCTGTCAATTGCCTGGCAGATCAGAGAAAACACAGTGTGTTCAACAAACTTCTTACAGCATATATAATATAAAATCTAAAAGAAAAAGTGCAGATCCTGTGGTAGCCATAGCTATTCATCAAACATAAAAGGACATGTTAGGAAGGGATACACAGGCAGGGAAAGAGTAGCTGTCACACAAAAAGTAAAGAAACTAGAGGAGAACTCCCAAATAAACCATTTTTCACTATTTCAGATTTCATTGAACACTGCTCTATATTGTTAAATGGAAGCGTAATCCATTTTCCTTATGTATTAAAAGTTAGATTACCCTTTGTCTTGGCTCAGTAGCTGTGGAGACCAAGACTGTATTGCAGATGGCAAGGGCAAGAAAAAAGTCAGTAAGGGATGTGGAAGTCTTTGTATGTATAAAAGGAGAAAGACTTTCAGTCTGGAGTGCAGCTTCTCTCACTCGCCTCAGCAGCCTGCTATCGGGAGTCACGTCCTTTTCCTGGAAGAGAAATTACTTCGTGAGGATTATTCCCATTTACCTTTATCCTCAAGGAACAACTGGCAACTTCATAGACTTCTTGAATTTAGAACTAGAATTATGTAAGGTAAATGCTTTTAGTACTTAACATCTAGGGAAAAAAGATATCTTTCTAAAAGCTGCATAACTAGATAATTAGAAGGAAATGTATCTTGATATAAAAGATGATCTCAGAATTTTATTTCTTTTGAGATCTACTAAAAATCAGGAATAACCTATACTCTATCACCTAACTTTGAAACTGCTGACTCCTGAAAGAAAGGGCATTCCAGATGAAAGTATACTTGGGGTCTCCCATTTCAGTGTGGAAGCTGATAGTTATTTCCATAGAGAGAATTTTGTGCTTATGGCTTAGTTACAGCAGTATCACTTTTTGTTTTCAGAGCAATTTCATTTTGCACACAGACAGAAAAACTCTCTCAAACTGTTCAATAAATGAATAAAAATAACTGTGCAATAAATAAATAATTACATGTATACTTGTTCCTGAAATGTTTCTGTAATTTTACTACCACACTCTTTCTAATCAAACCTAAAATTGAAAGCCAAACTACTTAAGAATGTCACTTACCTACAATTTAATTTGATGTAGAGCTGTGGGACTATCACTTTTAATGGAAATTTCATGTTAGTGGAATCTGGTTTGGATTTAATTCAAGGCCATCTTTAACAAGGACTTCCAAATTTAAAAGACAATTTCCCATGAGCCAACAGTTTTGGATGCCTTCTTTAAGGAACTGCCAAAGTTATTTAGCTGCTTTCTAGTTCATCTCAGCTATTACCCTCACCTCTTTCAATCTGGCACAGTTTTCCCAAGTTCTCTAAACATGCAACAGAAGTCACCCAGCCACCTGCATGGTTGTGCTGTGCTGAGCTGAATATGTTGCACTGTATCTCCTGCTTGCTAAAGTGATGAGGGGGTCTTAAATAATCCTAATAATTGCAAATAAATCTACTGCTCATTTTGCAGCTCAGCTCAGCTGTTTTTTCTGGCTCAGTGTTTTAATGCTTTTTTTATTTCATGTACAGGGATAGGTTTCCAGTATTGATGCAGACCTTTCTCTAGCAAACTAATACATGCTGAGGATAAGCCTGATTTTTTAGTTATCTTCTCAGGTCTCCTAAAAGAATTAGAGGCTGAAGTTTGAGCTGTCATTTTTTAGAAACCCTTTCACAATATTGCACTGCAGTAGTGTCCCAGTAGCTGGGACTGTGCCAATACTGTGCTTTGTATATAGAGCAATCCCAAATAGCTTAATTAGACAATTCCAATGAAGAATACATATGTGCAGATACAACTGTCCAAATAGTTATGTTGGAAATTCTACTAAATTTGAAACATGAAAATCAGAATCTCACTAACTCGTTGTGCAGCTCTTCATGCAATTTCACCATGCATTGCCACAATTAGAATGAACATCACAAACACCAAATTATTACATGTGGATCTCAGCCTCTCCCATTTGTCATCATCTCACCCAATTTCTTTTTCACCTATATCCTCAATATTTCCCTCTAGTTCTTGTCAAAAAGGACAATGCACTATTGGATATTTTACTCCAGCAGCAACTTTATGAAGTCAAAATTTTCCTCTGGAAAAGTTGAAAATTGCTGGGCTAATTGTGGCCTCAGAGACAGCTTTTAAAAACAAAACAATAAAAGAAATCAATATTTATCAGAAAAGTTTTTCTCATCTTCTTTTTCCCATTAAGTGAAAACTGTGCTGACCTGAATTTTCAGCCTGAACATATATTAAAAACCCTAACCAAACAAATAAAACACCACTAATGGTGGTGATCAGTTAAATTTGCCGCCTTCTCAATGTTAGCAACGTCGTTAGTGAAAATGTTGATGATATAAAATGGCTAATGTAATTCAATTTTTAAGGTTTCCTCATTAACTTAATAGCATTTCTTTTACTTGATGGCATGAAAACCTGATGACAATAGGACAATGGAAGTCTTCATGAAATGCTTCTAATAGCAAGGCATTACTTATTGAACTATCAAATCTAAAAGTAAAAGTGCTGTTACTGTCTTAATTTGTAAGAACACCTAAAGGTAGAGAGAGTAAATGTTAATTGTCTATCATGTTCCATTATTGAAAGACGGATTTTTTTTTAAGAACCTTTGACTGCTGACACACACACACAGGCCCACAAACACTCTGTATACCAGGAATACTCAGGATGCTCCAGATTTATAGCACATTAAAAATGCATCACACAAGGTGATGTAAGTTCCAAAGGGCAGGAACCATTGAGACACTGAAAAATTTATTATCCCCATTTTATTAATAGGGAATTGGCTCAGCTGGCAAAGAAGGATACTACTATGTTTCATTTAAAGGACATCATATAGGACACGCTCTAGGCAATATCTAAATGTCTCCATTGTCATGACAATTGTCATAGGTTAAACAATTTATCCAGAGAGAGTGGCATCTGTAAGCAGCTAAGGCTGGTTATTTCCAGGACAACAGCTTAATCTTCTTCTACAAAAGAAATATTTGATACTAGTTCCTCCAATATTACTTTTACAGTAAATAAAAAAAAAATTGTTTATTTGTTCAAGAAAAAGAAGAGGTCTGGCAGTAAAAAATGTAAATGGGAAATATACTGCTAAGAAATTTTTATCACGCTCCAATAATTTTGACCTATGAGAAATTCTCAGAAGCCATGACTCAGGGGTTCTCAAGAGTACATGGAGATGCTCTCAACACCTCACAAGGACTGGGCTGGAAAATACTAGGATAACAACTGACAAAACTCCCATGATCCAATAACAGGAGGAGTTCTGAGTGGTACCTATTGCATAACAGAGGAATTGAATGAGATAAGTAGGATCTTATAACAAACAACTACAGCAAATGAAGTTCTGAGAATTCTATATTTATTAGACCACTTTTTTCTTTTCTTTTTTTTTTAGTCAAGATCTGGATGGATTTTCCCGGCCTTTAATTTTAATTGGAATTCTAATTTTGAAAGTGTATGACCTTCTCCTAGTGTTCACAAAAGCCTTGTCTGAAATGTCTGTTAAAAAACTTTCATGAAGAGCAGAGCAGTCTGACTTTAATTAGGCTGTGTTAGATTTTGAGAAGTTTCAGATCTAAAATTCATCAGAGTGCTCCCCCCTGACTGCAGCCTGCACGCTCCATTTGAGGACTCTAATGCTTTGTATCTCCCTTTCCTTTTTTAGCTCCAACAAGGCTTGGATTTCTCTCTATCTGTTGGCTTCCCATCACAAAGTGCAACAGAAAGGATAATTTAGATAGAACGTGTTAGCTCAGTCTGCTGGTACTCACAATGGTGCTGCTGAACGCCACTTGAGACTGGTTGCTGTCACGACGCCCGACTGAGCGGTTCCTCGTGTGGCCCTGAACACGCGCCCGGGCGCTCTGGCACCTCCTCAGAGGTCTCATGGTGTTGTGCCCATCACTGGCTGGTCTTTCCAGATTCATGGGAGGAAGAGTGAAACGTTGAAGTTTTGCAAAGTCCTCGTCGTCTAAATCCAACTCTTTGTGGGTTTCCAGGCGCCTGGCTGTAAAAGAGAAAAATGAAACCTTATTTCTGATGCTGGATATTTTTTGCATTGTTTGGGAGAAATTCCTTGATCAGTTAAAAAACCTGAAACAACCTAAACCAATGCCCAGACATTTCAAAATCCAGCACCAGAAAAATTTCACTGTCCATGGTAGCTTCTGGCAACTGCCACTGTTATTACTGCAAGAAAATAAATATGTGTTTCCAAAGGGATCAGTCACTTTTATGAGCTTCTGCTAATGTTTTGTCTCTTCAGCTTCATTTTGCAATTGGAACAAGAGAGTGAAATATGGTAATTCATAAATTTGCTAATGTTTTCAGTCACAGAACACAAACATCTTTTTGGCAGCTTCTTGTCAGCTTAATAAAATCCTTTCCACTACGTAGATCAAGCAAGCAGCAACCAAGAAGGGAACTGAGTCAACCCCTCAGATTCAGAGCACTGAGTGCCAAGAGCCTTCAGATATGGATTGCAGACAGGATCTACTCCAGGAGATGAGTGCCTGTACTTTTCACATCACACAGAAGTCTATGGTAATTGCTCTTGGACCCACTGAGTTTAATTACTAACTAATACCAGTTTGTGAACTTATGAAAGGCTGGCTGGAGTCTGTTTAGAAAGAAGAGAAAATGTTCTCTTTACAGGCTCAAGTGGGTATTGAATGCAGGGCAAATCCTAGAGGTGCCTGAAGTGGGATCTGGAAAAACTTTCCCATCTGATTTCTGAATCATTTAAAATGCCTTCACTTTTGTGAATCTCTGGAACAGGAGTCCCTCACAAAAGAGACTAATCCACAAAGATCTGCATTCTATCAGGGGGCTCAGTAGATTTAAGTATTAATATTTAAATTAATAACTTGTAATTGCTCGGAATAAAAAAAAAAAAAAGGCAAGAGTAAAAAAGTGTTTCTCACCATTTTCCTGATGGGAAAACTCAATTCCATCAACAGTACAGCGTCGGAATACCATTTTATTTTCTGTTAGTGTGCCAGTTTTGTCTGAGAAGATATACTGGATTTGTCCGAGGTCTTCAGTAATATTTAGAGCACGGCACTGGATGGGCAAATCTGCTTCTTCATCATACAGGTCAATGTCATTGTGAATTAAGAAGACTTGGCCCAATTTGACCAACTCAATTGACACATAAAGAGAAATGGGGATTAAAATCTGAAAGAGAGTTTAAATTCTCAGTGAGAGGTGGCACAAATCTTTCTGGTTTCTATTTCAATGTCCTGGCACAGGTACACTAATGATTTCCAAAGAAACAGTTCTTCCCAGAGACATATTGTAGGACTGATGAATAATAGTTCAGGGGATGAAAAAAAATCCTGCACACAATAGCAGTGGAGAAACAGGGATAATAAGTGGCAAACTTAAGACAAAATTCCTAGAGTAGCAAGTTCAAAGATGGGTTTTTCAGAGAATGCCCTTACAAAGCGCATTTTCTGGACATAGGGCCATGCTCCCTCTTACCCTTCTGAAACCCTGAAAGGATCACATGGACTAGCACAGACTAACTCTTAGTGCAGAAGAGTTTCACAAACAATTACTTTGCACACAACATTTCCCACCCACAAGCTTCCTTGCCCTGCAATAATAATGAAATCTTAAGGTGCACAAATATTCTGTTTCAGTAATGAATAATAATTCCCCAAGGAATCTCTGAGAAGCACTGAAAGCTATATTCAGATTTTTTCATATTAAAGAAATTCTGTCCACTTAAATCTCAGCAGTGACATCAAGAAATCTGAAAAGTAAATGTGATTTTTTTCCTTACCCAATAAAATGTTCTCTCCCAATTAGGCTTAATCACACTCAGATATACAACTATCCTACTTCCAATTTAGCTTCTTTCCTAGACCAGCTGAACCATACCTAGTTATTATTCCTCCTGGGCAAATTGGCAATTTTTGTTTCACTGTGTTTCTGAGATGTTAAGTTGAATTCTTATTTTGGAATTCTGGATATAGGCAGAAAAAAAAAAAGGTGATGTTTGGATGTAAACATCCTCTTTACTGCATCTGCCAGATATCCTGAGTTACAGATATAACACGTGTTTCTATATGCTTGTGGAGTTTCAATAGCAAGAAAAAAAATCCGCAGTTAGGGAAAAAAAAAAGAAAAAAGTATTTCACACATAGATGATTTGAAACACTCCTAGCAATATTTTCAAATATGATTAAATAGGTACTGCACAGCTATTAGTTGATATTAATTATTCATTAGTGATTACACTTAATTTTGAGTAGCTTTTTCCTAAGAGGTAAGAGAGAGGTTTTTGTCTTTTACCTGCAACAGGATTATCATTGTCAAGAACATGTAGAAACCAGCAAGAACTGGAGACACAAAATTGCCATTCCCATCTGGGACATCATAAGGTGGATGCTCCGAAAAGTTTCCTGTCCAAATGCCATGGCCTGCAGGAGTGAGATAGGAGACTGAAGTAGGCTGAGCAGTGAGGTGAGTGACAAAGCCTCTGAAATGAGCAGAATATGGACTGCTCTGGTAATTGAACAGAGACAGCATTTCTGAAGCAACACTCCCTGAGCAATGCTGCAAACCTTTTGGAGGATGCAAAGCACATGCAGAGCTCTGTAGCACATGCACACAATTGATATGCAAAAAATAGAGAGAAATAAACAGTCAGGGATGTTTTCATTCACCTCTCCTTCAGCACATGTTCCCCACAGCTCTTGGCTCTGCACAGATCTTTCCTCATTCTACATTTTCCTGCTGGAGGACTCCATCTCTACCACCTGCCTATAAAAATCCTCAGTGCTTAAGACTCATTCTTCTCATAGAAAGATACCTGAGAACCTTTATATATAGAAAAACTAAAATATTTCTCATTGTCTCTGACCATTCTTGATTTCAATCTTTGTCAGAGTTGACAAACCCCGTAAATTCAGTATGGGCAACTCATCTTTACACTCCTTCAATTAAATCATACTCCAGACTGCTTCTTCCTCTGTGTTCTAAATACCGGTAGGTATCACTGCACTGCTACAACAAAGCCTCTCTTTCAGGACTTAACATCCCATCACAATTGCTTTACCACTTTCCATACTGTCCTCATTGAGATGGACTTTAGTTAAGGAGGTTACTAAATTTACAGCATCAGAAACTTTCCACAGTGCTAAGGCAAACGATTCAGTTTTCCTCATTGCATCATTTGTCCAGATGCCAAAAACCTCTATCAGTCCACTTCTCATATCCAGCTCCAATAAAGCTTCCATTAGCACCAGTTAGGCAAGCAGTTGTTTTGCAGCATCTGCCTCCTAAAATGCTGCCAAAGATATTCAAATTATTTCAGCAAGGCTCTCTGGCTGCTTGAAACCAGAGTCACATCTGAGAAATGACAACTCTACAAGCCACTTCTTACCCCAATTTATCACTGTGTGAAAGACCAGTCCTGATAACTGACCCACCAGTGATATTTCTTCCTAGAAATCTACATTCAAGCAAAGCTGAAAAGCAAGAAATCATGATAGAGCCTCTGGACAGTTTGGATGGATGAAAGCTAATGGATTTGTTACTGTTTTACATGTTTCCCTTAGACTATGAACAATTTTTTTTTTTTTTTTTTTTTTTTAAACCTGAACAGATAAATTGTTTTTTAAATGCTGATTTTTTCATCTGTGACTTCTTTAAACTTTAAATTGAAGGACTTTCTTACTCAAGGGCCCCTACACACCAGACAAAGACAAGTCTCTAAATCTACATGACAGCAGCCAGGGAACAAGGAAAATAAAGTCTCTCTCTCTCCCTCACACAGAGCTCAGTTGTCAAACTGAAATCCCATTTTGGTGCCAAAAAAGCCCACTGCAACATGAAGCAGTAAAATTAAAGAAGTGATGAAGTCAGTTCAATTGTTCATCTGTTTTGGATGCCCCTTCCTTCCCATGGTTTTACACTGATGACTGGCTGGTGTGTCACATCTCATAGTTCCAGGGCAGGTGCAGGAAGACTTGATTTGACTGTTGCTAAATCAGAGCAGTAGCACTAAGCAAGTTATCACTGAAATGAAATCAATTAAAAGGAAAAGGGATTCATGGGATCCCCCATTATCTCTTTAAAGCAGTGCCCCATTCAAAAGTCAGTGGACTTAATATTTGGTCCTTTCCTGAGTTAGGAGATCCTATTAATTCTGGCCTGCCTGGAACAGATTGCAATCAGAGCTGGAAGGCAAGCAGGTGCTTACACACAGTGAAGATGGTGTTGAGAATAGAGAGCCAGTAAACTCCAGTCAGTTAACACCAGGGAATAAAGTCATATGTGCTCACCTGCAAGGACCCCAGAAAAATGCAGGCTATTCCAACCTAAACAATCACTCCATCTCACAGTTTGATGTAAAGGAGCTTTTGAGAAGGAAGAAGCTGTGGAGACTATAAACTGAATGAACTAGTTATGAGCAGCTCATGGGTTCTAAATTGTCTGTCTCTGTCTAATATCACTCCCAAACATATTACAGAAAGACACTGCTGAAATGAAAGTAAAGAAACATCATTTTACTTCTGCTGTTATGCACAAGGAACAAACACCCCCTCAGGAAGCTCTCAGGAAGGAAGGAAAGATCTCAGCTGGCAAATATCAATTCCTACAATGCAGTAACTGAATGGCTTTCACTTGCTTTACACGTATTTTACCATAGTGGAGATGAGTCTTATCTGAAACATTTACAGTCACGGATGAGTTTTCTCTCATCTGAATTGCTCAGATTTGCCATTTTAACTCATCTATTGGAAAGACCAAGGAGCTCAAACACCCCAAGAGCATTCAGCTCTAGATCTCATTCATGTCGATAGGATCAATTTTAATCACCAGTTAGGAAAAAGATTTTTGTCAGTTTTTCATACCTACAGCTCCAACAAGGCACATCACGAACAGGAGTCCCACACATAAGAAAATATCCATATTCATCCGTCGCTCTATCCTGCTGCGCTTGTAACGAGGACCACTGTTATTTAGCATGGCCTTAGTTTCATGACCTTCAAAACACAAATCATGTTTATGCAATATTTTGCATTCTGGTTTGCTTTTTAAAAAGTATTTTTCTCCTAGAATGAGAGAAATACGACTAATGGAACTGTAGTTTAATTCAGAAGTTTTCTTCCCCATCTTCCCCTTTGATTGAATAAATCAGAGTCCAAATCTTGAGGTTTATCAAAAACCTCCATTACACTGCAGATTTCAGCTGTCATATACATTTTGCTGTCCCAATGACAGCAGATTTAGTAGCATGGTAAGGTTTATATAAATATTTAAAAGCCAAGTATCCATGATTATAAAATGAAAATGAACAATAGTGTTACATTTTTTTATTTTACAAATTGCTTAGGTGCTCTACAGATGCCTGAAACCTACATTTGAATATTTTTCAGCAACCATTTAAAAGCCACTAGACACATTTTGTATATTAACTTGGATGAAATTCAAGAACTCAGATCCAGCAGTGAAAACCACTAATGTTTAGATTTTCACTATGTGGTTGCAAAGTGCTAACAAAACAGTAGGATGAGAAATAAAAGAAACCCCAATCCTTAAAATTGGTGGTTTAGAATTGAGCTGATATACTTGTAATGAAAAAAGAGGAGTGCTGTAAAGAGTCAAGAAGAAGAAATTGCTTTTTCAATTCTATTAATATTATCTAAACTGTGGCTCCACAATCGGGATATCTGGACACCATCTGTTGCTATATTAAGTGGTGTCTTTTACGCTTATTTCTACTGTCCTTTGCCCTGAAAATACAGACCCTGCAGACTTGTATTTAGTTTTCATTTGTATGTGCATGATATGTGTGAGAGGGACTGTTTTCCAAGATGCCTTTTAGCTTTCTCTAGGGAAGTGATTTAGCCCAAAAGCTGGAAGCTAGGTGCAATTCAATCACACCTGCTGGATTCATTCCAGTTTTACATCAACGGTTATTAATTAGGGAAGAGAGGAAGAGAGAAAATTATTCTCCAGCCTTATGTTCAGGACATTCACCCAAGAACTGAGGCTCCTGGCTTCCTATTCCAATGAATATGTAATTATTTACACAACCTGGAGCTGTGTTGCTGGGACTGGTTTATACTACCAGTGCTCCTTCCTTTCCAGCTCATGTCTAGGTGAAAATACACTGGTTGCACTCAGGCAGGTATTCAGTGTACAACTTGTGAAGCTGGAGGTGTGTGCTCACTCCACAGAGGCAGAACTGAGAACAAACCCAAGCCTTCCCTTTGACAAAATGCTCCAACCACCGAGTTACGCTGAAGGGGAGGGTCCTGCTGCCTGCATTTCTGCTCCTCCAGCGGTTGTGTGAATCTTGTTCCTCACTTTTTTTTTAAATGTCAGGCTTACTGGAATGTTTTCTGCTGAAAACAAAACAAGCCAAAGCCCTCTAAGGCCTCCCAGAAAACCCTCAAGGAAGCGTTGATGGATTTATTTCAGGAAGAAAACACCAAGAACTTTCTTTCCAGATATCAATTCTACCATTCCTTTCCACTACACCTGAGCATCAGGAAAAGGACACTTCTGTAACACAGGTGTCACCTTGCAAGGAATAGAAAATCAGAAATACGAGGAATAAACTACTCTGTTCTCTAATCCTCACAGTTTCCTATGCTGTGCAACATAGCACCTCACCTACCTCCCCACTGGTATCCTCTCTTTCTAGATGCTCATGGGCTTATCCGAAATTTCTTTCTTACGAAAAGTATATAATTCTTACTTCTGTCCCAATCACAATGAAAAAACTACATTGGCTGTCACTCTGTAATGAGGTTTTTGTGCTTTAGTGCTATAGCTTTGTGCAGAACAATTTGGGTAGCCATGAATGGTATAACCATCCTTGGGTCAGATGAGAACTGCACAGGCCAAGCAATTGCACTAAGTGATGGCTGTACTCCTCACAAAGGCTTCCATTAGAAAGAAAGTTTGAGGAGTAATGGAGTTATAAAAATGGAAAGTGTGCCATCTTATTATGTGACTGATCTTGATTGTTCAGAAAAGGTCACAGACCATGATTAAAAGCCAGACTATAATCAGTGTTGAAGAACCCTGGAAATGAAGCTGGTACTGACTGAAGCTAGTCTAATTTTAGGAAAAAAAGAATAAACTTTTATGCTGACATTAACAATAAGACCTTAGTTGGAAATTGAACTAATGACTTACTCAGATGAAACCCACCATATTTTGGGAATAACTTTAAAACTCCAAACTGTGCAACTGGCAGCTTAAGAAACATAAATGGAGATCCACATTAGGATCTGTGCTGGTAGTCAAGGGAACTTGCTGGGAAATCTGAGCTAAACAGAAGAAAAGTAGAAATTGCAACAGGAAAAGGGAAGACAAGTTACTCCAATTCCATAGGGAATGATCCCTACCAAGGTTTTTATATAGTTGTTATTTCTGAAAAATAAAAAGAAGTGCTGAGTCTGACTCTGGTTCTCCTCCTCTGTCTGGTGGGCACCACCTTATATGTGGTGTTCAGAGAGACAGGCAATGAAAGACCTGCAAATCTACCTTGGAATGGTAGCTAGAGACATTTAGAGTCCAATTGCCTAGTAGTGAAATAAACAGCCAGTTGTCAGATAAAATTTTCCAGGTTGTGGAGAGTAATCTAAGATAAATGACTCTTGTAAAGACGTGACTTTGCTTTTCTCTTAGGTCGCTCAACCTTGAAACCCTCACTGCTGATTTGACATAAAACAGTTGATATAACTCTAAAAAGATAAAAACAGCTAATGGGATTAATTGTTGTGCTTAAATTGACTTTTATTTAACCTACAAATAAGAGGGCAGCTGATACACTGTCTGAAGCAGAAGAGGGCACAGCTGGCAAAGCCAATGATAAATCATGCTCACTGAGTAAAAGCAGTGGTAACACTCCAAAGGTAAAAGATGCTGAGAAACAGATGAACTGACCCACTGCTGAACCTGGCACTGCTGCATTTGATCTGGGCACTGATGCTGTCTTTATTGGTCCGTGTGTCTCCTGCATGAAATTCATGGTTGCATGGACACACTGTGTCTATGTCAGCACAAACCTGTGCTGCTGCTGCCTTTTCTGTCACCTCCAGCTGCTGCCTCACTGTCTCCTGTGTGCTGGCACTGGCACAGATTGAATGGATGAATGAAATTCACAGATGACAATTTTTTTTTTTCTGAGTAGATCTTCAGCTGTGCCAGATTCTACCCTGAGGAGCCAGTGAGACCTCCCTTAGGGCAGCTGTGTAGATTTTATGACAGATGGAATTAGTATTATAGTCAGAGCTGAGGGTTAGACTCACCTTAGCAATTTTTTACTTGTCTGGGTATTTTTACAAGATATTTGACATGCACAAGGACCCTGTCACTTGCCAAAGACCCAGTGTAAGACTTACTGGCTTTGGAGATAGATGAGTAATACCTTTACTTTAAAAAAAAGTTACGCAAATTTTCTGTACACTACCAGTTTTCAAAACAAAATGTAAAATTATGGCACAATATTAGATTTGACTTATTTCTTTAAGGATATTTACAGGGGAATTCTCAGTTTACCTAAACAGAAAGTACATCTTACCTGCATATATAACAATTCCTACTGCAGCCTCAGTGTTTCTGATTGTACATCCACGAAGCAAGAGGCTTTCAATGTTAAAACCAACCTGTTCATGATTTGGCTGCTCCCTAGAAGAAAGAAAATAAAATGAAGCAATTCATTTTCCTGTTCTAATAGAGGCTTAAGCAAAGTTTTTGTGTGCGTGTCTCTTTCAAGTTGTAATCAAGTAACTTTGAAGGCCCTATTTTGCTTTTATTTCACTCAGCTTCAATGAAGACTCCAGCAAGAAGTTACAGAGAAGTCCAAGTCTTTCTGCTGAATTCCACTTGCACAGTGTGTGTGTGTCATGATGCCAATACAAAGAAAGTTTGGCTTTCCCTGAGGTACCTGAGTTGGTACCTCATCTGGCAGATTCAGTATCTCATGAATGAAACCAAGAATCAGTATGTGATTTCCAACAGACAAAATTTTTTAGAAAGCTGAACAGAGGTTCAGAAAAAACATCCACACCCTGTGGGAGCCTCTGTTGCTCTGTCAGCCACCACAGGACTTCTCATCTTTGTCAATCTCTGTCAGCTTGAGCACGTTCCAGGCTGAGGTGCTCTTCCTCATTCTCATCCTGAATGGAAGATTTTTCATCCTGGCTAAAGATGTCCCATCACACCCCAGATCCTTCTGCTCCCTAAACAGAGGAAAACTATTATGTTGGTGCTCCATGAGGCAGGCAATTTTTTACTTGCCTCTGAAAATGAATGTATACACCCACCTTTGCCCACAGTTATTATACACTCTGGTAGTTTCCTCCCAAGATCTTTACCAAAGCTGAGAGCTTTTACTTCAGATGCTTCATCTTGTTTTTTTATGTAAAGATCAGGGTCAGAAAAGATTTATTTTTTCCTAGAATACTCATCTTTCACTACTTTCTATTTGGTATTTTGCATATCATTTACCAGAGAACAGCAGTATCTCTCAAATTGAGGACAAGGCTAGGTGTTATTTCAGGGCTGAGTACAGTCCTATGTCTAAGTGCAGCTGCATATGTTTACATAGCTTAGACTAAACAAGGGAAAAGGCATAAATGCCAACAACCTACAGCTGGTAGAACTGTAAAAACATAATGCCAGAAACACATTTTTCTTGGAATCTAGATTCAGCCTTGGAGAACTCATTTAATAGAAGCCTTCTTACATCCTCTTGAATGGACTTTCTGTGGTCAGGCATGTCAGAAGAATGTCACAAAGTTATTTCTTGTAATTTTTAACAGAGAATATTGCTATTATTTTATAGCAAGGCAACAGAGCCTCAATAATTTATTGAGGGTTCTTGGAGAAAAAGGTAACCTGCTCCAAGTAATTTGTGTTTACAAAATAGCTCAAATCTCAGCAGACTGAAGACAGAAACTCCGCTAACAGTTAGCAAGTAATTTTCCCTGGCAAACTCTTTCTTCTATCCCTGAAGTAGGGAGAGGAAGGCAGCTAATTCTATATTCCACCAAGCAGGTGAGATAATAGGAATTTACCAAAGAGATTTCTGTTACAGACTTTCAGTAGAGAGCTGAATATTTTGAAGCTGGTGCTGGGTCCTAAGGGTGTGTATTTGTGTGTGTTTTCTTGTGACATATCTCCTACATTTCTATGATCTCAGCACTCTTTGCTGTACTGCAGCAGGCTAATTGGAAGGATTGCTTCAATTTAGATTATACCCAGTGGTCCCCGAAGTCAACAACCACAGCCAGCAATCAATACAAACTTGACCTCTTTTTCCCTTTTAAGATACTGCAGCAGAGGAGAAATGGCATTACTATTAGAGGCACCATTCTTACAGGGCATAACCTCAAAACCAGATTAGACACGGTCAGTGCTAATGGGAGAGAACCCTCTGGTTTACTCTGCCAGACATCTGGCCCTGTGCAGCTACTCCAGCTGCAACATTCTCATTGCTTCTTGCAGAGACATTAACTCCTAGTTTAGCTACTGGTAAACTTAGCAAAACTGGGACATGGGTGAAGATATTGGCACATTCATGCAGTTAAATTATTTGCATAACATGGGGCATGCATTTGGTCTGGGGCAGTAGGTATTTTGGACATTTCTCTGGTGTGGTGTGGTGGACTGATGGCTGCTCTGAAGAGGGTCTTGGGAAAGGCTGCTCTGTTCTGGAGGGTAAGAGAATTTTAGGACATGAGCCATGAAATACAAATGTGCTTTGAATGGCTTAAATCTGCTGAATTTGCTGTTATACTTGTACCAGGATTTTTTAATGAAGAAAGACAAAAAAACCCCACCCCACTTTTTTATACTATTCTAACACATTGGCTCAACAGGATTTTGCATGCTTGTTTGCTTTTCTAATAAGCTTTCTAATAAGAAGAAAATCTGGATTGTTTATTAAATCTTGGGCACCTTTTTACTGTGGCTGTAAATATGAAGAAACTAGAGCCATGAAGCTGGATACCTTTAATCATTAGGAAGGATTTATATCTAGAATATACCCTAGTATAACCATCAGGTCAAATAAAAATGAATTTATTTCTAAATTTTGAAGAGAGCTGAAGCTTTGTGAGAATAATTTATATGAAACAACTGCAGACTCGATGCCAAGCCTTTGTTATGCCTTGCCTCAAAATTAAGTCCAAGTCTACATTTTATATTGACTTCTGGACACAGGAAGAGATAATAGTGACAACCATCAAATTCCTCAAAATATATTCCTTCCATACTGTTCCTTCAAGAGAAATATTAAAGTTCAGATCCAAAATGTATTTATGAATAACAAGTACTTACATGTAACCTTTGAATTTATTGAGATCATTGTTTGGCACCTCACAGATGATGGTGTTTTGGAAAAATTCAGGTTCAAACAAAGTATTCTGCAAGAGGAAACACACCAAGAATGAGTGTCAAATCCAATGAGTACTTGAAATGCTAAACACTAAGAGAAGCTTAATTTAGACCACCAGAGCTGGAGCACTTGACCAAGAAGGAGAGACAAAGTAATTTTAGCTCATTCAGTCTGGAGCAAAGCTTCAGAGGGGCTGAGTATTTTCCCCTCTTGGAATAACAATTGGCTAAATTAAATGATGGAAATGCTGCGTATTGGACAAGACATCACAGATGCCAATTAGTGGAAACATCTGTCTTCATTTAAAGAGAGAATATAACAAAGAGGGTATATTTAGATTAGATATTAGGAAGAAATTCTTCTGTGTGAGGATGGTGAGGCCCGTGATGCACTGGCACAGGTTGCCAGAGAAGCTGTGGATGCCCCATCCCTGGAAGCATTCAAGGCCAGGCTGGATGGAGCTTGGAGCAACCTGGTCTAGTGGAAAGTGTCCCTGCCCATGGCAGGGGGGTGGAATGAGATGTTCTTTAAGGTATCTTCCAGCCCAAACCATTCTGTAATTCTATGATTCTATGAAATAGTTCAGATTACTTATGAAGGGAAAACAGTCTTCAACAAAGAGCAAGCTCAAATGAAAAGAGTGCCAGGGTTTCCGAGGATTTTTGATCATCTTAGAAGACTTATGTTACTGACCAGCATGGTATAATCATAAAGAGCCCACACGAATAAATGTATCATATTAAAAAAACCCTAAAAGCAAGACTATCAGCAGAAAAACCCCACCACCCGACTCAAAAATGAACTCAAAAAATCCAGAAGAGGGAAAGCAATAAAATAAGCCCAAACTTCTGGGAAAGACAAAACAAGACAAAGCTTTTCAGGCTAAGGGCTCACTCAAACAGAGCTTGGAGCCAAATTGAGTCACACAATTTTGATTTATTTCCCCGGTGTTCAGGGAAACAGGCTTGGGGTTTGGACTGCATGAAGCAGTCCAGAAAGCAGACAGCATGAGAGGTACTTGCCACAAGTAGTATTTTATTCTTAGCTGAAAAAATACACAGAACTTTGATTTTCAATTAAGAAAATGTAATAAAAATGGGATGTGAGAAATGTGAAAGATAATAATTATTGCTGTACCATAGAATTTTAAAAAGATCTGAAGCTCACTTAACATAAAATCCTCTGTTAGGAAAGCTGGAAATCAAGTCTGCTGCTGGGCCTCCCCACCTTTTTCTACAGCAAGGACTGTGCTTTAATTTTTACATTACTTTCTCTCTTTCATTCTGTTTTTCATAAACAATATGTAATTTTTTTTTTTTACTACACATATCCAAGTACGAAAAATTAGAGGATATGATAAAAAAATTGTTGGAGGAAATAAAAAAGTTTTAGGAACATAAGGGCATTTTGTACACCTTCTGACCCATGTGGCTGAGTATGTTTAGAATCTCTTTTAAGAGAGGTTCACCTCTGCTGAATCCTGATCATCTCAGGGAACTTAACAGGAAAATCTGTTCATATTTGGTTTTTATTTAGGAATATTTGTACAACAGGAGACCAGGAAAATACAAAAATC
This sequence comes from Climacteris rufus, assembly GCA_013398175.1. Taxonomy (NCBI): domain Eukaryota; kingdom Metazoa; phylum Chordata; class Aves; order Passeriformes; family Climacteridae; genus Climacteris; species Climacteris rufus. Next base: position 3,908,408 of record VZRZ01002792.1, on the reverse strand, counting down.
ACCTGAAGTATTCACTGTCAGCAAAGAAAATGAATAAGCTTCTAGATAGAAAGGGGTAGGAAAAGGATGATTCTTCTCTCAATTTTTTTTCTTTTTGGATTACAATAATTTTACATTTCAAAATTCAAATTATAAAATGTCATAAAAGGAAAAAAATAATAATCCTTATTCTCAGTCTTTTACATAGAATTGAATTCAATATTCTTAATTATATCATAGAATCACAGAATTGTTGGGTTGGAAGAGACCTTAAAGCTCATCTCATTCTAACCCCTGCCATGGGCAGGGACACCTTCCACTATCCCAGGTTGCTCCAAGCCCTGTCCCACCCGGCCTTGAACACTTCCAGGGATGGGGCATCCACAGCTTCTCTGGCAATCTGGGTCAGGGCCTCACCACCCTGACAAAGGAGAACTTCTTCCTAATCTCTAATCTAAACCTACTCTCTGTCAGTTTGGAGCCATTCCCCCTTGTCCTGTCACTCCATGATTTTGTAAATAGTCTCTCTCCATCTTTCCTGTATCCTAAACTAAAGAACTAACCCCAGTTCTTAGGTGTTTCCTCCCTGTTTCAAGAGTCATTTTATAGACAGAATTACATCTGAGAGGGTTTTATGCAGCTCTTAAATCACAGGACTAAGCAAAGCTCAAAGAACAAGGAAGAAGGTGGCACAATAAAACCTGCACGTGCAGTATTTAGAACACTGGGGTTTTTTATCCAGTGCAGTGTTTACACAAATACATCACAATAACAGGATAATACAGATGGCTGTTCCAGCTCTGACCTTGCTGAGCACTGGCTGCCACCATGGCCAGAACAGCATTCCACTCTGTTAATGTAACAGGAGTCCTGAAGGACAGACACTCCCAGGCATACGGTTTATCTAAATAACAACTCAAAGTCTAAAGAAAATTACCATGAATAGGCATTCTGGGGCATAATTTAGCATGTGGGGATTTTCTTGATGTAAAGAAAGACTTCCTCATATTATGGACAACTGAGGCAAAACGTTTTCATTTTGAGTGACAGTATAGCACCCTGTTCTCCTCTAAAAGCAAAAATAGAAAACCTAATGTGTAAACTAGGACTACATGACACAAATGCAACATTTTAAAAAATTTGAAGTAGCCAGTTTACTGTTTTTCTGCTAAATGCCTACATATTAAAGATTTACAGTGTTTCTCAGGAAGAAAACATCTCCCTAATTGTCACTGGAAGAGGCCTGTGCTATGGCATCCACAACCCGAGAAAGCCCTCAGTTGTGCTTGCAAAGTGATTTTCATTTGAGCAACATGCAAATAACAATGGAGTACAGCACCTGATCCCAACAGGCCATGGAAATGGTGTGCTTTTATTTAATAGATCTTGTTGCTCTCTGGCAGCTGTGTCCCACACACCAGCAACCCCAAAAGATCTTCCTAATGGCCCTGGTACTAATTGCTAAATAAACGAATGTAATTCCTAGAATTACCTGCGAGGTTCTTTGATTTCCTGTCTGCTAGAGTGATTCCAACGGAACAAAATATTCCTCTTCACATGCTACAACTCTTTAAACTTGTTCTGGTTTTTTTTTTGAAAAACTGCCCTGATGTGTTTGAAAAGATACTTGAAAAAGTAACAACTCTCCCTAGGTCAGATTTTCTTGTTTACTTCAGGTTTATGCAACATGAGCCAAGAGACTATAGAAGCAAAATGTTTGTAAAAAGGAAATTATACCTCTATGAGAAAAAATGGTGATTTTAAGCATTCAAACTGAATCTCAAAGTGATGTCAAACATATAATTAAAAAAAATGAATTTACCTTGAGTTCCTATTAAACTGCTTAATTCTTTAAATTTCCCAACCCAGTGTGCATTAGAGCAGCTCCCAGCTGAGCTGCCACACCTCCACCTGCCTGGGGAGTGAGCGTGGTGTGTCAGCTGTCCCAGAGAAGCAGAATCCATAAGGGAGCCCATGGATGCTTTGGCAGGGGACCACGAGCTTTCCCCCATTCCCATGCAGCAGTGATTCCCTTGGGGTGGTGGCTTTGCTGTGGCCTCAGCTGGAGCTGAGCTGCCCCCCAGACTCACCTGGCTGGGGAACCCTGGCACCACCCGGCGCTGCTTCAGGTTGGTCTCCCCGTCGAGGTTGGCGGTCTCCAGGTGACAGATCCCGTTCTGGTCGGAGGAGTAGAGCAGCAGGATATCGGCTGGGATGATCTCGTTGCACTGCAGTTGCACAAAATCCCCCACTCTGACATCTTTCCAGCACTTCTCAACGTAAGCGTGTTCCTCCCTGGTGCATCAAAAACACATCATGGGTGAAGAGGGACCTTAGGAAGGCAGGACTGCTGGGTTGTGGGGCTTCAAAAAGAGAAAATAGGGGGTGGGGGCACACTGACTTTTTTTTTCAAAGGACACAGCACAGCAGTTAGAAATTAGACACTTTCACAGTACCACATCACCATATGTCACATTCAAACCAAATCTTGACATAGAATAAAAAAAAAAAATACAACAAAATCTTTCTTTCATTCTGGCGTTAGCCCTATAATCTGCAGAACAAAAGATAGAAAGTAGTTCAGACTAACAGTGGTGTTTTCAAGCATTGAATTTCTTATTGAAGACATTTAGATGCTTCACTGAAATCTGTTAATTGTTTTTGACTGTGTGACTATTTCAACATCAGCACATAGATCCTGAAAGAAGAAAACTGATACCTCAGCTACACTTGCTTCAGGTCTTTCCAGTTGTAACTCTCAAGAGATAATTACAAATCTTGAGCTTAGTGCACAGAACTAACTTCAAGAGGTAGAAGAGCTGACAAATGACCCCTTTTTATTAAGCAAAAAAA
>VZRZ01002792.1:3837191-3905499 GCA_013398175.1 Climacteris rufus | reverse complement strand
AAAAAAAAAAAAGAAATTAAATAAAAGAAAAACAGCCTATGGGGTTCAACGAAAATAAATCACTATTTCATCAACGAACTAAGTTCAGCAAATAGCAGACTTTTTGACATTACATTTTCAATAATTAATCCTTCAACTGCTCTTAACCATTGAAGTAAACTGAAAACTGCACAATAAGCGTTAAAATTAGTTAATGGGAAAACGGCACCGGCAACAACGGCTTGGTGCCTCTAACTCCTTGAGAGGAAATTATTTTTTCAATATGAATAATTGAATCATCTTATGCCTTGCTCTGTGAAAGGGAAAATGCTCATGATACTTTACCAGACAGACAATAAAAGGCCTTTTGTAATGACTCAGAGTCTCATTTTTGGTTAAGTTTTTAATCATCCTCATCTATTGCCTGAAGAATACTGTCTTTCATTTAAGTGTTTGCCTCATGAGCAGGGGAGCAGTGATAGAGCAGATAAAGTGTTTTGCTACAGTTCAAAGCACACATCCAAGCACTGCTTCAGAGCCAGGCCAAGGGCTGCTTCCTGCTAACCTACTTTCCTGGTCTTCTGCAAAACAGAGCCAGCCACGATGCTGCCAGGCAAACCCTCGCACTTGGCTGATGCCCTTCTCTGGAAAACAACATCAAGTAGCAGCTACCTGCACAGGTTATGCAAGCAGTTAAGTTCTGTGCATTCCCAGTGGTATTCACTATTTATTCAAAAAAAGAGCCCCCCAACCTAACTCTTTAAATCCCTTTAATGCTGGCTGTGAGGCACTTACTAAATGACGGAGGTGTAGCAATATTTTTTCCCCCTTACATTAATTTTTATTTCCTGAATTTTTCATTGTTCCTTATTTTGTCTGACTCTGCTTACCTGCATGTCTTTTTCCTTTTCCTCAACAACAGACATAAAAGACCACACTAAAGAATAGATATTTGTTGTAAGTTAATTTGATGTTGCTATACCTTAAACGAAAATCGAGCTCAATTTCTATTTGAAAAGTACTTTAGCAAGTGTATGCTGAGTATTTAATGCTCTACAAAGCAGATACTAAGTTAGCATAGCAAATCAACTAGATAACTATAAATCCTTTCCACGTCAAACACCTTCTAAAAAGGAATTCTTAGTTTGTTTGTTTAAAACATGAAAGAGAGACTGCAAAATCAGTTTAGAGGAAGCAGATGGCTTGTCTTGCTATCCTAGACATTTGGATGCCATTTATAGTTTGCATATAATGTTTGCTGTGGCTTCTGCAGGGCAATCCTGCCTCTCTGTACGTCAGCTCTTGCACAATTCAGAAGTTTACAGAACACAATTCTGGTTTTGTCCACTCATAAAATACTATAGAAGGGCCTTGCCCAGCTGCCTGTGTTCCACATCACCTGGAAGAAATCAGGTTAACAAATGCAATCCACAGAAATCACTGATTTGCAATATTTTTTCAATAATTCCTTGTGAAACCTACGTTACATGTAAAGATTTAAGGTTCTGCCAATTCACTAATTACAGAGGAGACAGTGAGTCAGAAAAGCCAAATGAGCTCTTTCAGATCAGAGGAAAAATCTTAGCACAGGGACTAGAGTTCAGGGATTGCTAGAATCCCAAATCTGCTTTCAGGTGGACTGACTGTCCCTCTCTCCCAATGAGCATTCAGTTTGCTAAAAACACACATTTTCTGCACCTGAAAAAAACTCTTCAGCTAGAGCTGTAAGATTAACAATTTCCTATAGTACAAACATTTCCTACAACTTTGTAGGAAATTGCCAGTGGATGAAAGGAAGAAAAGTAGTTCACAATGAAACTGGTGCACCCACGGCAGCACTGGCCTAGCTGTCTAACAAGATTTTTCAGATGAAGCAGTTTCCTTTCAGCGATCCCTGTAACTGGGAACTCTGCCCATTTTCTGTTCAGTGATTAAAGTTCATAGCACAAGCTCCGGTTGCTAAATAAACAGAGGAACTTCATAAATCCAAGATGGTCTGACGAGAAACATACAAAAAGGGCAAATGTGTAGAACCAATAAAATAAACAAGATGTGGTTATTTTCAATAGGTGGGAATCTGGGTATCTGATTCTTATAGCATGTGGCATCAGGGCTGTGGTGCACTGAATACATAATGTAAGATAAAAGTTCCTCAGTCCCTTCCTTCCTTTACCAGGCAATTTATCAAAAGCACATTCAAAAAGCATTTCCTTGCTGTCCTGGGATAATGGATATCATGATGATGCCCCATGATAGTGCCAATGAAAAGAGGCCTTGAACAGCCAAAGTGGAGTCTGCCAGAACTGTTATTGGACTCATCAAATCTGACCAGAAGGCCTGAACTAAACAGACTTTATGAAGTCATTTCTGGGAAAAAAAGGATCGTAAAAAAATCCTACTGCAGTTGGAGATCATGGGGGAAGTTGAATAAATTATTGACTTTGTGTCAACAATTTGATTTCACTTTCTTGGATTCAATAAAGATAGATCTCAGACTAAAACTGGATCAAAATGGATGGTGAATGGATGGAAATAAAAATTATCATTCTGTTACTCAGAGAAGATTAGTTAAATGCAATTTTTCATGTACAGGGCACAGCATGTGTCTCCTAGGTGGTCTTAGAGAAAGATCTTCAGAAATCTTTGTCAACTACAGGCATTTTCTCAGCCAGTGATTCCAGTGAGTCCTATTCCCTTGAATTACTGCAAGCTCCATTGTGGGATCCTTTGCAGTTTGAAATAAAGACATTTTTTGCTCTGCCCTCCCCCTCCCCCAAATTGTCATCAGGTCATGACACCTAGAAAAATATATCAGTGTCGTCAAAAGACAAACCTAAATATTTATATTTCATTGCATGTAAATTTGCTAGAATGCTATATTTGAAAATGGTCTTCTTCAAGCATCGCCTATTTTATAAAAAATGCTAATATTCTGAGATCTTCATTCTACACAGACAGGTTCAATCACACAGCTGCTTACCCTTTACAGTCTACTTTTGCAAATAGAAATCTCACGCAGTTTTATGCCATCAAAGTTTATACCAGCTTTTATATGCAATCACCTCACAAAATATTTTCAAAGGCCACCTCATGGCCATGATCTCACCATTAGGATCTATTGCCACAAAACTGAAAAAACCGATAGCAAAGCAGCAGAGTTAGGATTCAAGGAAGGCACTAGACCAGACAGGAAGTGGCTCTGAAGTCTGTCCATAGGTCAGAGTACAGTTGGCTGAGAATGTTCCCGAGCTGGAGGCGCTGTCTGGGCAGGGGAAGGTGCCAGGGTGCCCGTGTGGGCTCCTCGCTGGCTCCTGCCCCGCTCTCATCCCAGACAGGGAGGGTGGGTTTGTGCCAGGGCATCAGCCCAGCAGCACCAACGGTGTCACCCAGCAGTGGCCAGTCCTGTGCCCAGCCCTCACTAGCAACCAGCCACAGCCCTGCCCCAGACTCTCAGGATTTGAACACTCTGTTATGACAGCAATAGCACCTTTTAAAAATAACAGGAGTGAAATTTTTCTAAGGTCTGATAAAGTGCATACACATATAATGTTGGCATTTCAAATTTGTTAATGCTAATAACAGATCCTATCTTTTTATGTGCTTAAACTGCCTATAGTATAGTAACAAGGAAGGTATTCTCTCAATGATAAAAGAAGCCTATGCTCAACTTCTGAAAACAATTGAAGTTTACATAAACTTTAAGTAAGTACCAGAATTTTATAAACGCATTAATTGTTCATATAAAATATTTTAGATTTATTTTAACTCACCTTTGAAGAAACAAAATAAAATAGACATAAACAGCATGTTCCTTAGACTTTTCTAGGTTCATTTAAGTTGTAGATTGTTGTACTTAGGAAAATATATAGTTTTTTACGGCCCTGAACAAAATGCTATTGCTATGATTCTTCCTGGCACCAGCTGGAATAAATGGGTAACACCAAGGTCACTCACTTAATGCCTCCTAATAATTAGCATTAGTTTCTAGGGACTCTCATTAACTTATGGAGTTTCTGGAAAACACAGTCTACATCAGTTTTTGGGTAGTCATATCCTTACATGACCATGCAGCTCTTGAGGGCACATGGGTAGAAACCTGCTTCTCTCCAGGTTTTAATGGTGTTTTAAAAGTTCAGACAGTTAAGATGGATCTTAATGCCATGAGACCATGATTCTGCAGGTTTCTGAGCCAAAACCACAGATTCTCATTTATTTGGTCTTAATGTTTAGTCATTAGCTCCTGCTGCTGTCTGCTAAGCCACTGCACCTTTTCTGTGAAGCAGCTTTAAATGCCTTGGCAGGTAATAGATCTTGAAGAAAGCTCTGATAAAGCAATACACAAACCAGTGGTAGCTTTGGTAATGTATTTATGGATTTTCTTCCACAGAGACTAAGGATCCTCACTGTGGCAATACACCCTGAATGACAACAACTACTCACTTGCTGCTCCTCCATTTTCAAGTGGTGCTGCCTGTACCAGCTCAGTGTTGACATTTTTGGTTTGCATTTAGTCAGTTCAGCATGTCACATATTTCTTCACAACACAATCATCATGCCCCTCATAAGATATTTAAGTTTCTTCACAATTTTGGTACCACAGGTTTCAGGCATTGTCATGGTGACATCACACACCTGAGTGTACTGTTGGTTAAGGATATTTTCTCAGCCCATTGGGAGGTTGAAGAATGCCTCAAGCAGAAGGCACTGTTTGTGCCTTCAGTCAAACCACTGTTAATTCAGGTATCCACAGCTAAACTAGGTACAAAGTTTCCGTAGTACAGGAAGTACATATGAAAGTTACAGGGATGACAGAGCAGAGGATGCCCATTGCCAGTGATAGTCCCACATGGAGACCACCACAGTCATGTCTGACGTGAGGCAGTGGGGTAGCAGCTGCAAGTGATCCAAGTTCAGGCTTTGTGGCTGTCATAGGAACGCACCTCTTCAGGAGTTCTTCAGCCTCCAGCTGATGAGATTCCTGCACGGTTCAGGGAAGAAGGTCTAGAAGGTCACTGAGGTCTAGAAGTCTTGATCTTGATATTGCTATGTCTAAGAAAATTGATTGCAATTTTGCTTGTGGTGAGATTTCAAGTGGGACACAGGCTTTAGACCTTTTTTTTTGTGTATAAAGCCTCCAGCAGGCTCCTAGCCTTTAAAGTAATGCTTTTTTAGAAAACAAAAATAATAAAGCAGAAAGAAAAGGCTCTTTAGTAAGTGGAGACTCAGAGCAGCTGAACAAGACTTTAAATTAAAGTGTTGCCAAGAAATCTTTCTGCTTCCTGTGCCCTTGGCAGGATGGGATTTTCCTCTCATCCTGCTTTCTACTTTACAAACTTTCAGGTTCACCTTGGTTGAATGAGCTCTATATGATGTTTCCAGGTCCAGAGAAAAATTGTTTTTCTTTCTTTAAACTCCGGGATTTGACAGTAGGTCAATTCCCTTTTTCAAGCATGTTCCCTACCCTTTTCTCTGCTCTTTTCCAGATGCCACACACCTCTGTAGGTCACTGCATTCCTGGCCAGTCCCAGTCACTGTCCTAGACATGGGGAGCATGCAGGGGAGGTGCAATCTCTCCTTTCAGGAATCCAGCTGAACAGAGCCTATGAAGGAGGTTTAAACAGAAAGGCAGCCTTTGCCTTTGCTACCCAGCTTCCTTAAGAAAAGATAAACTACCCTGTACACCTGTAGGCAAGCAAATCTCCATTGCTCTCAGAGAGAAAACTACAGCACAGGATTACAATACTTCAATCAACTGAAATATTTTAATTCTCTTTCAAACCAGTGAGTTCATCTTAAGCTACTTTCAGCTTTTCAGCTGTTGGCACTTCTGATTTCATGCAATACAGTGATGAGTTATTTGTTTTTTTCCTTCTTTCTATACCACTGCTCTAGGGCTACCCCAGAATTAGTGCTGATGCAAAAGTATTTCAATGTTCTAAAACCTTGCACTAAGCAAACGAAGAGTCAGACTCAGAGTGAAGGCCAGCTTAAAATTTTTTGTACCACAGACATCAGTAGACTTAGAGAAGAAGAGGAGATTGATGCTTGTAGGAACTACTTGAAAACCACAGAGGAACTTTCTATTGAAAGAGTAATCAGGCTACTATATTTAGGAGGCTTGTTGGCATACCTGCTTCTCCAACAGCTCCACAGGAGGCTTCTCTGAGTCCCTGTCTCAGATATCTGAATTTAGGCTCTTAAAATTAAGCAATATGTATGACTTATATAATGTTAATGTTTTTGTGTCTGCTGTTCTATCTGGAACTGTGCATAGCCCTTACATTTGTTTCTTAGTGTCTACTGAAACAGTGAGAAAAAATTAGATGAAATATTCCAGAAATGTGAAATTGATGCAAAAACCTGTCTGGATGCTATGGAGTATTTACTTGATACAGTTCTAGGGGTATATCACAGCCAAGCTATATAATAATTACATATCAATTAGTTCCTGGAACATTATAGAACTTCAAGAACATGAAGTAATAGCTTTTAGCAACTATTGCATTGACATTCACTTTCAGGTTTGTGTACCACATTCAGTGCTGGCCCCTGGTAGTAAGCTAATGACAGACTGGAGAGAGTTGAGAGAAAAATAACCACAATAGGTTTGGAGGGACTGACTGACAAGAAAGATGAAAAGAACAATCTATATACCAATCTTGACTAAAAGGTGTCTGGGTGCAGCAAAATGAACATGATAAAAATCACACATATTTGAAGATTATAATTAACTGCAATGGATGGAGACTAATTAGAGTTGCATGAAATCAGATGCCTTGAGAAACTTAAATGCAATTGAAGAGGGATAATAAAGCATAGGATGATAGAAAATGCTTTGGCAATCACATTTTGTAGTAATGGAAGCCCTCCTTGCTCAGAAAATGTTAAAGCAGATAAAGTATATTTCAAAGAGCACCAGGAGAAAACCATCTTTTAAACACAGATCTGTACCATCTGCAATTCAATTTTTTGTTCTCTCCTTTTGGTGTTGTGTGATTCATTCCAACAGCACAGCAGTTTGTATACACTCAATATGATTCCAAAAAGTTTTGGTTCCAAAAGTATAAACTTTTCAATCAAACATGTAGGTTAATTATTGCATCTCCTTAAGACACTTTAATGTGTATTGTTTCCCCTTTTCTCAATTAAACATTCTTTAAATATAGTGCTGGAAGTGTCTTTTCTCTCATTTGACCAGCAGACTAGATTTCCCATTCCAGCTGACCTCTGTGAAAATAAAATTAGAACAAATATATTTACAGGCCAGCCTATTTAATTTCAATTTCCCTTGCTCTGTGTTGAAAGAAGGCAAGTTACTGCAATTCCCCTAGTCTTCAAGAAAGTTTTGGAGAACAGTCAGCATTTGGAAAAGTGTGGTCTGCCTTTGTGTTTTTTTGGGAACAGGCACCAATAACATTTCTTGTTATTGAAATCTGTGATAAAGACAATATATACTCCAAAATGACCACTTAAATTATATGCAATATTTCATCTTAGGATGGAAGATCAGTGCTTTATGAAAAATAACATTTTGCTGACACAAGATTAAAAAAATTTGCAGTGTCCCAAATAGACTTTTGCCTATGATAAAAAAATTACCTACATCAGATGATTCATAAGCAAGAAAATTAGAAGACATCATGCTCTTCCATGACTTTGCAGCTAGCAAGAAGAACAAGAAATATCAGCTTCCCAAAGCACCAGAGAAGCCTGATTAAAACTATTCATAATATAATAAGCTGCAGCGACTGATCTGATGGCAATTGTTATTACCCACATTTTTTCCAGACAGGATGAATCTGTAGTCTGAAACCCTTCTCATTTTCCTTTCCCTTACATCACCTTTCTGGGCCAGAAAACTTTGCTGAAAGACAAGATTCTAGACAAGACTTACTCATAGATAAAAATCTTTTTTCTGGAATGGAATAACCAATTTTAAGGCAGGTCCATGTCATGTTTCTTTATAACAAAGCACTCGTGGCTATAACTTGAATCTGGGTCTGAATGCATGTTGTAATTCCACAATGGAAATTTTTCTCTTATACAAAACAAGTTTTACTGTGTTCCCTACTTCTCATGTCTCCAATAAAGGGCTTTCAGATCTAAACCAACATGGCTTTTGTACATAAAGAGGAAACAAACAAGATCTCTCTGTGGATTCATTCATTAGCACCTACTGCCCCACCTAAAGTATTAACAAACAAATAATCAATTGCCTCATGGGCTAATGCAACACTGGAAAAACGAAAACATCCAACAAGATCCCAATCTTGAAGATAGGTAGAAGAGGCAGTTTTGCCACCCTACCCAAAGAGCTACAATTATTGACAATCTTCACTGTGGAAGGGAAGAAATCTTAAATGAACAATATTTAGAAACTTGTAAAATGCCTGCTTTTTTTGAAATTTGGCAAGGAGAGCAGTGTAGTTTTTGTTTCTGACAGGTCATTATCGATGTGGTGATAAATTTAGCCCCTAAACAAGCAAATCTATTGTTTTCTTGTTTAACCAGAAGGATATGAAAATAAAATTCTGACAAACACAGGCAGGAGAAACAAGCAGAAATGACAGCCCCGTGTGATAAAAGCCAGAGTTCTGTTTTACTTGTGAAAGTGCACGTTGTATAAAACACTGTTGATTAATTTGAGGGATGGCAAGCACATTCACAGAGATGGAAAGTTTTGCACTTCTGACTCCCAGACGTGATATTGTAACAGGGAGAAGTAATTTTCTGCTTTGCTGAGACAACACTTTTGATACAATAAAACATAATTTTCAAACTTCTGAATGTCCTAAAAGCAAGAAGTCATGAAACACTTTGAAGAAGTGAGAACAGACACATGTAGCTAGTTCATTTAGAGGTGACCAAGAGACACACATTACTATATTCCATTTCTAGACTGCATTTTTAGTTACATTTTACATACTGCCTAAGAAAAAAGCAACTGAAAGCTCGTCAATAGTGCAGGGTATAAAATGAAATGTAGTTCAAAGGGCCAGGTTTTATTTGCATCTAAGAATGCAAATAAGTTCCATGACAGATCTTGTTCTGTGCTACTTTATACTGATAGAATTAAACCCTCTTGAAAATCTCTTAGAAATTCATCTGCTTGTAGCTCCTTAAGCACCTATTTTCAGTGCACTGCATATCGAAGATGTTGATAGACACACCAATATCATGAAACTCAAACTTACCTTCCCAGCCTAAAAAAAAAAAAAAATCCTTCTCTATATCAGAACAAACACCAGGTGATCTATAATGGCCATGACTTTTCCCCATTTCACTTAATCACTATGATTTTTCATCAGTTATTTATTAATTTTTTAAACAAAAAGCCTCACCATTGATAAAAGATCTCAAACCTCTTTTTTTGGTAATAGAAGCTGTAAGAATCTCACCTGCTGTAAAGGTAGCATGCCATGTGGTTGATTTCTTTGTCTAATTTGTACCGCCGGAAGTCCTCCCAAGCATCTTTAATGGCTGTAATGGCCATTATAACACAAATTGGGATCACAGACACTTCTGGTTGGAAAGCATTCACCACTGGCACAAAATTCAGCAGTGCAATGATCACAAAATAAATATTGGCAAAGCGGTGAAACTGCTCATAGATATTTTTAGGGAGGAAAGTTAAGAAGGTGTATTTTGTGGTCTTAATTTCATTGGAGTCATAGTATCTGTTTGGATTTTCCTTCCACTTCTTATTTCCAAAAGGCAAATTGGAGATGATAACTCGTTTATTTTCATTTTTCTTCTTTCTTTTCTTTATTTTTCCTCTGTTCTCCAACTCCTCATTTTGTATTTCAGTGTCTGTAGCACCATGGTGGCAGCAGGTTTCCTTGAAAAAATGTTTTTTCCATATCATTCTAGAGAAGCAGCCTGAAACAATTTTCCTTGACATCTTGTTTTCCTCTCAAAAAGTAGCTTCAAGATGAAAACCAACCAAGTTTGAAGAGTTCAATAATCCAAATAAACTTCCAAAGAGTGGAGAGAAGAGTTGAGATGTCCAAAACCCAGGGCTGCCTCTTCTACTCCAACCTCCACGTATCCAGGGACAGGGATCATCCTGACTCAGCTGCACCAGGTCCTAGATCCTGCTGGGCGGCTGCACCTCACGTATGCCAAAAGCATCCTGAATGTTTGGTTATTCCTGTCAGCAGATGCCTGGGGGCCCTGTTCAGACCATTTCCCTGGCAGTGACTCGCTGCTCTCTTGAGGTGTCTCTGCTTTAACATGGAGCAGTGGCAAAGCAGGGAGCATACACACGATTTTCACAGGTCACTCCACGAGTTTCAGAATCACTTTATAACCCTGGGAGTTGCCAGGAAGCTCAAAGGTAATGGGCAGAGCTCCGCGTCGCAGATGTCAACAAAAGATTGCTACAAGCCTCAGTTCAGACAGTATTTCTCTTTGATTTCCTCTATCTATTGTTTGTTTTCATGACCATAACATGGATTATTATTAAACAAACAACTAAACCAAAGAAACCTATGATTTGGTAGTTGCAGGAATTATACGTTGACATAAGCAAGTGAAGGGGAATGTACCTGGATTTCCCCTCAGCTTGATCCTTCTACCCTGATAGACCTCAAACCTTCCGCTCTCACCCAGTTACTCCTTCCACTCTCTCATTTCTTCTTCCCCTTTGGTCCTTCTTCCTCTGACCCATAAGTATGTAAGCACAGGTGAGGGGTAATTTCCAGAAGGGCTAATGACATGTATGCAAATAGCAGCAGTTTTTTTCTCTATGGGCTGGGCTTAAGCAGAGGAAAAAAAAAGGAAGAACATAATTTTTAAACTTATTTTAAATGAAACTCCCATTTGCTTCATTATATAGATACAATTTAAGCAGTCTCAAGTCAAGTTGGTACTTGGACATGAAACTCTGATGAAATCGAAATGTTGCAATAAGAATTGTCTGTGAAAATATTTCTTCTGAGTCAGTACTGAGCAAACAGCTTACTGTGGATGTTGTACCGTCTCCAAAACCAAGCTGGGCTGTATTGATCCCTCTGCTTACTGGAAGTCCTAGAATTTTTTTTATGTCCTGATTATGATTCACTTCGAATGTGGTTGATCATTAATTTTTATATTAGTGGTTTTAATCTGAAACGTCTGAAAGACATTGCTCTAATTTTCTAAACAGCCCAAATTTTCCTTTCCAGACTTGGGTAAGTTTCATTTATCCTCCAGATCCTTCTGCTGTCAGGGGAGGGTGTTGTGTGTGTTGGCAAGCTTTGAAAACTTGGAATGAAAACCTGTGCATCAGCACACACTGCTATGATGTGAAACAAAGCCTCAGTGATATTGAGATGATTTAAGTGAGATAAATATGGCATTTTTAAAGGTAGAAAATATTTTGTAACAGTTTTTCCAAACTTACAATACTCCAAAAGGTCTGTGAGGGAGTTACTGTAAAACCAGATGTGCAGTTTCCACCACACAAAAGGCAAGGAAAAATAATTGGTTTAGTTTACTTACTTGTTGTACACCCTGGTTTTAGTGAAGTTTATTGTCTTATCATATTGGTATTTTCTGTAGTCTTCAATAGCATCCTTAATCATGCTGGCAAGCAGCACCACAAGCAGAGGCAGCATAGTAATTTCTCTGTGGAAGACTTCCACTTGTGGGAACCAGTTCAGAACCACCAGGAAGAAGAAGTAAAGGTTACCCAGCCTGAAAAGGTATAAAATAAATTAAAAGTAGTCAGAAATTAGAATGTGCCCTGTCCCTGATAAACTACCCCCATTCTGGTCAGAAGAATAGTAATCATTTCACTCCTCTACCCTCCTTTTCCTTTCTCTAGAATGTATCAGTTGTTTAACCAAGATGCTATTTTTTTCTTTAAAAGAGCCTGTGAGATACATTTTCATGTTGTTATAGCTAACTCCAGTTTCCTCATATATTACAAACACTATTGATCTCTATGATCTCCAAAGTCTTTAATGACCCCTCACTGCCTCCATTCTGAAAATAAGCACAAAATCAAACAAAAGCCAAATAAACCTTAAAAAACCAAACCAATGAACTATGGAAATGTCCCCATCAGGAATCCATGAAGGATTCCACAAATGGAAGGTCAAATTATGAATGTGTAAATCTAATACATAGAATGAAAATTTCAAAGCTAGAGATGGGTATACAATTTCTATTTCCCTTTATCATAATGATAATTCCCTGGGCATTTTTTTTTAATTGGATTCATCATGCTGGGGGGTGTTTACATAATTTCAAACCAGCACTTGGAAAGAAACCTGACCTAGCACTTGCACATATATATATATATATATGTATATACTTTTTATAGGTCAGTAGACAGTCACTTCATGACATTAAAAGTATATCAAAATTGAGGTGCTGAAATTCACAGAATTTCATATGTGTTTTAATGCATCCAATGCATTTTTTAAGTGTTCTTAAAAATCAGAGGTTTATGCAACACAAAATCAGAGTGATTTTTAAATAAAAACTTGAATTTTTATGAAGAAAACTGTTGCAGCATTCAAAGGAGAAAGCTGGTCACAGCAGTGGTTCACAGCACTTTTTACACATGAAACACACATTTCAGTTTGAACTAAGTGACATTTCGTTACAAATAATCATCACCTAAATTTTAGCACTGTGGCAACTACAAAAACAGCCCTTCCTCATCACACTCAAATATCAGTTCCAGAAAGAGTTCTTGAATCTCATGGATGACTGAATGAATTTTTTACCTGTGAAACTGTTCAAAAAGATTTTGGGGCACAAAAGTGAACCACGTGTATTTTGTGGTCTGTATCCCATTTCCAGAATAAAATGCAGAAGCTTGTTTCCAGTCTTTCCACTGTCTCCCACTGCCAGGCAACACAATCCTCCATTTATTTAGATTGAGTTTTGGTTTGTCTCTGACAGAAAACAGCAGTGGTGTCGATTCTGAAAGAGTCTGGGAGGGACTTTGTGCTCCCAGTCGCTGCCAACGGTACAAAGCCGAGTCCACAGACAAAGCCATTCACAGCAGGGATGGCAGGCTGAAAGACAAAGGCATGACAAATGCTGAAAACCAATTCCAGTCTGGTAGAAAATTCCCTTCACATTCTTGCAAGCAGAGGTTTAACACAAAAACTATTCTCCTGCTCAGTGCATTGCATGTTCTTCAACCTCAGAACTTCTGCAGAGAATGCACAGAATAAAAGACACAGACAAATCTTCAATATGGGAAAATCTATTTCTATCTCTGGGGTAAAAAAAATTCTAAAATCTATTTTCTGTTACTTATAACAGCAAATTGACATAGATAAAACCAGTTTAACAGAGGTGAACAATGGCTTTTCTATCATAAATCTTGGAGCTTTTTTTTTCAGGCATAAAGTGCCACCAAACCTATTCATACATTTTTCTTAAAATGTCTGACTTCCTTACAATATTTTTCTTGTTCATTCTTACTTATGAAGGGGCTGATTCAGGTGCTGAATCTTAATAGCTCAGATATAAAGGATGGCAGCAGCAGCTTAATTGCATTCACACTCAGGTAACAGTTTTCCAGTGCCTTCAAAGAAATCTGATTTGAAAGGAAAACGCCAGCCAGCACTAAAACAAGGATGCTTTATTGGTTGGAGAGATAAAGGAATTGAATCTCCCAATACTAATCCTGTTATCACTGAAACTTTTCTCCTGGTTGGTCACTGCAGTTGTGATCCAGCATGCCGGATGCTCCAGCCATGCAGGTGTGGGTGCTGTTCTGCTCAATCTAAACACAGCGAAATCTCACTCCAGCAGCAGGAGTTTGAGGACTGGAAGCTGCTTTACAATGATGAGGCACTAAATGTGCAAAAGCAAACCAATAAAAAAAGGCACCAGCCTCGTGCTACTTCTGAACAAAATGTGAACTGAATCCACCTCATTTAGACTGGGGGAAATACAGAGTATATGAGTCTCTTTGGAAAAAAACCCCCTCAATCATATTAAAAAATATGTACATGTTTGAGACTTGGAAGAAGAAAAAACTACTCTGCCAGTGTCCAAATGAATGAGTACCTTGACTGAAATCAAAATTATATTCAACATATACTATCTTAGAGCCAGCATGTCCTTACACTGTAGTTTTAAAACTGTGGTGCTGAAGGATTTTATAATGAAAAGGCAGAAATTCAATTGTTGGCAGTTACCAAAAAGGCACAGTGAGCACTTAGTGAAAACACCGTAGTGAAATGATGCAGCTCATATTTGCTAATTTAAGGCTGGACACCTGGAGAATTTTGCCACCTTGTTCTGAGCAATAAGCTTCCCAGGTGATTTCAGTTGCATCTTAAATTAAGATTTGAACAGTGTATGGAAAAGTGACCCAGATACATATCGTACTACATACATCTTTAACCACATTATTTATATATCCATATCTATATCTATATCTATCTTTATGTAAGTTGCAGGTAACAGAGTTACACACAACCTATCAGAGCACCTCATTCTGTAGCCGAAATACATCAAGGTAGATTGAAATTCCCTAGAGTTTATAAATGAAAAAAGCAATAGTTTCAGACACATTATTAAAAATAAAAGCAGACAAGATTAATTAAGGCAGCCTTACACATAAATAGAACCACATCTTCCACAATTTCCCCAGGGAAACTCTAAAGCTTCACAAATCACAATTAGAGAAGCCTGCTTGACATTCAAGAGGGGGTCTCTCCACACTCCATCTTTAACAAATTCCTTAATATATAAATGAATGAAAAATGACTTTGTTTTATTCAGTTTGGAAATCAGCTTGCTCCTCCTGAATGTCTTTGAAAGGCAGTGGTAAAACAGCACCACATCCACAAAAAGAGAGGCCAATTTCTGCCATCATGCAATGAAGGCGTTGCAGGTGGTGTAGAGAAGTGCTTACAAACCACCCAGAACTAAGCAGGTGTGCTGTGGGGGGGAGTTGCATAACTGAATGCACAATCAAAGCAGCAAGGCAAAGGCTTCCTTGACCTGTGAACTTCAGTGCTGGCAGTGAAAAGGTAGCAGAAGCAAACATAAAACCTGTTATTTCAGATTGGTAAGAATAAAAAGGATCCTAAATGTGCCATCTGTGTTAGCAGATCACCTAGCAGGAAAAAAAAAAAAGAACTTAAAGATACATCCCTCCATAAAATGACAATTTTCTGTAATTCAGCCAACTGCTTACAAGAATAATCCAACTCCCCGGGACTTTGATGTGTTATGTCATCTTCTGCATGACAGGAAATCCACAAAAAATATTGCATTCCTTTGGCAATATAGTTAATGTGTCTGCCCCAACTCTTTCTAAAAGAGCTTCATAAAATCCATTTTCTACAATTCTAGAATACTTTACACACTCATTTGATTTATGTTTTCACAGAGATATCATTGAAGGAACCCATGAAGTGTGGATTTTTTCCAAACACATTTACTAAAATGACTGGGTTCCTTTCATCTGGTTAGTGAAGCTCCAGCACCAAATTATCCTGAAGGAGAAAGACCAAGGTGATGCAGACATTTCCAACACCATTATGTTTGGGATTTGCCATCTATTCCACTTCAGCATAGTGATTACCATGAGTGCTTTTCCCACTGCTGGCACAGTTAGAACTATTGCTGTCTTGCCTGAACTCCCCTTTGTCAGCCACTTCAGAAATGCTGTCTTCAAAAGGAATCAGCAAGTTCCTGCTTGACTTCTGACTGGGATTTTGAGACTTTCCATGGAACGAGGTCAGAAACAGCAGACAAACAGCAGCTCTGGCTGCAGAGAGCTGTGGTCAGCTGCCCTGCATCGGTGCAGCAGGATGAGGGATACAAGGACAGCTCATGGCTCTGCTGCAGCTCAGCACCCATCAGATTTGGAAACTGGGGGACAAAAAGAAACCTTCTATGTCCTTAAACTCACGAAAGTAATAAGTGGGAAGCAACCTGGAAACATTATTCAGATAAGTCATAGAGAGGAATATCCATGACAATTTCCCCTCTATTTCTATATAATCATGGCAGCAGAAGGTTTTAGAGCCTCATTGTCCAGTCCCCTGTGAAGTTGCTGTCAATTAACACATCATTCCCTAATTAACCGTCTAAAAGGTCCAGTTTCAAGAAATTATTTGCTCTTTTTCTTTCTATCCCGTTACTGGTGGATGCACTGTGGGCAATTTTCAACAGGGCAGATCCAGTTTTCCCGTCTGCAACTCCCACGTGGTTTTCTAGGGAGAAAACACCAGTGCAATCTAACCTAGGACAAGTCCTCTCCCTCCTTGTGTAGATGCCCCTCAAAGTTTTCACACCCACAAAGGTATGTTCATTACATAAAGTTAATATGGATCAGTACCTATTTTACTATTCCTTAAAGTAAAAGCAGTCCTTCCCACAATCCAAATTTTTTGTCACTCTTCTCTGTGCTTCCAGTGGAGGTACTACAGACTCAAGAGATGAGCAAAAATTTAAACCATGTCTAGGTATCTCAATCCCAAACTTCTGCATTTGGAATAAACTAGACATGCAATATATAAGTGATTAAACTACTATTTATAGCAAAGGTGACTTAGCCATGCAGAAATATGCCAGCTAGACACCCAGCTACACTAAGATGTGAGATGAGAAATGTGTGAGATGGTGTTAGTGCAAGAGATTAGATACAGTACTCACATTATTTCACAAGTTGCATCAAAATGCCTGAAACATGAAGCAATAATGAAAGTGTGAAAGCCTTGGCACCTCTCCCATAAAGCTGTGGAACAAAGTATGTCCCAGAAAGTTTTCAAGATTTCTGATGTCTGATGAAAGAGCAAAGTGAACAATATGCTGTAAATTAAAATGGTATAATTCACAAGATCATCAAGCAGCTCCTGAAAAATCAGAATTTCTTTGCAACAAAAGGAGGACTGGCACACACTTTCTGTAGAGTCTGGGCTGCCATTTGGTAACTTGTGTCATCAGGCAATTCAGAGGAACAATGTCATGAAACAATTTTTTCTTTGTCATTTGCATACGGATTAAAATATCCAGCCTCTATTAACTAAAAAGAGTGCATCATGCTATTCCTGGAAAAGACACTTTTTGCCCGACAGTTTTGTAACGGTACTCTGAAAAAGATCCAGTTTGTGAAAAGCTATTGACTACCCTAAGGGGGATTCTGCATATGGAATAAACACAACAGCAATATATTCAGTGCAATAAGCAGCCATTAACTCTACCTTGCAAAACCTGAGGCCACCATGCCTGTTTTGAAAGCCTCTTTTGTTTTCTTCTTCCTGTATTTAATCAATGAATGAAACTGCCACCATTGGTAAGATTGTGCTACATTTCTGTCCTAAACGTCTGTGAAGTCAGCATGTTCATGATTGAGCCTACATGGTGATAAATTTTCACAGGTAGCCCTTGCCTGTACCCATAACACAAAGTATTCAGGGCACATAAACACATCTGGAAACTCGAGAGAAACGGGATAATTACTTCTTTTGTTAGGAGAGGGGCTGAAAGGCACACAGGGTTGGCAGAGATAGAGGGAATCACAGTGGCAAATTCTTTCCAAGTGTGGATTTCAATATGTTCAGATGGATCTGCATGTCACAGATGAACTACCTTATACTTATCTGTTTCAAGCTTTGCAGGCAGGCCTATGCTTATTTGAAAGTTATTTTAGATATTTCATACTATACTTGGAAGTTGTAGGCATTTTTGTGCAAGTTGTGAACTTTCTTGTTAAGAACGTAACAAGAAAGAAACCAGAAGGAAGATAGCATTATAGACCCCAGCATGCAGTTGATAAAATTTGGCATTTTAATTCCCAAATGCTTTATTTTCTATTTGTGAGTACTGCAATTGTTAGTCAGCAAAAGTATTTGAGAAATATTTGCCTTTATTGGAAAAGGGATTGTACAACAGACCACTGATGGTGTTTTGCTTTTGAATCCTTGTGCTGACAATGGAAAGAGCCCATCTCAATTTTTCACAGCTAGCCTATGTACTTAGCATGCTCCCTATGACTGCTTAATCTCATCCAATACTAAAGAAGACTTCTCCCCATATGATACAAACAGATGCATTAGAGAGCTATGCTGATGCTATTAGCAACGAAGGACTGATTATGACACATACTTCACAAGTATTCTTTCCAAATGCTATCTATTTTTTGAAGACTTTTGTATACCAAAAAGGTATTGTTGGCTGTAAGAGAAAGCTCACCAGAAAGCCAGCAATAAGAAAACAATTTTCTCTTTTTTGAGGTTGCCTCACTCTTGCTAACAACAGGCTCAGCTACAGATCTCTGCATGCCACACTTAAGAGGCTGGAGAGAGGAATCCTGTCTCTCCTGCATATGGACAAAAAGTTTTACACAATCATCTCTCATGTGCTGTTTATTAAAGGTGGGATAGATCCACATTAAAAGAAAAACAATCCTCCTCACAGGCATATGTAAAAACAAATTCAGAAGGCAGTGATACAAAGCAGTTACTTTCAGAGCTACCAAAGAAAGACAAGGTCTGTACCTTGTATTCAAAAGCTGTTTGGGTATTTCAGAACTTCAGGGCAAAATTTCAGACAGGGTGGAGCTTATTTTTGAAAATCAGTACTGTGAGAAAATGCAGTGGTAGCACTTCAATGCAGGTGTGTGCATTATCAAGAACTACAACTAAGTAAATGATTCTGAGTTTTCACTTATTTTCACTTCTACGTTGTGTGCAAGGCAAGAAGGCATCAAATAACACAAGTTCCCCCTAAGACTTAATTCCATTATTCCAAAATTTTAATTTTACTTCCTAATTGAAATCAGCAGCAAGTTTTCTTTTTGATGTCCCATAGAGATGATGTAGCATCCATTCAAAAGAGCCATTCTGGTGAAAGGCTTGACTGGGAAGATAAATATTACCAAGTGAGCTGAGAACTACAGAAATTTCAGCCATCAACTTCTTTATATGCTTCAATTATCTGCTAGAAAGCTCTTTCAGTTTTTGGTGATACTATATAGAAATTTCTCCTCAATCACAGTTCAGGGAAAATATTATGTAGTTAAGACTAATGGAAAGAGAAAAGGAGATTGGGAAAAATGAGGAAGGCAGTTACACTGATTAGCAGGATACAGACCACAGCCTAAAATGATCCTGCAGCATTTTAGAGTAGAGCTATAATACTTGCAGTATGAATGTAAGTTGCTAGAATTAAAAAAGAGCTCCTAAAAACCACTTCATTCAAAAACAAACAAACAAACAAACAAACAAACCCGGTCAATGCAGACTGTTGTCATTCAACTGACAAGAGAAATGTATTATGGATTAAGAATTATATAATGGTTTTAAGTGCAAGTTTGTGTTTGTGGGGGATAAACAGAAAAGAGTTTTTCATAAATCTAATACGTCATTAGACCACAGGGCTTCACTATTCTATTACTGTATTAGATTGACATATTTTTCATGTCTTGACTAGATTCTCTTTCCTTGAGGAATAAACCCAAAAATCTTGCAATAATAGGTTAATTATAAGGCTCTTTCCTGAGAACAGAGCAGATTTCAGTGCCTGATGCGGAACTCTGGTGTAGCTGAGCAGTGTGGAGGCATGTTCAGGCAGCTCTCCCTTCCGCAGGGCTGCAGCTGTGTTATTAAGACTAGTTTCAAAATAGATGTGCTCTCAGCATATGCTGACATACAGGTCATGCAGACAAGGATGATTATCAGATATTATTCAAGAAGGAAGGTTTCAGCTTGCAAACAGTATTGCTGGATGCTGTGTTTATCTTCATTCTGTGAATAAGGAGGTTGCTCTGGTCTCCCACATTATGTGCTTATTTAAATAGAGAGTTAGACTGAAATTATCCAGCTTGCTGCAAAGACTATCACTGCTGCAAGGACTATCACTGCTGCCAGCACGCCCAAGTACTACAGTGAGCTATTATTACATTTGGGCCCACTGTACCTTTCACAAGTGTAGGCAGAGGCAGCTTCTGCATCGCTGCCACCTTCCAACTCAGTGATTACATTTGCCCACCTGACATCTTGAGCTGAGGAGACAATGGAGATGATACTTGCATAGAGCCCTCACAAAGTCCAAAATGGCAAGGTGTTACTTGGAGACAGCAGACTGAAAGGGCAGCCAGGGCCACGGTTTTCTTGTCTTTTCTTGTGGCTTCTCTTACTGCCAGACATGGGTGGTGTATTTCACTATACATCCTAAAAAATATTTAATGTGCAGCAGACTGCAGATTCAGGCCACTGCAGAAGTGAGTGTCCATTTTAAGAAACAGAATGATACATCTTAGCATGGATGTTGTTTTGAGGATACACATAAAGCACTATCTTAAATACAGATATTTTCGCTAATCAGGCCTTTATTACTCTTATCCAGGACACATGAGAGCCATAATATAGGATCTCTTACAGTTCACTTTAAGTAATAGTAAAAAATTTTCTATGCCATATGAACAAGCATTGGCATAAACAAAACTGTATATACAGCTCATACCACTGACCTTTGGAAACAACCTCCATGCAAGGTCTTAAATACAGGCAAACATATAAAGGGAAACATTCAATTCTTTCTTTGCTTATAGAAGAAAGGGTAATTCATAGAGAAAAAGTAAAAGCAAAAGTATGCCAGACCTAACTCCTTCCTCAGCTCCAGAAAACTTCATCTCCATTCTTTCTATACCCTGGTTATCAGGAAAGGAAACCCAGATAAGGAAATGAAAAGATGCTACAGTGCCTCTCACTCATTCAGCTGACATGACATATCTCCAGCTCACCTCTGCTTTTTGATAGAGTTCTGCATCTGAGGAACCTGCCTTATCTATAAAAACACTAAAGTCACCAATAATCAGAGAAAACAACCAGCACCATCAGGGTTCTACAATTCTTACTACCCCTCTGTGGTTGGGAAAAGTCCATCTTTAAGGATTTTAAAGTAATAAAGAATTTTGGGCCCAGTTACCAATTTTCTTGTTGGACCCAAAACATTCTAAAACCAATAGTGGAGTAACAGACTGTAATTAACTCTCCTAACATGAACTGAGCATGACTACAGTAACTCAACTTGTGCAAAGTAACCTCCAGGGTAGACACAACCCATGTGGCCACCGGCATAGCCACGTGAAAAGCCATCTCCACCCAGGTCGTGGGGAAAAATAACACAGAGAGGTCTGGGAGATGAGTCAAGATTAGGGTACGGCATAGTGAGGCAAATTGTAGACCCACTCTACTGGAAGGCCATTTAATCAGAAAAAGTTTACTTGGTAACCTGCAAATATACACATCCAGCCCAATATCTGTGTCTGGGTGGGGCTTTTTGCAAAGCTGTCTCTTGTTTTTCTGAATACATCACATGAAAAGCATTCTCTTTGCTGCAGCATGGGGAAAAGTTCCCTTGTGCTCTCATCTGCCTATCCAGAAGTCCTTTGAGTTTGCTATTGGAAAACAAACAAATACCTGTTATCCAATGTATGCCTCTATCTCCAGCTCTCTGTGTGGTCCTGCACACTACATAATTAGAAGACCATGTATTTCAAACTCCAGCAATAGCAGAATTTAGTTGCATTCTAGCCCAGAAATGAGGACACCAAAATTAGAGCAATTGTCTGAATAATATTTTTTTGGTTTTTTTTCCCCACTTAATAGTCAAAATCAAAGTGAAGTGGCCTCTAAAAGACAACCTAATATTTATAGCATGTATGATTATAAAGCACTTAGGATCAAAATTATGTTGCAGATGTTCATGTGGGAACTCAGCAATGCTGAAAAATTCCAAAAGGAAGCAGAAAAAAATGAAAATAAACTGGAAACTGACCAGAAGATCCTTTATATGTAAAAACCTTTTATGCAACTATGTTTTTGTCAGAATGTGCTGACTCTAATTTCAGTTCTCCTAATCTGAATATTAAAGTGCCTCAAAGAGAATAGTTACTTATTTATATGAAGTGGAAAGAGAAAACAGAGGCTAAAAAGAGTGCCAAATCACTAGGGCACAGCTCCATGTTAATCAAAGATCAAGAGAAGGCTTAATCAGGCCCTAATCACGCAGCATTGTTGAAGGAATGTCCAGTGACACCTGGCCTGGTGACACAGGTGTGTACAGTGTGTACACAGCATAAACTTGTTCTGGTTCTGTGTGGAGCAATTCTTTTCAGGCACTTTTGAAGGAATGGATGAAAATCACTCCAGTCCAGAAACACAATCCCAGCAGTTGTGCTCCACGAGAACACCCAGAGATGTGAGAGGACCCTGTGAGCTACTAGAGGATGGACATGGGTTAAGATGCAGGAAACTGATGTCCCCTTCCTGCTCATGGGTTTCCCTGGCCTTGAAGACCACCACAAATTTCTATATGAGATTCTGAGCATACAATGCTTAATAACACATACTTGTGAAATGCTCCTTGGAAGTATTAATTCCTTTTAAAAAACATTGTAAGATTCTGTTCAACCCTATCTCCTTCTCTTCCTATACTGCCATCCTCCCCCAGGCTACGATAATGGGGATACACCTTTTTTCATTTAAATAAACTAGATAGATAAAATAGGCTAATGCAACAGAAACTATTTTATAAGACCACAAAAGAAGTATAATACAAGAGTTCACTTGGTGACAGGGTATTTCTCCCCAAGCCTATATTAATATAACCTAAAAGACCAAAATTTACAGTATGTCAAATCAAGGCTGGTTTTCCTAGAAAGGTTTCTAACCATCTTATCCTATCTATACCTCATTTCCTCTGTGATCTTTCTTGCTCCTCCATCTGTCAGGTCACAGAGCTATAACATGAATCTTAGAAAATGCCACCTTGTTCCAGAGAAAATGAGTCACTTGACAGGCAGCCAGTTGAGGCAGCAGTGTCACAGGGAGGTGTGAAAGGACAGGAGTACGGGGTAAACACTGCTCCACTCACACTGCAAATTATTGCAGGAGCCTAGAATTAGTCCAGCTATTCTGGCTCTTTTTAAAACAAGAAACCAGGGAGAAGTGGCCTACAGGCAATGTTCCATAGAGACAAAAGGAGGTTATGTTTGTACTGCAAGGTGACCCAAGCCAGACCTTTTGCAAGGAAACAGGGATTATTATGTAATTTTGGGAAATGTCACATCTTATCCCCATATAAAAATACTTAACTGAAGCAAGAGAAATTAGCCCAATAACATCAGAAACTATGTCTTTATAAAATACCAGATGTACTGCAGTGAGGCAGCATAAGAAGAGACCCAAAAACATATGAAAAAACAGATCTAGAAGAATTTCAGGAAAATGATTTTAGTCCATTCACTCAGGCTGTATTTAGACAACATAGTGATGATATGTAAATACCAAAACTAGGAAGCAGAACTGGGCCAGACCTGATGAAGCACCTCTTTGTTATTCAGCAGTGTAATTATTTTATAAAATTGGGCAAGGCCAAGAAAAAATGGGCTGACAAGAAGCAAAAGCTGGATTGTTCAAGGCCATGACTATTTCTGGCCTAACAGAGACTGTTATCCCAACAGAGCATCTCCTCATGCTGGGTGAGGAGCATCTCCAACAGAGCATCTCCTCATGCTGGCAACTTCCCTGTCAGAATCTCTGGCAAGTACAAACTTCCTCTCCCCATCTATGTTCAAGCTCTATGTTTCTAATAAAGTTTATCACAAAATCTCTGATAAGGAAATGAAGAGTAAGCACTGACAAATTTTTATTTCTGGTCTGAAGCCTCATATGAAACCTTAAGGTAAAAAGCAAATACATGCCTCTGTCCTCCTGAAGATTCTTTAAGCTTGCTTTTAAGTTGTTTTGCAGCAAATAACTTGGGCAGTCAATTATGTGAATGCAAAATCATTATGACAATGAACAGTTGACTGATTAAAAAAATGAGAGGCAGAATGACATTCAAGGGATACCAGAACAGCAAATGTTAAGACTGAACCCCAAAGGAATTTAATAAATCTAATTCCAAACCTGATCTTCACGTACATTTAGTTGCAACATCTGAGACAGTATTATCATAATCTGTGTTGTTAATTATTACTTAACCAATGGAAATTAGGAAATTTCAATTCTACTTAAGATTGCTCAAGTCTGAAATGTGCCCTTAAAGCAGAATGCTAAGTATCAGGCTGTGAAAACATTCTGAAGATTTGCATTAAATGAAAACAAAAGACAAACAATCCAACCCAAACACATTTTCTGCTATTATTATCTTAGTTTCTAAAATACCCAAGAATTTAAGATGTTAAATTCTAGCTCATGAAAAGGTGTTTTGTTCATCTGTTCTACAAGCTACTTGTTTGGTTGTAGAACTTTATACCATTGTAAACACTGGCATAAACTTCAGGTTTTAATTAGTATGTAATTAAAGAGCAGAACCTGAAGCATACAGTCACTCTGACAACTTGTAACCAAGGTTTGTTTTAACAAAAATAGCAAATATTTTTTGACTGCCTTCAAAGTTTGAGGGTGGCTGATTTCCGATGCAAACGGAAAGACTGGTTATTCAAAGTACTCCATTAATTTCATTATAATCCAAACCACATGACATTCAAAGTCAAACACAACAAAAAGCATTAGTAACATAAATAATCTTTGAGTCTGATGTATAAATGACTTCACTTCTAGGTTGACTTTTTACGTACAGTAGTTTCCACTGAAATTGCATTAGGTCATGAATCTGTTCTTGAGTCAAAGGAAAAAAGTTCTTATCGTCTTCTTCTGGTTTATACTGCTGACACAAGAGAGACTTGCAGCCAAGTCTTCCTAACAAATTCTGAAGTGTTACAACTGGTCCCAGAGTGTGTGAAAGAACTTCTGTACCACTGCCAAGGGTTGTGTTTTTGTCAGAGCCATCTAATTCTGCGTTACTACGGTGATTCTAAGCTGATTTTTTTTTTGCTTTTAAAAGCACCAGATTGTAATTTATATCTTCACACTCAAGTTGATTACAACCTGCTGTTACACGTGGCACTTGACTCAGTCATCTTCTCCAGTTACTACCTGAGCTAGGTTTAGCTATAAACATGCAGTGGGTGATGTATACCATAATTGTTTTACAGCTTTGTTTTGAAGAGGCAATACTACGAGCCTGGGAAGTTGTCAGTCTAACTTCCTGGAATTTACTTATTTGTTAGTTATCTTACGTCAGCCCAGCTTACCTGCTGTAAACAGTGGAACTTCTTTTCCTCTAAATTCAGAGACACATTCAAACACTTAAATCGTGTTCCTTCTTTTCTGTTCCTTAATTATTTTCTTTAACTTGAGTGTTGTAGATGTTGATCTCTCTGTCCTTTCTCATTACATGAGCATATAGTGAAGTTATAAATACCACAGGGTGCTGGGAGTTACATTGCCTGGAATAAAGGTGTGACATTTTCAGGATCCTTGTAATAAAATTAACTACCATCATTGCTTGAGAGGGCGAAGGTTATAAGATAACCACAGCAATCTGTAGTTACTATGACACCAGTTACTAGAAGCTCCTGTATGGTGGTTTTACTGCTTTTCTTAGCAGTTAGAAGACAAAGTCTTTCAGCAAAATAATCTATTTCTGTACCCAGCACACCATCTTTTCATTCATCAGTGAACTGCAGTGCCTCAGGATATGGTTTGTTCCTGTACCATGTGAATTCTACAAAAGAAATTATTTTCAGAAGTCAATTCCCCTTGGACAAAACCCACAGGTCACATCAGTCAATCTTGCCTTTACACAACAGTCTAACATAGCTGTAATATCTAACCAACTTTTCCATGGAACACTAGCAGGAAAAACAATACAAAACTCTAGAAACCTTGTTCTCAAGAGCTGATTGTGACATCTTTTCCAAGGAGCTGTGCTTCCACTGGTAAGCAACAAGCTGTTTTTAAAACTGAAGTGTCAACGTTCCTTCTTTTGTAGGTGTCTGAGGCACGAGATTGCATAGCCTGATTTCTTATAAATACTTGTCAATACTTTCTTATTGCCACACTTGCCAATACTTTAATCAAATTGTCCCTATATTAACTATGTGCTTGATGGAGTTCTTGATTTGATAATACCAAGAAATAAAGCAGGGGTCTCTCCTAAAAATATTTTCCTTAATTACTTAAAGTACGGATATATATATAGACAGAGCAGGGTGACTTCCTACAGAAATTTGAAAGAAAAAACCAATTTCAATACTATCATTTAGGAAGTTCCACCTTCTGCTGACAGGCAAAGACCACTGCCAAGAGGTGGTGGTGGTCCTTAGGAGCAGTGATACAACATGAGGCAATTTTCCTTGAGGTCTGTCACACAGTATGCTGCATGTGGGTGGTTACCCAAAGAATAGAAGCACAGGTGCTAAGGGTACAAAAGGAAATGCATTTTAGTGACTCTTCAGTGAAGATGAAAGGCAAGGAGGTTGCACAACTCCAGTTAATCCCAGGACACTGAACTGTTAACCAGTGACAGCATGAGAAAACAGGCAGAGTGCTCAAATATTAAATGATGCCATATCAAATTATTCTGGCTCTAATCCATATAATAATAGGACACAAAACAGTTGACTACTTATTTTAAAGTCTTCTGTCTGTTTTGTAATCATTAACCAGGTGGTCACTGTAAAGAGTTGCTGATGTAAATGAAACACCCATTTTGCAAATATCAAAACGGTTGTTAGTGTCACAGCAAGGACAAAAATTCAGGAACAACTGTCCCAGTTTTACGCTCCAACCCAACAGGATTTTACACAAAACTACTGCTTGCAAAAATGTAGAATTGTGAATAATATGTTGAGTTAACCCACATTAGCTGAGTATTTTACAAGTATCAGAGCCTGGCAAATTCACAGCTATAATTTTAACAGCACAATACTTTGAAGGCAAACAGCAGGCAGACAATGTGGATTCAGGGCTCTATTTCCTATTTTTTTTTTCCATGTTTATATGTTTTAGCTTTGCAGGGTACTCCCATATTTAAAGAAAGATTAACACATTATTTTGCCCCAATTACACACGTAACAGCATTAAAGTAGGTCAGTGTAATTTATTAGGAATGAGTGTTTTAGTGCAAACAGTATATTTATCTTGTTGCCCTTAGGGAAAAAATCTACAGATTTTAATTGAAAAGAAGACACTTTTCTACTCAGATTTTGAACACAAATTTATGAAAAACTTTCCTTTTATTTTCTTAATGGACTAGAAGGTGCCGTTCGTGAACCATTGAAACTAAACCGACTTCCTCTCTGATGTGGTGTTCAGAAACAAAAAAATATTTAGTAAGAATCTTTCTTTTTTTACAGTGTGCAAGGGTAGAAGTAGAATCAGATACATGACTTTTATAAGTTTACTAATTGTTCCCAGCTCAGATTCAGGTTTCTTTTCACTCTGCAGCACTGCAGGTTTTATCAGGACAGGCACAGAGGCAGTAGGTGACTGACATGGCACAGTGAAGATGAGCAGAACTGCCTAAGAACAAGCGCAGAGAAACCTCTACTGAAAATATTTCCACTCAGTCTGTATCAGGCAGCAAGTGAGGTATAAACAGAGTGAAGAGTGAAGACAACTCTTTAAGCAGCAATGTATTTATTTTACAGCCTACCCACCCTGCCTGCTTCCTCTATTAGAGCACTTTGCTGTGCTCAGGAGCTCTCCTGAAGGTAGTTACATTTATGAACTGTTTGCTCTCTGCTCGCCTTGCACAACCATCACTCACTGCAAGGAAAAGGGAACCTGGTGAAGAAAAACAACTCTCCCCGGATGCCCTCATAAATTCACATGGAGAAATAACTGTGCAGCGCTACCCAAAACCTTTAGTTTTATTAATGGCAGGAAGGCAGTATTTCTGTCCAATAAATCCCCTCAGCTTCACCTACTGGTTGAAATGGAAGATGCTCCATGTTGAACAGCTCTACTTGCCTAATTATTACAGGTCCTGCAAAATATTAAATCATGTAATCTGGTTCACAGGCCTGCCTGTGGCAGAAATATGCTCTCAGAGAAAAAATAAGTAATGTGGGGGGTTGAGCACCAACACTTCTTCCCAAACTCAAGCACAACTCCAATGGCTCTGAGGAGGCCAGTAGGATAAACAAGTGAAGGAAAAAGAAAAAAAATCTGAAGATAACCTGAAACCTGAATGAAACCTAAAGCAGAGTGAGCTATAATTAAACAACAACAGTGGTGGAGCATGAGACCAGAATACAGATCCCAGTAACACAGGGTGACTGAATGGGCAGCATAACATACAGTTCCTTTTTTGCTGGATAATTTTCCCTGTCTGTAGGATGGTGGAAAATTTTGTCATTCCACAGATGTTCTTTGAGACTACCAACATTAAAACAACCAGATGCCCTAGGTATTACAAGAACCAGAGGCCAGTGGCAGAGACTCCTTGCAACAAGTATAAGAGAGAGTAAATCCAGCTCCCCTCCTCTGCAAGATTATGCTGTAGGTAACATATTTCTCTGTAGCCTGGATGCAAAGGGAAACATCTGAAGTTAAAGTATCTGTCTGTTCATCCTTTGCCTTCTCTTTCCCCAGCAAGAAATTTCAAATGAAATAAGTTCAAATTCAGACGTTAACACCACACAACTTTTGTGAAAACAAGCAGCCAGACACCCGAGGCAGTCTTCCCTGAAAGCAGGGCTACAGTGCAAGTGCAGCCGTGATACTCTACAGTGGCTGACATAGCCAGGACACCTCCTGCCCCAAACCAGGCTTTAGAACTTACTTTGCTCAAGCAACTATTTTTTTGCTTTTCCAAAGCCTCAGAGCATAAACAGGTTACTGAAACATGGAATGTGATTGTTAGAACAGAAACATCACAGATTCATTTTTTTACTACAGATCTCTAAGTGGGAGGCTCATTATGATGTTTGTAAAAGTTGAGGACAAGTTTGCAACTCTCCAATGTGCTGCACAGGTTTTGCTCCACTTTCTTTTCTTCCTCAGTGAGGAGCATACTCTTCTAAAACAAGTCTCAATTTTTTCCCCCCCTGTTAGAGGGGATTGCAGGAGACAGGATGGAAACAGCATCAAAACGCATTTTCCACAAGAATAACATGAAGTCTACCTTGCACAGCTTAACATTTTTAATCATTCCCAAGCACATACTTTATGTGAAGAACAAAGCTAAAATGATGTGTTTACTGAATGGTGGCAAGCCTAAAAAAAGCACAAACTGGATGAACGGATACTCAAGTGTCTGCTTAATTACAGTCAAATATAGGAGAACACGTATAATTTCAGCCTTCAATACCCGCACCTGGCACTACCCACTTCAGAGCTTTGTGTAATAAGCACTCCAAGGCATTGGCTTTCAGATGGCCCTGAAAACAGGAAAATGGAATTCAAACACCATGTGGATGGCCCAGCCACTGCGATGACAAAATCTCCTACAGTAGTGAGGATACTGATGTTGATCTACCTCCTTCTGTCCTACTTCATTATGTCTGATTAAATGTTATGACTCAACACGGCCAGATTCTGCATGTGTGGAAGCTTCTGCAGGGGATCTCCAGTTCTGGAATAATCTCTTCTCCTCACTGAATTTCAGGTCACTTTAAACATGGGATACGGGCCAGTGATGCCTTGCACATAGTGAAAAAAGGATAAGAAAAACAAGAAAAGGGTAACAGACTTATTGCTATAACAGCAGAATGTAACTGTATGATAGAAAAACTTTGAAACACTATTTTTTAGGTAAACTAGAGGCAACTACTTTACAAGTACATAGGACAAGACACTCATTATGGGGGAGATGGCAGCTGGGATGAGGCATGCAGGAAAAACTACATTTTTTTACATGGACTTGCAACTGTTGATGAGGACACCGCAAGACATCCAAGGTCACCTCGCTTGTCACTGGAATGCAGTTGCCTGTAGAGTGGAAGGTAGTTACCAATTAGGAGCAGATAGCAACATTATAAAACAGCTTTCAGCAATGGATTTTGAAAAGCTGTAAGGGGGAATTTTAGGTAGGCAGAATGTAATTATCCATTTGGAACTCAGCCAGACACACAGAACTCTGAACTCTGCATTTGCTGCCAATCTAAATAACACCACATCCCCGCCATTTGCAGCGGCAGGACTGCTAGGCAGCTCCCACATTAAGCACTAGGTACTGCGTGAGCTATTTGCAGGATGGCTACAGCAAACCCTGCTGTCTGGGAAGGAAAAAAGCCAGAGAAAAAGCCAGAAAACTATCAGGCAGTGCGGCAAGCACTCTGTTACTTTGAAGTCAAGGGCCGATCCTTTTTCACACGTTAGAGATGTAAAAAGTTATTTGGCATATCAACCTTCTTGCAAGCAACTGCAGCCATCTGGCTTTCCTTCAAACCTCCGTCCAGACAGCTCCTTTTTGTGTACAGCCCCTGGGGAACCTCACACATTCCTGACAGCTCCAGCAGATGGGTGCTTTCCCCTCCCTGTTCCTCTCTGCCTATATCCCTGCTTTGACTCACAGCAGCTTTCTGTTTCCAGACATGCTGCTGAAGCTGGAAACAAGTGCCAACTGAATCAGAGCTTTTCAACAAGACACACTCTAAACTATGTTCTCAGCACTTAACAGGCCATCTACAATCCTCTTGGCACATGCTCTCACTCTGTTTTCCTGCAACTACTGGATTCTCCACACTGTGCTATTCATTGGAAGAGACAGGCATATTATCCATGTTAGCAACATGGGCTGGAAAGCCGCCCTCGGAGCCCATCCAGATCACTTTGCCTTGTTAGTGCTGCATCTATGATGCTCTTTTGATCCAACGTGTTCAAGCACCATTTCAGAGAGCAACAGAGTAGACATAGAGCAAGTAAAACCCTCCCCAGATCCTGAGCTGTTTTCCCTTCTGACTTACTAGACAGAGTAGAAGTGATTTTTGCTGGTTTCTGAGCACTTGGTCTTTCAAGGAATAATTAGAACTCAAAGAGCAGTAGCTAACCCCAGAGATAAGGCAAAATATATGATACACTGGGAGCATGTTTCTTGCTATCAAGATTAGAATAATAGTTGTATCACTTATAAACATGCAAGATTTATACATTCTTCTTCATTTTCCTGCTTCAGGGGATGAACCTGTTCTGAATTGAGAGTTTAAAAGGAAACTCTTGCGAGGTTATGCCCTGAGCTGTTGAGTTTAGTGGCACAGAACAGCTTACATTAGACAGGACCCGTTAAGATCCAATGCCCCACACAAAAGCAGAGCCAACTTCAGAGGCAGATCAAGTTGCTCTGGGCCTTGTCTACTCAAGTTCTGCATATCTCCAAGGGCACAGAACCACAGATACTTATCAAAGAAATTCAGAGACAAGCAGAGCAGAGGTCTGACAATGGTACCAATTCTTCTGTGGGATCTTAATAGTTCTAGGGAGATACTCACTGCCAAAACACCCATATTTATATTCTAATCTTCATTTAGGCAAAAGGAAAGGTGAGACTCTTGCAAATGATGATTTGAGAGAATCTTTCTGAGATAATACAAGAAGCCTGTCTCTTCTAATTATATAATCCATCTAAGGAAATAAATCTACTAGGTCAATGCTTTAAATTAAGTGTCTACACTAAGGAGACGCAAATATCCAACAAAGAATAAATAACAATTTCCTAAACATCCAGAAAACCTTAGAAAAACAGCAGCATCCACTATTAGTGTAGCACTATGGATGTTCAGAGTTTAAACTGATGAATATATTTAGAAATCTCCCCAATTTCAGAATGCTCTCCTTGCTTCAAACAACTGAGTCAGTCAAACAAAATATAAACTGCAGGTGCTTTAAAAGAGGTGGGCATGACCTGAATACTGCAGTTTTTTATTCAAGTAACTTAATCAATTTTTTTTTTAAGAGCCACTTGAAATTGTACAAGGTAGTAGAAAAAGGAGAGGAGAAGGAATAATGTTCTTTCTCTCTGCATTGTAGAATCCACTCCTGTTCCAGAGAGGTACAGACTAAAGGGCAAACTTCTGCAGCTGGACAGATTTCTAGTTTGTTATGGGTAGTGTGCCCTTATTTTTAATTACCAGCTTAATACGTGTTTTAGGGCTGTTAACCTAATTAGCTGCTGCATCAGAAGTGGGACACCTGAGTTATTTCCAACACAAGGTAGTTAAGCTATAGTGGAATGATTCAGAGCAGTTTTGTTGGAGTCAGGGATTTAATAAAAATTAACATTCAGGAAAATGTGAAACTTGTTTTCATTCAGAATTTAGCTGCAATGTCTTTAATGCAACTCCTTTGACTACATTTTCATTATATTTTTTCTAAACCCAGCCTTTTTGAAATTGACCGCTAAATTTTTAAATGTGATTTTAATTGAAAACTCAGCTAATGCACACAGCTAATTTAGAACCATATATTCAGATCAGGATATGATAAAAAATGGTCAGCAAAATCAAAACTATGAATTTTTCATGAAAACCATAAAACAGCAGATATGTGAAAACTCTTTGTGATAGCTTTGAGGGCATCCATCTTCTATTGCAACACATTTCTGTGGCACTGTAGTCAGCATTGGTGACCCCCAACCTGGTGAGAGAAGACAGAGAGATCCAGCCAGGCCAACTCAGCCCACCTTTGGCAGAGAGCAGAGTGTGTGTCACAGCAGAGACACTGAAGCTGCAAAGGGAGCTTGATGTTTCAAGCTGCATCACAAGGGGTGAGCTGTTCCTACAGGATTGGTAATAAGGATAAGGATTAGAAGTGAAGCTAACCTCCCACACCCCCATGAGTGCCAAGTAAATAGTTCAGGGGTTTTAGGCTGTTATTTGACTGTCAGCAAACAAGAGCCACAGCTACACTCAGGCATACTGGATAAATTATTCAAATTACAGCAGTACAACTCTCATCATTTCCTAGCAGAAGTCTTTACCCCTGCTCCTTGAACAATCCCAGTTAGTCAAGAAGAAACCAGATGGCCACCTCTGTATATTTGCCTCCTCACTGCCCACCATATCACCGATGGAAATAAACTAATTTTTTTTTAAGAGAGCCCAAGTTTAAAAACTGTAATGGCAAAGTTGTGTTAGGGAGAGCAAGAAGCCATAAAGCAGTTATTGCTTACTTGGAAGAGCTGCTATCAAGTCCACTAAAACTAAGAGTGTCCATGACAAACAATAAATACAGAGTGCTATGCTCTGTGATTTTCTGCATCAATTATTCCAGCTGCCATTTATTAGTAGATTTTATTTAAAGGAGGGCACAAATGTTTGAACAGGCTAAGGAGCAAAGAAGCAAAGCATTATAGGACATTTTCATTTTCAGGCTCCTGGCAATAAAGCAATATATTTCAGCAGCCAACACTGCCAGAGAAGTCGATTTA
Organism: Climacteris rufus; assembly: GCA_013398175.1. Classification (NCBI taxonomy): domain Eukaryota; kingdom Metazoa; phylum Chordata; class Aves; order Passeriformes; family Climacteridae; genus Climacteris; species Climacteris rufus. The sequence goes on along the minus strand of VZRZ01002792.1, from coordinate 3,872,328 downwards.
GGTTTTTATGTGAGCTTTCAAAATGCAAAGAAGCACTTTAGCCAAGCAACACATTTGAACAAAAAATTGCTAGTGGCACTGCAAGAGAAAACTCCCAAAGCACCCCATTAACACTGGGCACCTAGAGCCCTAGAGGTCAAACCCTGCTTAGGTTTCTCTGTGAACGTGGCTGGACAGGAGCTCATGTTAAATACCCAGGGACCAGGAGTGTCTGTCATAGAGTGGCAGCAGCACAGTGGTCAATCTGTGCTGGGGATGAGCTCCAGATGTTACAGGTCAGGCTCAGAGCAGTGTGGGAGCTCACAGGGCACCTGCAGGGCTGTCCCTGGCTGTGGCACAGGCAGTGGTTTCAGCAGAACTTGTTGCTAGACATTTCAGGATATCAGGAAACTGTAACTGGAGCCTTATTTTCAAATGTTCTTGGCAATGTGTGGCTCTTGTGTGGCAGATTTGCAACAGAGTCTGGGATGGAGTAGCAAATTCCTGACAATCTGCCATCTTCCCAAGGCAAATTTTGCAGAAGAAACCTGTCCTACTTTAGTCACTCACCATCATTCACCTGACAACAGCCCAAGTATGGTTAGAAGAAAGTTAAAGCAAAGAAGCTGAATTTTCAACGGTGTTTCTAGGGCACAGGTGACAGAATACCAATGCCCTGTTAGGGGTCATTCAGAATACACCCCTTGCTGTTTTCCACAAGGATATCAGAAAACCACAGATGAGAAACTAACATAAGAATGGCCACAGCAGCTTTTCTGACTTTCCCCTGCTTTCTCTATGAAGCCTGTGCTCCCTAATAGTCCTTTTAGTTCCCAAGCTCTCCAGATGCAGAAGACCAGAGGAAGAAGATACTTCCTAGCACAGACAGAAAACTTGCAAGCAAGCTGATCTTAGGAGCTGCTGCCACTTCATTTTCCCAGGCATCTGTTGGTGCATTCAGCCAGGCTTACTCTGATGCACAGAACTCCTTGCTCTGAAACGTGTTAACACATGGCTCAGTAAAGGCCCTTTTAAGCAAAACTTCCATTGCACATTTCTGTGTATAAAGGAAGATGACAAGAATGACACCCATTTGTATTTCTGACATGAAGATTTGTGTCTCAGTGGGTTTATGTCACACACGGACACTGTTCATCCTCCTGGGAAAAGAGAATATCTTTATTTCATGTTATCCAGTATGACTTTACTCATGCTTTCTGACTGAAATAACTTGAAAAACACAATCACTGTTCTAGAGACACAGATGGAAAATGGCACTTAGCAAAAATGCCAGGTTAAATGACAGATCAAGAAGTTGGGAGAGGCTGCAGACAAGAATGCTTTGGAGTTGCAGTTCTCTTGAGTTGTTTAGAGAAAAGGGATTTTATTTTTAAGTGGCAAATTGAAATCTTGTGGGCTGAATTAGGAGAAAAATCTCAACCTCTCTGTTCAGTTCTCCCACCGTTTAAAAAATAAATCCACTTCATATTCTCAGTCCTCATCTGTGAAACCCCTGTGAAACATCTTGCAGCAGAAAGAGGCAGCAATAACTTCAAGGCCTCTGTGTCTACTTGGCAGCCAGTGAACTTGTCGACACAGCGAGATTTTCCATTAAGCTCTAGCAGTATAGCCTATTCTGGCATAATTATTGCACAAGGATTTTCTTTGACTATTCCACAGGAAAAAAACAGCATGTTTATAGCTAATAATACTCTAGCCTTTCTTTCAGTCACAAATACCAAGCTAGGAACAAACTAAAGTGAAATTTAAATTAATATTTCTCAAAATGGTTATCCGTCTTTTCCACCTCCTGGTAGAAGTGGGATTTTTTTATAAACCCTCCTCTGGCATGGTCTATTACCTCTCTTCTGTACTTGTACAAGCCACATGCAGCATAATACATCTCACCATTAAGAATTGGGTTGCATTTCCTATTTACCACACCTAGGACATACTAATACTATGCCATTTCCACCTTCATATCTCCCCCCTTTCCCAAACACCCAGGTAAAACAGCCTTGCAGCATGTTCCAAAGCCACTAAACTTCTGTTCTACCCATTTTGTTGTAGCAGTAGGAGGAATGTAGTCTCCAAGGTTACTAGGACACAAGTAATTTAGAAATTTCAAGCAGCTCATTGAATTGCACAGAGAAGATGTGTTTCCTGCAGGAAGCAACACTGTGAAGGCAGATAGAGCCTGTCTGCACGGACACATTCTGAGTGCTCTGCAGGGCCAGCCCTGCCCAGCAGCCCAGGCTGGGGCCCCAGGGCCGGGTTCCCCGAGGAGGGGGTTCCTGCAGAACTCCTGACCGTGTGGATGGACAACACTTTGCAATCCCCACGCTTGGGGCTCAGATCTGCTTCCCAAAGTCCAATCAGACTCAGAGCAGACACCCACGATGCCTCCTCGTGCCTGCCATCACAGGACATAATTTGCAATTAGATGAAGCAGCAGAGGGAACCAACTCCTTTCTATTCCAGTCACACACAGCTCTTCTGTGAAAGGGATCAATTGCTTGATCATTGTCTCAAATGCATGCAGGAAGGGCAGGCTTAAAGATGTTTTTTTGACCTTTCCTATCTCCATAAAATACTTCAGGGTAAAGCCCAAACAGCAGAACTAGTGTATAATCCTCCACTGGTACCAGAAAGGGCCAGGTAAAGATCTCATCTCAGTTACCCAGGCAACTGCAAACAGCACAGGCTGCTCATGCTCATTAGAAATTTTTTTTAAAAAGCATTCAATCCTGGAGTCTGCAGTGCTTCCAAGTAATTATATTCATATGGTGCATATATGCTGCAAAAATAGCTTCTTCATTTTCTGCCAGCCAAATTAACCATGAAAACGGACCAGTTTAAGAATGTAATCATTAGAGACTAATTTGGCAAACTAGACAGGCAGTGTTACCTCAGCCCGGGCAGCTCTGTCTCCCGGGATTTCACTCGCCTGAGGCTTTGCTCAAAGAGCAAAGGCAGCTGGAAGCAGGCACTGGGCAGGCAGGGCAGGTAGGCGAGAAGAGTTATGATGGAAGGGGATTTTTGAGCTTCATTTTTGAAACAGACTGCTGCAAAAGTGCTGAAAATCGTCAGTATTGCAAGGGGGAAGGGATAATCATCCCCACACTGGGAGCTGGGATCAAACGTCTTCAGAGCTTGAACAAGTGAAAAGATCCAAACAGCCCCATCTGAACTGCACTTCGAGGAGGAATTTACAAATGCAAAATGGGACAGTCAGTGGGTGTAAGGCACCACAACCAGGAAACGTGCAAGGGAATAATGTGTCTGGTTTCAGAGAGGAAACATGTTTGCTGTTCTGGACCCCAAAGCACCTGAGCTGCAGCAGCCAGGACCTCAGCTGGGATAGTCTGAGTTTAACAGCTCAGCTCCTGTAAATAGCCCTGCTGAGCCATCCATGTGCAGGACTGGAACTTGAGGGGAAGGAAAACAAGGGTGTATATGTTTTTATTTTATTTTCTTCCTGTTAATGACAGGCATGGGAAAAAAGCCACATTATGCGTGCTGCTCAAGTACTGCAGACGGATTTCAGTAAAAAGTACAGCATTCTGAAAAAGCATAGATAGATTTCCAGGTTACTGCTCTGGCTGGATAACATCACACACAACATCTCAACAAGTGGAAAACCAAACAAAAACCCTCCAATACTGCACCACACTGTGATAGTGAAGCACTCTTGGAGACCACTACTAAAAGCTGAGGGTGACCGTTGTGAAAAGAATGGATATAATTAGAAAAGATTTTTTAAAGTTAGATGTTGATAATGCATTTAACTTCCTCTACCATAAAAAAAGTAATAAACATTAAAGCACAATGACATCTATAAACATGAATTCATTCTTTAGATGAGGATTGAAAGACAGCAACATTGAAAGCTTATAAAGGCTATTTTTGGATGGCGCAAAAACAAGAATAAGTGTGGATTTTTATCATTTGGAGGAAAAAGAAAGAAGACACCTCAAGAGATATGGTGGCAGTATGTCAATGTGTATAAAGGAGGAAAACAAGAATAGATGAAGCAGACAGAAAAAGTGAATAATAGCTGTGGGGAATGTTAGCCAGGGCACTGCCAACTGATTCTACACTTTTTGTCTGTCATCTGGAGTGATTGTCACAGGAGATGGTCACTATTATCTTGACTACAGACACTTTCTCTACAGGAGATTTATCAGTCTGGACATTTTAATGGAATACCTTTAGAAACCAAAAAGCTCTTTTTTACTATTTTTCATAAGAGATGATAACTTGATGAGGATCTTTCAACATGTCTGACTGTTTTCTGATATAACACATGTATTAGCTGCAAAATCTTTCATATAAAAAGAATTTGTTAAAAGACATTAGTATAAATCCTTATTAAAACCTTTGTGGTTTTTTTTAATGGAAAGAGCCTGTCATTTCCTGTCAAATATTCTCAGTTGGCAAGTATTGTACCTATATTTTTTTTTCATGTACTGTGAGCTAGGTGGGAAAAAAAAGTCCCTTACATCAATGAACAAGTATAAAAATAGGTTGTAAAAGCTAAGGCAATACTTTAGAAAACACACCAGATGACATTCTAGTGTTTGAGCAAGGCAGGAGTTATTAAACCTTACATGTGGGATTAGAAAAGAATGGCTCACTTTGGAGGAAGAAGATCAAAGCCCCAGCTTTTAATAAAGACAAATAATAAGTACCTGTTATCATCTGTATGAACAAGTGAATGGCTGTAACAGTTACTCTGCACTGGCCAAAAGTTCCCACCTTGTGTTTTTCACCTCTTTTCCATCAGCCTTTCAATGCTGTTCCAGTCCATGTTAATCCCACTGACTATTTGCACAGAACAGCTCTGGGTGAACACCTGGTTCTGAGGCAGCAACTCTCATGATTCAGAGAATCCTCTGACTTCCATTTCTGGGAAAAGCTGATTCATATTCCTGTCGGTGTGCTGGCTGCACCCTCTCCCAGGCCACTTCCACTCACTTCTGAGGTGGCTTTAGCTATTCAACCCAATACCCCCAGGAATGTGAAGGGTGAATTGCAGCTGCTTTTCTGCAGAGCAGGAGTGTTCACCATCTGGTGCACCGTTTTTCTGTGGTTAGACCAGACATACGAATCAAGCCATTTGTTTATACCTTTAACTTCTGCATGTACTGGAGAGATTTCTGCCCATTCAAAAGAAGAAAACTTTGACATGATGAATATTCTTTTTACTTTTACATTAAATGTAGACTTTCACTCAAATGAAAAACAGAACTTTAAAAATTGATTGGTAAAGTCATCTGAGGAATTATTCCAACAGCAGAAAAGGTATGTTGTATAAAGATATTTGTTCCAGTTCAAGAACTAATGTACAGACAGACCCTACATTTACAACTCTACAGCATTATCCATTCTACAATAAACTAAACACCTTGTTTTTTTAATCACATTCAACTACTCCAGAATCTAGGATGTTTACACTCCAAGTCAAAAGCTGCATAGCACACAGTACAATCAAAATTTTGTCTTTATGTCTCTTCAAGTTCCAAAGTCAGGCTCTTTAGCCAAAGAAACTGTACTACAATCTTTATGAAAACTAATTTATTTATTTTTTGAATTGATTTAGAACCCTAGAAAATAAGAGCCTGCTGAACTTTCCATTTATTCCAGTCCAGTTTCGACCCATTGCCTCGTGTGACATAAGCAATTCATCTTGCTGAAACCCCTGTTTAAAGGTTATGACAGTTTGCACAGGACACGAGAGAACTTGTAATGTCATTACTGACAAGGCTACAACCTTCACTTGTTGACACATCTTATCAAATAGTCTCATTCTTGTTCAAATCTTGGCCTGAGTTACTTAAAATGACACTTTTTCCATTGCCAGCGACTGAGTCAGCCAGTAATTGCTGCTCAAAACAATATAAATTCATAAAAATAAATGATAGGAGATAGTTATTTTTAACATGTTTGACTTGGTTCCTGAAATATCACTCAGTGGCACAGAATAACAATTCATGGAAGGGTGAAGCAGCTGGAAAGCTGGAGTGGATTTACTCATGGAATTGACAGCACTGCAAGTAACAACAAAAGAGGCTCTGATGCCTCCTGCTTCTTTCCCCCCACTGTTGCATCCAGGTTTGCACAGGACCTGTCAAAACACTCACTGTGCAGGTCAGGTATCTGCCAAAATCTATCAAAACTTCTGGAGACCCCAGACTGCTTTATGAGGGACACAAGATGAGATGGCAAATTTCTGGGGTTAGTTGCACTAGTTGTCATTTTCCACCTAACCAGGATTTTAAAAGAAGCCTTCAGAGGAGAAAGAGTTAAATATTTTAACTTTAAAATATCTTCTCTCCAAAGCAAAAGCTTGTAGAGATCAAGGGTGTACCTGTGTAACACTCAGATGTAGCAGATGAATAAGATAGACAAGCTGAATTTCTATACCAGTAGGACCACAAATCCCAAACCAAATCCAGTTTTATAGCTTCACAAAGTCTGTTATGTTGGTCAATTACATAAATGAACTTTCCATTAGTGGTAGCCAGAGGTTTAGCAGGTTCTCACATTGGCATGCAGCTTGGGTCCCTGCTCCTGTGGACAAATCCCTGTCCCTCAGGCCCTCGGCCGCCTGCTCCGGTGCTTTATAACAACCATGGCCCTTCTGAGCTACCAGTGACCCCGAGGGTGAGAGCAGAGCAGCCTCACAGGAGCTGAAGGGAAGCAGAGACCATCAAAGCTGCCAGTGATGCTGAAGCTGACACCAGTGACAAGTCTGTGTTTAGTCTGGGAGAGGGAGGCTCCCTCCGGGGAGCCACAGTGACACAGAAGGTACAAGTCTGGCCTTTGAAATGAAATGTCAAAGATGCTAATAAAGCTGCTGAGCAGAACTGATAGCTGGGAATAAGAAGGTTAAAAACAAATAAGCAAACCAAAAACCCCAACTCAAAACCTCCAAATACCCCCAAAACATCAAGGGAGAGATCTGAAAGATCAAGACATGAAACATTAGCAAGAATTGACTTGCTTACTCTTCACACAGCCATTGATTTTAACATTGTATTTTAACTTTGAGCACTGATTGCCAGCTCATTTCTTTCCTTGAAGTGGTTCCAATTCAATGGGAAGGAAAAACTATGCATTTCAAATAAGAAGATTTTAATTAGTGTAATATGAAAAAAAGGAGTAAGCTTCTAATTTCTGGAGATGAATATATGTCTCCATTATCTTTTCTAGCCACAAGGTTATGGTGTAAACATGAAAATGTGTAACCTTATTTGATAACAACATCTTGTCCTCGTGGATGTCTGCTGCCAGTATGGGGAAGGTCTGTATAACACTGTAGTGTCTGCACTTGCTGTATTTGGGAGACTCTTCCTGATTTTTCCTCTGCCACAAGACTGTGTATGACCTGCACTGGTTTGTGATGCTTTCGAAGCTACCTGCCTTGGCTGCAAGATCTTTTGCCATTTCATTTATGGCACAGCAAGTCCCTCTAAATCTTTCCCATACTAGTCAGAACACAAAAAAGACAAATATTTCCACTAAGAAATTTCTGTCCACATTTCCACCATCATTTATCTTTAATTAATATCCTGTTAGTGTAGGCAGTATTATGTGGCAGTACCCAGAGATCAGTGAGTGCTTCCCTTTTTTCTCAGTAGCACATTACTTCCTTTGGAAACAGTACCCTGCACTTCTAGATCAGAGAACAGCTGTTCCTCTTCATTAATCAATTCTTTAATCAATAAGTATGTGATATGCCAGGAACGGGTTTCAATTGCAAGATGGACAAAACTTGCACAGTTAGTTGGGAAACACTTCTTTGCTTATCCCTGCACGGCTCTGGATTTCAGAGCTTGGTTTGACAGACACTGAGCCCCATTCTGTTACCAGACAATAAGCCAAGGACTAAAGCCAGCAGAATTGGACTTATTTCAGTTTGCACTTGTACATCCTGCTCTGCACTCGACAGACAGACACAGAGAATGAGCTGGCTGACCTAGTTAAAACTGCCCAATTAGCTGAGTGAATGATGCAGTCTGAAGATGAAAAAGATTCTAGGAAGAAAGTTCTCAGGGACTCTGCTGAAAGTGGGGAGGATCTTCCTGCTTATGATGAGACCAGACTGAAGCTTCCAGTCCTGTTACTCCTACTATTTGCTATAGGAAATTCAACAAGGCAGGCAAAGAGTCCTGCAGTGGAAGATGCATTAATTCCCTTTGTATGAGACAGTTGTACCCATCCTCAAAGAATAAAGATTGACACTTTCTGGTGTTGTTATAAACCACATTAACTGGGAAACAAAATACAAAACCATAACCAGAGTTCATATATATTTTCCTTACATATATTTCACTAAGAAAACAGTAACTTTTTCAGTGTTATGCTTAAAAGTTTATTTGCTAAATGGCATTACCTTCTTATTACTAGAAAAACAAATACATTTACCTTTTTTCCCCAATTATTATCCTTAAGAACATAAAGGTCTAACTTAAAGATAGAGGAAAAAATAGTGAAAACACAGAAATGATAAGTGTATACTTTGAATCAAGAGACTGGACCAAATTTAGTTACGCTGATTTTCAGAGACAGCAGCTCTACAAAGGCAGCAGAACAGAGTGGACTTAGCAGAACATATTAAAGCACAGCCTCTCTCATCACTTCAGCCAAGTTTCCCTTCTCTGTTACTGTAACTGCTTTTGTGTTCCTCAAGATACACAGGCCCTTGAGGAAAAGCCTGAGCATGACACATTAATTAATACATTCAGAGTAATCTTAGTGTCTCACCGTCTTGAAGAAGTGGCCAGAAACTGAAAAGGAATATTCCCTCTTCATGATTTTGACAGAATGACAGAGATTGCACAGAGGACAAAACAAAAATCTCAACTCAACAACAACAGAATCTGGTGTAGCCCCTCTTTTCTGCTATTAGAATATTCTGTGGCCAGAGAAAATTAGCAGCATCAGTGCCATGTCACTCAGTCCTGTCTGGTGGTCAGAGAGCATGGCAGGATTTCCTTATTACCAGGCACTAATGATGCAGCATTTATGTCTGTGATTAACTATTATTATAGTGAAAGGTTGTACAATATCTCCCACTGATACTGTTGCCAGATGAGCAATTAGGAAGCAAGGTTTAGAGTAATTGCTTTTGACCAGCTGTAAAAGTAGATCATAGCTAGTGGGGTGATAATTCTTCAGCAAGGGACATGCTCGGGTCCCTCCAAAACTTTCCTTGGTGGTTTGCATGGAAGTGATGCTGCTCAGGTAAAGCATTTTCTCCTATTCCAATCCCACTTTTTTATTTGTTTGTTTTTAATTTATCTAACCCTTAGAAATTTGTATATGTTGATGGCAAGTTCATTTTTTGATTTACCACATTTCCTTAGGCCAATTATATCAGGACAAACTCATGACACTGCTGTAGTGTGTGCTCTATGGGTTATTTTGTTGGTTTTTATTCAAGCAAATAAAAGTCTGTGAGTGGAATAGATTTTTTTTCTGATAGAGATACTGAAAACAAGAGAACTGGAAACCAGGTATAAATCATAAGCTATAATTTCTTACAGATGATACAAAACTATAAAATAGGCTGACTATACATCTGATCAGACACTTTGGTGCCCTGCAAGTCCTTATATGAGATCCCCATAGGTGACCAAATAAAAAGATTTGCATTCCAGATCATATATTGAGACCTAAATAAGTCTCTAAATCAGCAGAGCTTCAGGCTCCCCCCTCCCAGGAGCAATGTGTCAGGCTTTGCATGCCAGAGGGAACAGGGTCTTGCAACATAAGCGACACAGTTCCAGCATTTGCTGCAGCTTGCATGGGTGAATCCCTTCCCCATGTGTTGCTGGAGTAGCTGAAGGGGGGACATTAGTGACCTCATGCTGCATCCTTGAGATTAGAAGATGCAAAAACAAACCATCCTCTGGAAGGGCAGTCAGTACCTCAAAAGGCACGTACAGTTTGAGAAGCAGAGCACATAGCGTTTCTGGTAACAAAATAAGTTTCTTTTTCTTCTTCCTTATACATAATTAAATCCTCTCTTACATTTTTTTTTGTTTGTTTCAGCCCTTTCCTCTGCCTGAAAGTAGCAGAAAAATGAGAAAAATAAGAACACCTACATGTAAATTTAGACAGGAGTAGCAACTGACACAAAACAAGGGGTTTGTCCTCAATTCTTATTTCCCAAGAGAAATTTCTGATAAGGGCGAGCAGTAGAGAATGACAGTAAGTCATAGATCCTGGAATGCAAAATGGGAAAACTGCTATGGAAAATTGTTAATGTGATACTTAACTTCAAGGTTCTGCAGTGTCATAGTTCATTCAGTACTTACAGGCAGGACAAAAGAGTTACTTTACAAAGGTTTAGGAATGTTTCTTTATATAAAGCCTTTGCTAAAACTAAACTCCAGAACAAACAAAATCATTTTAGCTATTATGAATGTTGAGTGAACTTTGCTGTCCTCTGCCTGTTTGATGTGAGATTCCTCAGGCACACCTTAGCCCAAATGAACATTCTATACAAGGTATTTTCTTCATGGATATCCACTTCAGTCCCTTGTAAGTCTTAAACATTATTAAAAATCAAGGTGGGTTTCAACAAAACCCTTTCTACTCTCAAAGATTTTAATATTGTCAAGATTATCCCTTTGCCTTTCTATCAATTATGAAAATTGGCAGAAGGGGAAAGTGTTATTTGTGTAATGGACAGCTTTTAATGACATAGAACCTATGTGGCATACAAATTTTACAATACATCTAAGTTCAACACATTCTTCACAATTGCTATATTAAATTAAATCTCTAAACTCCATCTGCAGACAAAATCTCCAGGTGCTTGGGATTTCTTCATATCAAATAGCCTGCAGGTGTGCAAATAAGCATTCACAGTCCATACCAGATGTCAATGTCTAATTAAAATACATAATTTTAAAGGGCATGCTCTTGATGCTATTGGTGATTTTTCCCTACAGCACATGGCTGCTCTTCACTGTCAGAGTGGAACCAAAAGATGTATTGACAGAAACTGGTGAAACACACAATGCAATTACTACCAGTAAATCAAATTCCGTGGAGAAGTATAATGAAAGTGATAAATTAGACCCAAAACCTGACATTACTTTCTCAAGTACCAAAAGGAGCTAAAAGTTGTTTGGTAGTCTATCTTCTCTTGTTATGAACATGCAAGACCAATTAGTACCTAGCTCGTGCACTCAACTAAGAGGATGACAATTATCATGGATGGTTGGACAAGAGGAAGCTGCATCAGTCTGGATCGATGGACTAGTCCTATAGAATCCCCTATCAATGACGATTTATAAAAATTTCAGTGTTTAAAAATGCAGCACCCCCAGCATAAATACTTGCAGGGGGAGGGGGCTGCTTTGATACAGCATCAGTTAGCTAAAAGCAGGAAAATCACTGTTCATTATTTTCTAGATAAGTAATGAGCAAAATTTGGCAAAGCCAAGGAATACAGTAGCCTAGGAGAAGGGCTCTCCTTTCTATCCTTATTATAGGAAATCTAGTCACACTTTCCCCTAGGGCTACATTCTAGACTGAAGTCATGATTTCTTCTTCATAAAAAAGCTTAGAAACATAAAGGTCTGTGAACGAGTGTTGAACACCAAAACGTGTAATAGCTTGTGGATACACAAGTAAGAATCTCTTTAACTTTCTAGAAACATCCCTCTTTTTTTCATCTTACACAATGCAACTCTTGCTCATAATACATGTTAATGAAAGTTGCATCCGGGTACCATGGCTGACGACGGACTCAAATGTCAACGTGGGTATCAAAGACAGTGCTACACATAAGATCTTGTCTTTATAACATAAATAACTGACAAAGACATATGCATGACTTTCCAAATATAGGTTAAGCAGTGAGGGTGCTGAAGAAAAGTAGATGAAACAGGTTAAATAAAAAAGACTGATAAATTTTTCAATTATTTTAGATTTGGAACCATTTAACTACCTGTACTTCAGAGCTCACTTCCGTCATAGTGTGAGACTCATATATTCATGAGTGGAGAGGACCTGGTTTACATAAAAGTGTAACCTTTTCACCTGTACCAGCATCTTTGTTTTAATCCTTTTCAAGTTCCACTTGGCAAAGAGAAATGCTGTTAGAAGTTTGTCTTCAAATATACTCAAAAAAATAAAAATCCCACAACAAGAAATTATCACCAGTACAAAAGTGTAAAATGCTGTTTTGGAGGTGAAAGAAATGATAAGCACCAAAGCCTGTTCATTTTTGTTACAAGGAGGCTGTTTAAAAGTTGGCTCCATCAACATGAAATACGAATGAGACACATCCAATAAAAATGCATTTATGGTGTTAAGTTCTGTATAGCAGCTGCTCCATTGTGCAGTAAACACAATTATAGTATCAAGAGGTATTAATACTGTTTGCAATAATGAGACTAAAAGAAATCAATCAAAAGGCAATATGGTGGCACATAATGGATTCTGGCTACTCGCCACCATGAACAAGAATGGAGTTCATAGAAATAATAATTAGATTTTTTTTTTCTCTGGAGTGGAACTTTCCACCCCTTATTTACACACCAAGTATTGGGTCAATGAGCATTTGAGAAGTCTTCTTTTTTTCCCCTTGGAAAACACACATGCAAATACAATAAAGGACAGATTTCACATCAGCCAAAAATGAACACAAATATTTCTGCACTCCTGTTTATAAGGGTAATAATTCTAGGCATTGTATTTCTACTGCATGAACAAATAAATAATGACAAGCAATATCAGAATCTGTCACCATGGTTTTACTGGCAGAAGGTCTAGACAGGCAAATCTAGAGAGCACACTGCAGACAGCCTTTTAATAAAGCTAATTTCTTGTTTATAAATTAGAATCATGGGTCATTAACCTTTCTGTGATAAACATAATGCTACCCAACTAGTCAACCAAAGCAATGAGCCATGAAGGACAAGTGAGGTTATATATTTTCCTAATTTCAATTTGGAAAACAGAAAAGAAACTTTGTTGACTAGCAGGGATTTTGTCCTGCATAGATCTGCAGTCATGTAATCCAGCTGTGACATTCAAGGTAATGTTGCCTTGGAAGTTACTTGAAAAAAGGAAAAACTCCACATTCTCTGTGAAAAACCCTTTATATCTGTTTTTACCTTATCCTCATTACTTCATAGCACTTATGTGCTTTACTGCAGTATTGTGCACCTGCCTAAAGAACTACAAAACATTCCCGGAAACAGGATGTGTGATGGGAAAAAAGGTTCTGTAGCTTCAGCTGAACCTTTCTGCAACTTTGTCTTTCTTCCCTGTTAGACTGTGTTCTACCACTTAGACAGCCTACAACTGCCTTGAACTTCCCTTCTATGCAACATTTGTTAAGTCAAGCTTTGCTTACAGCTTTTCAACGATTTCTTTCCCTTTTAATTGCTTTCCTCCTCTTGACATGACAACCTCATTCCTATTCTCTTGCTCAAGGGATATGCCCTGGGTGTCTCTCAAAAAGACACAAGCTCTCCTATTGCATATTGTGGTAAAAATCACCTTATTGTCCAGTGATGCTTAAAACACACTTTGCAATTTTCTATATCTCTCACCACTTTCTGTAAATGGAATTTACAGGAGCACTATGAAATGGTTTTGAAGGGACAAGCTTAATGATAGATTTTTACTATGCCTTGGAGCTTCCCAACATTTTTGTGGGTTTAGTGGTCAACATCATTAATTTCCTCTTTTCTGACAACAATATATTAATCTATCTTTAAAATATGATGGTTTAAAATGTTTTAAATTATTGATTTCTTTCTTAAAAGCACCATTCTGGGTATATTCAATAATAATGCTTCAAGTTCTACCCAGTCAGATAATTTAAATGAGGATATCTTGACAGAGTATACAGGGCTTGTCTATTCACTTTATCCTTCATCAAGTCAAGCTGAAAGACAACCAAAATTCTTAAAAATTTAGCTCACAAAACCCCTCAAACCTGTGACAGAGGGTTGTGTCAGAAATTCCTTGCAGTGGTAATTCACCTGAACAAGGCAACGAATAGAGGGTTTTTTCAGACAATGTTGTTATGTACAAGGTGTTCCAAGGTGATTTACAGAGTACCAGGTTATAAAGCAGCCTGGCAGAGCAGATAACTGCGAACTCAAAGATACATTATACACTTATAAAGGGTCCAGCAGGTTTTGAAAAGTAGGCATGTGAAGTTGGCTGCAAAATTGGAAATGCTCAGGTTGAGATGGAAAATGAGGAAAACTAGCAGCGAACATTACCAAAGGACTACAACAGAGTCTGGTGGGTGAAGGATCATACAAATCTCAGGAGAGGAAGACAAGAGGAACTTTTAGTTTTTGCCTGATTACCACATTATGTTGACTGATAAGGCATATTCAACTGAACCATCAGACCCTGAATAAATATCATTAGGATGATAACATGAGCCTTGCAGTAATGCCAAGGGGTTCATCAGTCTCAGCCTGTCATGGGAGACCAGGGGAGACTGCTGACTCCATCCTGACCACACAGCCGTGCTCTCAGTGGCACTGCGTGGAAGGCTGCGGCCAACCCACAGGGAGCTTACTCTTGCCAGAGAACAGACAATATAAATGAATAATATAAATAAATAATAAATATAAATGATAATATAAATGAATAACAGTGATGATAAAATACATACTCTCAACCAAAACTGAACTTTTTTAGACTTCTCAGACCTGCGATAAGGAAAAAGCAGTGTGTGCTGATACCTGTTGGTACATGCACATACAGTCTCAGACTGTTTTTAATTGTACTTCAATCATTTTTCTCTTCTAGACCTTGAAACATGAAAACAAGAGCACACAGTCACACATTTGAGATGTGACCATACACTGCAGGTCCAAACCAAAATCCTCTCTCTTGAAGAACCAGTCCCGAGACCTCTCCATGCCAGGAATCAGTCAATCTCAAGATTAATCCTTCTTGATGTTTGCACAGTGGCAGGCATGGAGCAAGCATCAGGAATGCTCAGCCACCAGACACCCTCTGGTGACCCCCAGATCTTTCCACACTGTCCTTCCCAAGGGCCCCTGGCTGGACTAAGGCAGGAGCCAGATTGCCATCCATAGATTTGGATATCAAGTGGGAGTTCTGCCTTCACAGCCCATTCCACTCTGTGGGAAGTCCCTATGCTATGATAACTGAGTTGAGAAGCCATTACTAAAATGGACATCATAAAGCAACAGGTCCAAGAAATTCTGAAAGTTATTTTTTTTCCAATTTTTAGATGATCAGTCCCAAAACCATGCCAAGCTATGGAAAAAAATCAGCTAAAATAAAAAAGGAATCGGATTAAATAAGAAAGTGTGATAAAACAGATAAAACCTCATTTAATAAAATGTATTTTTGTAAAGGAAAAGAAATGTGTCTCATCTTCCATAAATTGGACTCCCAACATTTAAAAAACCCTTTCTTTGCTTATAATAAAGACATACAATACGAATATAAAGGGAAAAGTTTTCACAGGAGAAGAACTTTCTGTTCTGATTCGAGTAGTTGAAAAAGTGATTAAAACCTGCAGAGTTTTACAGCTGTAAGTGAAACAAGCCCTCAAATGTGAAGGTTATTTTATGGAGAGTAATTAATAACCTAAATGGATGTACAGGTCTCTCACTTCTTGATCTTTGTCATAAGAAATCAGTAATGAAAAGAGCATCACTTGTATCTTTTGTTGCAAGGTATTCTTCTCTTCTTGCAGTCATTTCTCATTTAGATAAAATAAGTGCAAGCTTTTTTATCACAAAGAACAAATAAGTCAATTTGAAAAAAGCATTACAGGTCTATAAGAAGGAGCTTGTTAGAAACAGTCATTGCAACATTTTTACTTAACAGATCATATTATCAATCTACAAATGTTTCTTTCATAACAATGCTTTTCCCATTTATATCGTTTAGCTAAATGAAAATTAAGCATAGAGTAAAGGTGATATTTAAAATGTATGTTTTCATTTAATGAATCTAAATGCCAAATGCAAATTCTATTTTGCAAGAATTCACGGTAGAGGCATCAGTATGAAGACAAAACCCTGCTGAACTCCACTGGCAAACACTACATTAAAATTAATTAAAAGAAAATATTAACTTTCTCTGTCCTTAAAAAACTTACTTTTGAATGCATTGTTCATGGTTAAGTCTAGAGAAATAAATAGGGTAATGAATTCACGGTGAAGAAAATAGAGTTTCCCAAGAAAAGAAATGTCAGTGTTAAGCTACTGAACAGCATTCCTTTCCCTCCAGTATTACTGGAGAAGGTATTAAAATAGTTGTACAAAGACACTAGAAGAATTTCAATCTTTAGCTTTCCTAGTTGAGATCTTATTACTATGGTCTCAGACAATGAATATTTTGGGAACATGATCTCAGAAAATGAGTATTTTTCTAGACAAAAAGCACCAGCCTGTGTGATTTAAGTGCTAGGAGATAAATACCTGAAATAGTCCCTCACAGGTTGGAGAGGTAGCAGCAGTGAGTTATCAGATGATTATGGCAACCTGTCCCATTCATTTGGTAATTTATTTTCAGTTTTAAATATTCCTTGTACAAGAGTATAATCTCAAAGGTACCCTTTCATTTTTTGTACTTCTTTTGGAGCATCACAGTCTCAAAGACGATCACCATCACATATGGCAATGTGACTCTGAGGTTTGTCTGCAAACAGGAGCGCTCAGCCCGTCTGTTGAGCTCAGAAGATGTGACGGTGCTCCAGAGCAGAAAGCTGTGTAGCTGTGCTTAGCAGCACCGAGCCCCAGCTAATGAGGCCCTGGGAGACGCGGGATATCACGGCCTGGCCTCGCTCCTCTGCCTCACACTGCGCTTGTGGGCAGGAGGAGGAGCAGAGCCTGCCAGCCACAGCTCCTCTGCATCCCCGATGAGCCTGTGCTCTTGGTTCCACAGGGAGATGAACTCCCAAAGCACACAGGTATTCCTGATAACTCTGCTGGCGTTTCGCAGCTCAGGACTGACTGAAAACCACTGGCAACTCTGGCAGTGGCAGCTCAGCAGGTCATGACCCCGAGCTCTCTGCCAGGGTCCTCTGCCAGAGGTCACCACTCCTGGTCACTGCAGCTCCTGCTCCTCATGGCACAGGTCACACTCGGCTCAGCCAGGGCACTGCTCTGGGGCACCGACCCTGAACCTGAACCTTCCTGCTGGCTGCTTTACCCAGGGCTGAGCTGGGCAACTTCTAAAACTCCTGCAACAAGACCCACTTACACCCACCTGACAAGAACAACTGCAAAACTCTGTACAGCAGAGGGTTAAACAGGCTGTGTGTTTGAATTATGTCCAAATTACTTGGTTGATGTGGACAG
This sequence comes from Climacteris rufus, assembly GCA_013398175.1. Classification (NCBI taxonomy): domain Eukaryota; kingdom Metazoa; phylum Chordata; class Aves; order Passeriformes; family Climacteridae; genus Climacteris; species Climacteris rufus. Next base: position 3,855,013 of record VZRZ01002792.1, on the reverse strand, counting down.
CACTGAGAACCGAACTGGACCTTCAGAAACAGACACACTCCTTGAAGAGCGTCCCAGGAATCTGCCTGCTACCCTTGTGCACAAACCACAGCACCTTTAATACTCACATTCTCTTAGAGTCAAAAAGCAGAGTTTTTTTTCCTCTCTCTATCAGGAAAGGCCACACATACATGAATTGCTGCTGACTAAAACAGCAAAGAAAATAAACCACACCATATGAGAACTTTAGTTATTTTCGAGGTACACAAACCCACTAACCAGTTCATGAAAGAGTATTGCCTATCAAGATGTAAAGTCAAACCTTCCAATAATCCTCTGGGTCAGATTACAGCACCAGAGACTTTAATACTTTATTAAATGAATCAGGTTGCCTGCTATTGCTTTGGTCACTGTCAACAACATGCAGGCAATAGAGACTGACAAAAGATCAGGACCAGGCTATTGCTACAATACTGTTTTTCCTCATAAAGTCACAACATGCAATTTCTTCTTATATATCCTGTGTCTCCTGAGATTACCATGATACACAGATATAAGAAAGAGAAAACATGCTTCTTTTCCCAAGTGGTTTCACTTTGACAGCACTTTCCTAGTCAGTATCATTAATTTTCTTGTATTCTCACTTTTTCTGTCTACATCACCTTATTTAATTTCCTGGTACTCTCACACCACTGGTGGAAGTAACAGAGCTGTCACATCACCTACACTTTTTCTAAGGTCTGGGGGAAATGGTGGCTGTGCCAGCTGCCAGTCAACCACAGCAGATGCAGCACAGAGGGAGGATGAAAAAGGGATCACTGCAGGGAAGACCTTCACCTGCCAGGTTCTGTCCTGGACAGGTCTGACACAGGAACAGAGAAAAGATACAACTCAAAAAGACACCAAAGAGGAGCAATTTTGTAGCACGTACAGCATTTGAACCTACCTAGCAAGAGGTGAACAGTTTAATTAATGTTTGTAAATGAATGAGAGTTTCTGACAAGACACCGTGTAAGCACAAAGAACAAATGAACAATGGAAAGTCAAACAATAACATCTGTGATCCTGCAGAACTAAAATAACACCTAGAACATCTATATCTATATGACTTATGTACTTTAAGAACTACTTAAGGTCAAATTTCTGCCTGTGAGTACTATGGCTCTTTCCCAAAGGTGTTTGAAAGCAGTGATTCTTGTCCTCACGTGCTTTGATGGAAGCTTACACAGTGTGCCAATAGGCTAATTAAGAGAGGAGAGGTATGTGTTTCTAATAGGATATTTGGCCTTAATATTTGTAAAACCTGTCACTCTTCTTTATAACCAGAAAAAGAACACCTAATGTCTGAAATCAGAGGGTGGTTTGCCCTGAAAGCACCCACAGACACACAGGCCCACAGTCTACTAGCCATGCTGCTCAGAAAGTCTCAGAGCTCCCTAAACCTCTCTCTGGCTAATTAAATTCCAGACAAGGTAGAAAATGACAGTATTAATTCTCTACTCTCTGTGCTGACTGGTTTTATAAGCCATTCCTAGCAGACCAGCCTGAGCAGCCTTTTGGCAAAGGTAACATAATGAGTTAGAAAAAGGAATAATAAAGAACAACCACCCACACCTGGTGTGGGAAGGCCACTTCTGAAGATCTCAACGTCTTATCTTCCAAAGGTTGCTAATAAAGAAGCACTGCACTTCACTGCACACAAGGGAAGGAGGAGAGGCAGAGAGATGAAGCATAGGGAGGGATGGCTTGGGAGAATCATCCTTGACTGCTCCCTAGAAATAGCTGTTGTAAATGCTGGTGGTTTGCTGTCCATTTGAGAACAGACTATTTCTAAGTTCTCTGAAAGACCCAAATCCACATTTTAAATAAGAAGCTGTAAAATTCTTCCAGTGTGACAGGAACATTAACACTGCCCACTATATGCAAGTACTGACTTCCTGAATTTCTGCTTTTCAAACTGACTTTTAACTATTCTAGGCTAAAATATGTATGCTGCATGCTCAGGCAAACCTCCAGCTGCATAGAAATGAAATATTACTGAAAGAGGTTGTTTACAAGAGCCAGCTGGAGCAGCTAATACATATTATAATATGCTAAGCTCTGATAGTCCCATATCAGTTGCAATTACTTAAAAATGCAGTAGCTCTAAGATTGAGGCAAATTAAATTCTCTTTATTCATGAAGTAACTAAAACAATGGGCAGAGAAATAAAAGAATATCTGTGGTAAAAGGTAACAATTGGTAACTGACAATGCAGGCAGCAAAATATGCTTGTTGACAGCACCCTGGAGAATGCTAAAGAAAACACCCAGTTTTCTTTAATTGGTTCTTACTAACATTGTTTGATCCAGGCACATAAATTGTATTAAAACACTGAAAACAACCTCCTTGGGCTTACTCATTGTATAAAGTTTATTTCAAAATGAGGCTCTAGGTGCCTAGCAAAGCCTCGCCACTTTTCCAAAGAATTTTTCCAAGGATGGTGTAGACAGGCACAAGCCCAGGCTGCACACAGAGAGGCAGCCCCAGGTCTGCACCTCCGAACAACTGGGCCCAGTACTTCAAGATATCTACCCAAATAATGACAAAGCTTGCTGAAGGCAAGAACAGGGAGGAAACATGGTGTTGATTGTTTTTTTCAGACTGATGCTGCACAGAGTTCAAGGCAGGAATAAAAGGGGCAGAGCTGAAGAGCAAACATAGCACATGTGCTGTCCTGCAAATGTAAAGGTTGTACTCTTTATTTCCATATGCACAGTACCTGCAAAATCTCACCTACCTCTGGTAGCCTTTCTTAGCTGAGAATGCTGGATTATTTTCAGTTTTGCAGTTGGTGGAGAAACTACTAAGAACATGTTACCAGAGTGACTGAGATTGTGTAGAATTTGATAACCTCAAATTAGACCATTTGCTTGGAGGGATCTGCTTGCAATACCACATGGGAGAAAAATCTGCCCAAGTACAGAGTAACTCAAGGGTGTTTGTAAACAGAGGTGTGGAAGGGCAGGAGAGTGAGCACTGGCTGCTGAACCTGAGGTTAGCACAAGCTGAGGAAATGGGAACAGGCAATCCCAGAAGAATATTGTGTAAACATTGGTGCATCTCTGCAACAGGGAGAGGGAATTCAACAAAAAATAGCACAAAAACATAAGTATGCATGCTTGTTAATGAGCAGATAAAATTTTACTCTTTAATAGAACCCAGAGGTCTCTATTGTACAATGTAATAACAGCAATCTGCCAAAATTAACATTGTTTCAGAACAGCCATGGGTAAAGGAACAATGGGGCATAAGGGCTTGGACTGTAAAATACAGGGGACACAGAGAGAGTTACAAAAGGACATAGCTATTAAAAACAATTAAATAATTTAGAAAATGGCCCTCAGGGTCAGGAAGTTTGGTGCCCTCTGCCCTACAGCTTCACAGGCTGCATTTACTTGTGCTCAATAGCTCAAAAGCTTAAATTTGTGCAAGATTTACCCAATACTTCATCCACAAAAGGTGGGAAGAACAATCAGCTGAGCTGGTGGTCCAAATTAAGCCTCAGAAATAAAGTAGAATTCAAATATTGGTATGTGTTGCAAGTCCACACCTTCCTAATCCTCCTGAAATTACCATATAAATAAAGTGTCACTGTGGATTTAGTCAGTTAGTGATCACTTGCAGGTAAATCCCATTACTGGCCACATTAATGGGGAGACTGTAAATAGATAAGAAAATAAAGAGAATGGAGTCTCCAAAAATTTTGTAAAAAGGGTATTCAAAATGAAAACCTTTTGGAAATCTTATTTTAATGGCAATATTTTGGCACAGATGGACAAAATATGGCATTAATAGTCTTACCTTTCTGAAAGAAATTACTATTAACCATTATAACACACCCCCCCCACAGCCCATACCCAGGCACAAGTCTGAGAGTGATTGATTTTCCAACTTGTCTAATTGGTCTGAAGACACAGAAAATTAACTGTATCCTACTCTGCCTGAGCTAACAGCTTGTCTCTTTGCTAGGAATAGAAAACAAGAACGATCACACAGTACTTATTGTTATATCATTCTTGCTAGAAAAAATTAGAACTGGTTTTCTCTGCTAGGATAATTATTTCTTTTGCGTAGAAGCTTATAATTTTTGTTTTGTTTGCTTGGTAATTGTTTGTTTTCCTGATGCTCAGTTTAATTATTTAATTTCTAAAAGCTTTTAAAAAAAACCCTGGAATTAAGGAGGCTATTGCTTTGGAATGGGGAATGATGAAGGATGGCTCAGTCTCACAGAGGTAAATGCAAACACATCATTGCTTGTCTCAAAGTTTACACGACAGCCCTGCAGTGACATTGCTGAGGACAGAAACACACAGGGTAGTGGATGCCTCTGCACTACCAACATACCTGCACTACCATCTTTTAGAACTCTTTAGACACTCTAAGCTCTCCATCTTTGCCTTATTTTTTCTCCCCTCATACATCATCTTGCAGTACACAAACCAGAATCAGCAGGGAACCTCAGAAGTACTGCTCTGAGCAGCACCCCCAGAACACTGTTTCCTGGGGCTGCCTCCCTGTTAGACTTCTTAGCACCCAACTGAAGTTACTCTTAGTGGGGTCACTTACTCTCCACCTTCTGTCCACAACATGTGACAAATCTACATGAAGATATTACACAAATTACACCAGGACAGGTCCCCTCAGGGCACAATGCTTTTCTCCAGGGCAGAATCTTCCCTCCCTAACTGCTCCCCAAACCAAGCTCTCTTTAAAATATGAACTAAGAATAATGCTCACAGAAGTTCCCAATATGGTATTCTCTCCTTATTTTGTTAACAAAAGGATTTTTTTTTTATTCCTGTCTCCTTGAGAATTCTTTCATTTTCATATTTAAACTTCTATACTTCTCTGATTCTCCCTGGAAGAGCTCTTCTGCAGTCTTCTGTGAGGTACTATCAATATTAGTATTCTGCTGCTAATTCAGCTCCTCTGCTCCCCAGCCACAGCAGAGTCCCCTAACGTAATCACATTATCTGCCATCCACAGCAATAAAGATAATCTTTTCTGAACCCCTCATATATCAGCAGGCAGTGGTTTAATGGATTGCTCTTTGGACGAATATAAGAGTATGTCTAAAGTGTAGAATAAAACTTTACCAGAAACAGTTTCAAAAATCAACAAGACCACTACCTTATATTAAAACAGAAAGTTTCTATTTTTATGCTCCATTTCTTTCCAATATGGATTACTTTTTACTGTAAAAGTCTCTATTTGGCCTGTTTTAAAACCTGTGTGTTTTCAAAGATCCTGGAAAAATTAAAAAGTCAAATAAGCAATTCATATTAATGTTGCTTTTTTTTGGTATTACTGAATTCTGCAGTTATGTTTACTGTTTCAAGGGGAGTTTATAATTATGCAAATTGCTAAGCAGTCTGCATAACGTACAACATGTTTGGGTCCACTGACTGGAAGCTGAAATATATTTCTTTAATGCTGCTTGTATGCTATGCAATTCAGCTTGCATTTCTTATGCTCCACTGCACTGTACCTGTCTCCAGCATATCCTTCTGTTTCTGAATTTACATGCAACCTCAGTACCTTTGCAGACATTTGGCTTTCAAGAATTACTTAAATAATTCAAGTGTGCCAACTTAACATTTTGCAGAGCAAAGCAACATTTTGATAGCCCTGTACTTGCTGAAACCTACTGAAGAGACTTTCACCCTTTTCATTATGTGCTCAATTGTTCTCATCATAGTTAAACACTGTGAAAGCTGTTCTAAGATGTGTATATGACATTTAAGTGGGTGTTGTTTTATTTTCAAAATTAAATTTTCTTATATATACACCCCATTGCTTTAAGCACTGCATACCTCATTCCTGCCATAAATATCCTGGCTGTGGTCACTCAAAGACTATGGTATTAGACTAAAATGCATCGTTTTCACCTGCCTGTGACTGGCTCTATCACAACCTTGAGAATCGTCTGTCCCATAGTGCTGTCCATGAGCCAGGTTTTCTTGGCTTTGAGACACAATTAGCTCCTGGCTCCAGCCCAAGGCCTGGCTAAACACCCCAAACTGATGTGGTCAGCTCTGCTCCACCCTCACTGTATCCCAGAGTATTGCACAGGAAGGGGCTGGGGAGAAAAGAGACACAAGTAGCATCAAGTTAAGCAGGAAAGCAGTTGGAAAGTTTTGCTTTCTTCAACATCTGCTTCTTGCTATGGTGGCAAGACAGCACTCACCCTGTCTTGGGGTTCACTGGGCCTGATCAGTGAATGGTGTTTTCTATTTCTGTGTTAACAACAGTCTCCAGGAATCACAGTCAACACTGGCTTGTGCCCCTTTGCAGACATCTCCCTTGTGCTACAATGGCACAACTTAATAGGTGATTAATTAGACCAATTATTAACTTCAGCCCATCCTTGGAGTGTGGGATGCTATGCAAATTGACAGACTCAAAACCACAGAAGGTCTTGACTCAGCTCTGGTTTTGCTTTTATAGGGTCTCTGTGGGACAGTGATGATCAATTAACTTATATCACTGTCTACAAACTTAATAGAGTTTTTATAGCTAGAAGAATCTGTGACTTTTTCTCACACTCTCATGTCTGACATCAGCTGAAAATGGCTTTTGTTCTGCTGGTGCAGGCTGGTGGTGGGTTAGACCCAGTAAGCCCAGAACAAGGCATGAGAGGTCTGTGCAATGCCAGGCTTGATTTCCCCTGTTCTCCCCAGCAGTCAGTATGAAATCTACTCTTATTAACCATTTCTGAAAGAGATAGTATTCAATTCACATCCACTCTTTGAAACAAAAGGAAATATTCTGGAAGATTTTTTTCCACCTTGCGTCTGCTTTCCACATTAGTTATTTTGTGTCTAAGGCTGAAAATGGATTTTATAATTTTCTAATACCTATTTAAAAAAAGGAATTTGTTTCAGCACTTACTAAGCTCCCTTGTATAATTATATGAGAAATATAAAACATTCTTCCTCCAGGGAATAAGCCAGCTCACGCAGTTAAGAAGAAATTTTCCTTAGAGACAGATAATTTCATAATTAGCCACTACAGGATTTCTGGTGGCTTCCAGCTATTAGGAGAGAAAAGATATTTAACCAGCCTGAGTCATTGGCCTCAAATAACATCACCATCACTGTGTTCTGCCTGGACAGGAGTGGGGAGGACAACAGCTCTAATAAAAAATGCCAAAAAAACCAACCCACCCTGCCAGTATCAGCAATGCCTCCTTTTCCAATTTTATTTTCCTTTCAGGTTTTAGTTAAGATTATTCTCAAATTACCCACTAACTTTATATTTTATAAATTAAACAACATTTGTATAGATCAGAACATGCACCTTCTACATCTACTATCTGAAAGTCTTTGTGTTTATCTGTGAGATCAGATAACACTTCTGTCACAGGTTTGCCAAGTCTCATAGTGACCATGCATGTGCAAGATTCAATAACAGTGGCATGAGTTGTCACTACAATGCCTACTGTTGCTTTGCAACACCTTGAAAAACTGCTTTACAACAATCAGATCTCTTTTGTGCCAAGACATGTACCTTAGCAAAATATGCAAAAGTTCCTTCTTGAAGGAACACATAATTTCACTGAACAAAAAGACAAGTGCGTAGGGAAAGATGACTATAGAGCTACATTGAGAAAAGTATTTGTCCAACACTGTAAGAAGTACTCCAGATTTCTCAAGAGTCTCAAGTCCAACTCTTAGTAACAGATCACCTTTATTTCTCTTCCTGGGAGGTGATTATTATCATCTAAATAGATGAACCATTCCCCAAGCTATATGCCAGGTTTTACAGTAATATAGAGCTCGTATGAACATTTTACCTTCATTTATCACAGTAACTAAACCATCTAATTAATTCCTATTATTATTTGTGCATTAAGCATCCTTCTGTCATTGCTTCCTATGCAAGAAAAGTGTTCTAATCGGTCCTATGCTTTATGCTTTGGCATTTGGATGATTGTTGCCCAGTCAATCGCTAAGCAAACAGTGCTTAACTGGCCATATCAGTGGGTCCAGGCAGCAGGAGAGCTTGAAAGAACACTTTGAACAAGAATAAATGACAATATTATGTACTGTGATCTAGCCTGAGGTAAAACAATCAAAGAATAGCTCTGAAAGGCTGAGATGATGAAACCCGGTGATGGATGGGTGGAAGAAGAACAAAACATTATGACCTGAATCAGATGGAAAAGTACCATAATTGAAATACATTCATTTTAATGCAAGTTATTTCCCTGATGCTTTTAATTTATTGTTTTGCCTTACAGTTTGATCTTGCTAAAGTTAATGCTTTGTATCTGTTTCCCTTCTCTTTTTCCATACACATGTCATACCATATCCAAGCTTTTCTTCTTCCATCAGCTTGGTCATCTCTTTAAGTGGCTCAGCTGCTCTGGGAGGGGAGCATGACCTCAGTGGGCCAAGTCTACAGGTTGGTGTCTTGACAGAATTTACTCCTGCCTGAACTCTTTGGTCTCAGCCTTTCCTTCCCCGAAGAGCCAAGACTGTGTTTCCTCTATAGCCCTGATATCTAAAAAGGCACCACAAACACAAAGATCAAAGCTACTGTAAGCTAATAGCCTCATACAGTAATTTTCAGCACAACTTGAATACATGTTTCCTCCCATGGAACTGATTCAGACTAACCCTTGTCTGCCAGCACAGGAGCATTGTGAAGTTGAAGTGATCAAGCATTGGTAAATATAAGTACCTTGTACATCTGCTTTCTTAATGTCTATTAATTTCAGATCAATGTCTCATGTTTTAAAAGAATCCCGAAGAAGCAAACACCTGAACCAGTCTGGTCAAGCAAAAGAAGTGGCTTAGCCCTGTACTCCAACAGGGAATAGTTGAAGCCTCCTCAGGAAAGCAAATCCTTAGCAGGCAGCCAGATGGAGATGTATCAAGGACCTCAGAAAGGGACAGTCACGTGGAAAACACATGAAAATGAAAGGAGCTTAACTTTCAATTAATTTATGCCAAGTACCACAACCTCTGTATTTTCAAGCAGAAAATAAATTCCCCGAAGGATCAATTCCTATTGTTGAGACTTTGCAGGTTCTCACAAGCCCCAGGGCTGTGGGAACTGTACTAACACAGTTACACACTATGTCTATTATGAAGAATATGTTTATATAAAAGCTGCAGTGCTATTTCTAACACAAGCCTACAAATAAAAGTCAGAAGGGTTTGTGAGTGGCGCAACGAGGTGTTCTACCTTTTACTTAACAGAGAAATAAAAGTAATCCAAAAAAGAAGCAAAACTTCTACCACCTTGGAAATAAAAACACTCATAAACTACTGTAAGGAGAGTAGGTTTTTCTTAAAAAGAGCACTAACTTGATAAGGCATGTCATGTGCTCTATTGAAACATTTGCAATTAAGCTCTTATAGCTGCAAATGTCCTTATTTTAAGAGACAGTAGTTATTACTAAATAAATACTGTGACAAACTTCTGCAAGTACAGCTATCAGAAGAATTGGTTTAGAAGTTACTGTTAAGAACCTAATCAGTGAAAATCACTTACAAAGACATATGCAAATTGAACAGATTAACTGATGAAAATACTGTGTTTGAGAGCTTAGCTAAAAGGTTGAGATCTTACACATTTGCAGTCCTTTTTCTCACCTCCAGAAACAGGTAACTGCTAAAATTTTACTGTGCCAGAATGTTATTCAGTGTTAATAGCATGCAGTGTCAACCTATATTTATTTTTTTTTCTATTGTGAAGGGGTAAAATAGTTCCTAAAACGGCTGTAATAATTTTTACATGACTGTAGACATTAATGAACCTCAAATAACAAATATTTAGCTGAATATAAATAACAAATATTTAGCTGAATTCTTGCTAAGACATAGCCAAGTGCACAGCAACTGCTCATTCCTCAAATGGCAATAACACTTGTTTATAAGAGACTTATTTGTAAATGCCTGTACCCATGTTATAATAGATTTAGAGTAGTCCTTTTCCATTTCAGAAAATGAGAAAAAATAATCTTTACCTTTCATTGTCACATCAAAAGCTCATTTGAGAGACATAGGAAATATCACAAGAAGAAAGACAATTTAAAAGATTCTGAGTTGTGTAATAGGTAATCCCAAATTCTCTAAGAAAAACAGTACAAAAGTAACTCCAACATACATTTTTTTTTCTTTTTTCAAGAAACAGATGTTAAATGGAAATGGACTCCAACTTGTAATAGATATTTATAAAAGAAAATGGCCAGAGAATAGTAATGTTTTATGAATCAATCTGCTTGATTTTTTATCACAAAGAAGCCTGAGAAATAGATCAAATGAAAGTATGACTACAAAAGTAACAGCCATTTTTCATTAAAACCAGAGAACACAATATCTGCTTTATCTCTGCATACATTTCTATATTAAGTTTTGATTGCTTGATGGTATTCATAATGATTTGCAATTCTAATATCGTTTTGTTTGGGATGAGGATCTGTAGCTATTTCAAGGGGTGAAGGGCTAATTCACATGCTATTTTTCGTGACTTTGAATACACCAAAATATGAAGGACTAATCTTGCTCCAGCTACAGCACATGCAGGTTACTCAACAGAGCTCCTGCAAGCATCACTTGTGGTTTATTGTAGGGATATCCACCGTGGAAATCGTCTCCCTGGCTATAGAGGACTGGTTTTATAATTTTGCATTGGTAAGAGCCTGGCAGGACATGTGCAGGCTTGGTCACCCATTTCCTTGGTGCCCATGGAAATCAGCTCCCATTCAGTTACAGTGGGGTGAGGCAGGGTCTGAGCCAGACAGCTCCTTGTGGAATGCACAAGAGAAACCACTGCAAGCTCTCCCATTCCCGCTGTAAACTCCTTTCCTGTCACATTTCTCTGACCTCTGACAGAAAATTCTCACTGGCTGATTTTACCATTTTACATGTGCCTTTTCCCCAACTAAAATCTGAACCAGTGTGTGCCAGGGGTTCTTTCTGTCCTGTAAAAAAATCTATGGCAGTCACATCTACGTACAGATGATCAACTTTACCTGAGCTCACAGCACAAGCTCCTGGCTTACAGTGACTTATCAACTTGCCTGACATTGAGGATGGAACATCTTTACCTCTGGAGGAATAAATTCACCTCCCCAGTGCCATTGCCTGCAGTTGGAATGAGAAAAATAAAATAACCCTCCATAAAGGCATGGGTATGTGAAATAACTTTTAGTCCAGAGGAATACAAGGATATTGCTAATGTATAGAAGGAAGCCAATGATAAAATATTCTTTATCAGCAGAAAGAAGTTGCTTCGAATTCAGCTAGATACATTTACCTTTTATATTGAGTAAACATAACTTTCATTGGATAGAAGATTTGCAAAACTAATTAGTCTACATTCCCACACTACGTACACACTGCAGTTGGACAACACTCATATGTCAAATAAATATTAAATATTGTACTAATGACAACCTACAAAATGATACTTTTTAAAAAAGTTTCATTAGTTTTCAATGAACAGGAAAAAGAGAAACACACAGAGGGAAGGAAAAAACCCCACAAAACCAACCAACAAACCAAAACCAACCAGAGTCATTGTCATCATACATATGAGCAAAGCTTGCAGTATGATTTAACAAATTTGAGTATCTTTTTAGATCTTGTATTATCTCATTAGACAGGAGCATAAACTAGAAACAAACACACACGAGCAATAAATTAGCAAGACAGTAAACATAAAAGATTCATTGGAGCAATTTATTACTGTTCACAGAACTGTGGAGAAGCAAAGTTTGTCTTAACTGAGGAAATGCACAGCTCTAAAGGCAATTAACAACCCTACCTGATTTATTTCCTCATCTCCCAGTCAAAGTTTTAAATTTTTGTATTAAATTTCAAAGACTGAGATTGTATTGAACACAAAGAACGGTCACCTGACAACAAAAAAAAGGGATCCCAGAAGGTTTTGTGGACATCTGTTGATCTTCTGTGTTTGTGAAGGGAAAAGAGCAGTAATAAGAAATTCTCTAAAATACGGGCAAATCAGGTTTCCCTATAGCTCAGATCCAGGAATAATAAAGTGAGGACAATTGCCTGTGATGACATCCCAGGTTTTGGGTGTGGAGTGTTCTGCAGTTCCTCTGGAGCTCCCTGGCAGCTGCACTTTCCGTGGCTGGAGCTGTGCTGGTGTTCCCAGCTGGAGGGAGGTTGAGCTAAAGGATCCCGTGTGGCTGCCACAGCCTGTGGAGAGGGACTCTAAAGAAAAGGCTCTTCAAAAGGTGGTTAAGGCACCTTGGCTCACAAGGAACTTCTTCATATTTGTGTTTGAAGAAAGACAGAACTGAAAAATCAATAGTGGAAGGTGAGAGAGAATAAGTCATGGGGGTGCAATGGAGCAGTAAATAAACATGCAGCCTGACAGGCTGCTTGGGGCTATCAGGCTGCAATCCTGAAAGAAGCTTTCAGTGTAGCAGTTCATTTTACTTAAGAAGTGAATAGATCCAAAATCAATGCATCTCTCAAAGAGGTACTCCTACCATTCATTATATGTATTTAAGTTATGTTACAAGCACCTCAAGCAGGAAGGGGGAGCACACTCAGCCTGCTCACACCACCACCCTGGTGCTCAAAGCCACAGACAGTGGGTTCTTCTGCAAGCTGTTGGGGGCACTGCTCAGAAATGGTCTTTCCCCTACAAGACATGATACTTCTTTGTATTCAAATGTGTCCTATGTACATTATCTCTAAAAAAAAAAACCCAAACAAATCCAGAGACAGAAAATGTTTTCTTGAAGAATTTTCCTTTCTCCTTGTTTCATTAAAGTGATTTTGACCATTCCTGTCACAGAACTGCAGCAGCACCTTCTCCAAGGGCCTTTTTCCCACCCAGTTGAATCAAACTCTGTTGTAAGAAGCCTATTTGTGTCAACTCTTCAAACAGCTTCCAGCAGAACAGTGAGAGGAAGAGCACAGACAGAGTTTTCTCTCCACACTTCCTACCCCAGTTGACTCTTTCCAATACTAAACACAATCCTTTAGAAACTGTACAGTCCTTTAGAAACTCTAGTTTTTTCCTTTAGAAACTAAATTTTTAGCACTATTTTAAAACACTTAATGTTATTATGGCATTAGAGATGAAGGTATTTCTTTGAGGAAAAAAAGACTGAAAGGAAAGTTTTGGAAACAAACAACACTTCTATCACTTGAGCACCCCACGGTTACAAATGACACTCAAAGATTTCCTGATACCACTGGGCTAAAAAAGTGTAACATCCCAGTACTTGGACACTAGATGGCAATGTTAGATTTTATTTAGTCATGTGATTGCAGCAATGATCAAGTGGGCTCTTCTAAGAGAGGAAAACCTTTTTTCGAGTTATAAAGGAAGAGAGGACTCTTTGATCTGGCTAAGAATTAAGATGTGAATCTTTGCAAATAATCCATCTATAATAATGGCAAATCAGCAAAATACATTTCCATGAGATACAAAATATAGGTGATGTGGATGTGATCACTAAGTAGTAGACAAAAAGAACATACTATGGTAAGAGAAAAATGTGCAGTAAAATCATGAGAATTTATTATTGTCTCTTAAAAAAATGTTAGTTTCAATACTTTACAGTAAGAAACAAAAGAAATAAATTTAGCAGTCTTTTACCAAATTCTTCCCTTCTCTGTATTCCAGGTATTGAGACATCTGAGGACACCAAGTTTCCCCCAGATAGCATGAATTTCAGCTTAAATTTCACTACTGTCTGGAGCAGCCAGCTCTCTTTTAGTAAGGAAAAGCAATATTTGCACCTAACACATACAACTGCAAAGAAGTAATGTTTTTATGGCTATTCCTGGGAGAAATTATGTTAGGAGAGTGAAGAAGGAGAGATAATACAGTTTTATGATATGCAAAAAGCCCAGCTTTTTACCAAGACTGTCTTTTCAAATCTATTTCACAGAGACTTTAGGTGTGAGCTTGCATCCCTACACAACAGAAAACGTGTGAAATAAAGGATAATTTCTTTTATCTTGCCAGTCTAACAGCAGCACCAACCATTTTTCTTTGTCTCTCAAATAAGAGCAAGAGTCAGGCAAAAGTACAGAGATTGGTTCCATTCCCCAGTTTTTTAATCTGCCCTTGCTACAAAGCACCCTTTTAGTCAAACCTATTTCCTGTTGAATGCTCAAAAGCTTCTTAAAATTTTACATCTATGTGTCTCTACGTTGGAAATCCTTACCTACAGTAATGAACAGGCAAATGAATACAAATAAAAAGCAACTGCTCTGACTGTGCTGCCTCACAGTCAAACACTCCTGACTCTGTTCTGCACAGGGAGTGTTAAACAAGCAACCCCTCATGCTCTCTTTGGGAAACAGACACCAGTCTTGCAGGCAAACAGACTTCAAAAATGTTCCCAGTAATTCAGTAATTGCTATTGCTTAGCATCAGATCTGGGGAGAATCCCACTGGTTGAAGAACATCTAAACCAAACCCAGTAAAAAACTGTTTTTCTTCAGCTGCAGTCATTCTTGTCTTCAGAGGCTTTGGTAAAACCACATATGCAAGACATATTTAATGTACCAGCAAATTCAGTCTTGTGATGAAGTGACATCAATGATTATTTGAGTGATTCTGACATCAGAGATAATTTTCTCAGAAAAATAAGCTCAAGGGTAAATAATTTCAGAAAGAGGACAGGAGCCCTCATCTAAGTTTTACAACAAACTTCCCAGCTTTCTTGTCCCTAGGTTTGCTGCTTTCTAACCTAAGAATAGCAATCAAATCCAATCTGTCTGGTGGGATGTTATGCTGCTGCCTTTTCAAAGCCATGGGGGGAAAAATGTTTGGATGTTAATCTAATTATCTGGTGGGAACACCTTAGGCAATGTGGTTAAAAAGAGGAAAACCCAGCAGGAGATGCAATACAGTTGCACCACTGATCACAGATGTTTTTTACCTGTCTAGGCCAAATTAATCTGTCATCCTTCCTTCCAACGGCCTTGAGATGGTTCAGATTTTCACTCATTTCCCTAACTACAACTATAAAAGAAACACAACAGAAAGAGAAGGAAAACAAGAAAAAAAAATTATAAAATTAAATCTGTCTGAGATTCAAAAAATGGCAGATGGACACTTTGTATGCAGAGCAACTTGGCTTTGGAAATGCAAATAAGTCACAAAATTTGTAGACTGTGATAGTCCCTATATACTGGTTAGAAGAGATAAATAAAGCTGAGAAGTGCATTTTTATTAGCAGCTATGAGGCATAATTCTCCCATCTGATTATTTGTTATTTATTCCTTGTGCAGCAGTGCCTTGAGGTCTCATTCCATAACTCCCTAAAGAGTTATGATAATTTCCCACCATCAGGATTCCCTGATGAGAAATCCATGAAATCTCAAAGCCTGAATTAGCTTAGATCATTTCCCTAAAATAAAGACTGCAGAGCATACTCCTGTGAGCTGAAGTTCTCCTGAAAATAATAAATTTTAGTTATTTGTATAGCTTAAAAGTAAGGATCAAACACTTTCCAAATTTGAAATATACAGATTGACAGCACCAGTTATTGAAGAGCTTATAAAGACTCAAAGTAAGTTTGAGTCTTTATATGAGAGTTTTGGATTTATGTTCTGGAGAATGACATATTGCATACAGAGGATCAATAGGAAAAGAGAAAGGCAATACCCCAAATACCACCTGCTGTTCTTTTGGAGAGATGTCTCTGCTCTGGGCAGTCTGCCCAAGAAAGAGCAAAAGATTTTGTCCAAATATAGATTGCATTACAAAGCAACTACAGAGCCTTCCTGTTTAAACCAGAGTTTGAGTTTTGCCTCCAAGGCCTCTTTTTCACTCCTTTCACTGCAGTTCAAGGACAGCCCCACACCAAGCACTGGTGGCTGTACATGAAAGGGCATTTTGGCTTCACCTGTCAGAGTCAAGTCTCTCAGTTCCTACCACAATAATTCATCTTGGATTTTTCATTAAATGACATGCCAAAAATCTCCCTGTTAAGCTCCTCTCCAAAGGAGACATCAATAATATTATATACCACTGATTTAAAAAGAAGCTCAGTGGAAAAAAACCCATGTAACAGAGCAAAGACCAAAGATCAAAGTTGTCCTCTCAACTCAAAATCAAGGCATAAATCTTAGGGCAGTGAGTATTTTTTTGTTGTTGTGGTTTTCTTGCTTGTTTATTTTTTTTTTTTAATGAAGGAAAAGTTTTAGAAAAGCAAGCAAAACACCAAATCCCACAAAAACTAAACAAAAAATTTTGATATCTCACTGATAAAAGCTACATCACTCCTATGACATACACTTCTGTAAAACGTCTAGTACTTACAATAAAACTATAGTTCCAGTGCTCATGTAGCATTAATAACTTATGAATGTAAATGAGGCCATGTTTATAGAGAGTTATGTACCTTTTATTGCATCAACTGATGGATCCAGGGGAAAAAAAATAGATAAACTTTCAGGAACTTGTAAACTGAAGAAAAGCCCCTTAGCAGAATTAGTCAAGAAGGCAATATGTTTATTCTGATGGTGAAAATAGCATAAGATAACATATTTATTACCTTCTATTTCTCTTTTCATATGTGTTCTTGCTCTGACTATTTTATCACTCAGAAGATTAAATCTGGATGTTGAAAACTTAGTTCTACTTGACAGGTTAAAATAAAATTTTAGGCGACTTTAGTAATGAGAAGTTAAAAGTAAGAAGGAAGAAACCCTGTGCAGATGACCAGGCTCACAGGGCACGGGCACTTTTGACGGTGACTGCAGCAGAGCTGGGAGGGCTCCAGAGGCTCCCCGTGCTCTGCAGGGCATCCTGAAGCTGACACCCCGGTGTGTGTGTTCAGGGCTCCCGCTAGGCCAGAATGCCCAAAGGCCTTATAAGTAACATAAGATGAGAGCTTTAAGGTTCAAGGTCGAACCAGCCATTTAACAGACCCTTGTAGGGAAGAGCTCAAGTGGTTTTTTCTTCTGATTACTGAGACAGTTCAGTAAGAGGGACTGGGGTGATAGGATGCTCTTTGTGGCAAGAGAGCTCAGGAAGATATAGAAAAGCCAAATATGCAGGATATTTCTGTGGATGTAACAGTCTTTATACGGTTTTGTGAGACCTGTTGCTTTACAAACAAAAACCTACCACTGCCTGTCTTTATGGTAATGCATACTGATGTCCTTGTTATGGTATGAGGCACAATATTGTGCTTTGTTCAGGTGTTTCAACACCCACCTAACTCAAACATGAGCTTCATAGGCACTGAGACTTCAGATTAAGGTATCTGAACATAATTAATTAATTATACTGAAAAGTTAAATTACACCAGTATTCAGAATTTAAAATATCAGTGCTGTATCACAGCAAATGGTTCCTGAAAATCCTGTGCATAGGCAAAGTACATTTCTAAAAAGCTCTGAACCACCATGAAAGTAACACAGCTAAGAACAGCTTGTGAAGAAGCGGTGTGTTAAGCACTAATTATTGAAAACATTAGCTTGTGTACTTCAAGCAAGAGCACTCTAAAACATTCCATTAAAGAAAAATAAATTCTAAAAATACAGAAAACAAAACAGACATTTGGTAAGTTTTCTAGCTACTAAATTAAAATTGGCTTTCCTGAAGGCACCATGTGTTCTTATGGAGAGTGCTTTTGATGACAAATATTTTAAAATGTGGTATTAAGTGGCAGCAGTGAAGCTGCCAGAGCCAAAGATAAACTGGATTCTCTTCAGCAGAATCCAAGGTGGGACAGAGGTTAAAGCTGACTTTCCTTGGAGTGACCACTGCTCTCTTTGCAGCACATCCATGTCCAAGTCATACAGCAGCCTTCAAAAAAAAAAAAAAAAAAAAAAAAAAAAATG
>VZRZ01002792.1:3756535-3837133 GCA_013398175.1 Climacteris rufus | reverse complement strand
AACCAACCAAAACCCAAACTCCAAAAATCCCACTTCAACGAACTTCTGAAGCCTTGCCCTACAATTGCTGCAGTATCTTTCCATGGCCCAATGCAAAGCCTCATATCTGGAATAGGTGGGGAAGATATAATGAACATCTCAGAACTGCATGTTTTTCTTTGTATTTTGAGGTAGAAATTAATATATTAAATGCCAATTGATTATCCAAACCATTTATTCAGTATTAAGGAACATTAAAAATGTACATCATGCGTAACCGCTAATCAGCAACAAATTCAGACTTAATAAACTGGTATTTAATTGTATCTTGTTAAATTTAGCAGCCATCTTAATCATAATTAAAAGCATTTCCAAGGTGCAATTTAAATCATTACCAAAACCTCTTGCCAGTCCATTTCCAAACCAAAAATAAAATTGCCTAAAGTTGCTATTGATTTTTTTCCTTCTCCAAGCTGACAGCAGTAATTTATACACAACCCTGTGTCTGCCCCAGTAACCATGATTAACCCACATCAGCCAGAGCCAGAAAAGCTGTCCAAGGTGACAGCCAAGACAATAAAATATAACTACACTACCAACAGCAATAAAATGCTTTGCCTCGCTGCTCTGATTTCTTTGGAGCCTCACCTGGCCAGCAGCATTGTAGTGCTACAGTTCTGTGCAGAATCCTGAGTACCTGACTCTTCAGTGCTCCTCTGGGTTGTGTAAAAATGAAATACTGCAAAATGGGGCATGTAACTCACAGAAGTCAGCTGTAAGGAAAAGGACAAAGACCTTTGATTTACGGATCCATTCATGCCAACAATAAAGGACTGCAAGGTTTTGTCAGATTGAGGCAGCAGGATGCTTATAATTTGCCCTGTTGTCTTTTCATCAGAGGAGATAAGGTAGAGCCTTTCAGATGACAGACACTGACTGCCCCAACACCTGGCTGGTTTCTGTTGTCCTCAAGAATGGTCTGAACACTGCCCAGATATTCACAGCAGGAGGGATGCAGCTGGGAAATGTTGCACAGCCCCCGGAGAGAGTCTCCCTGTCCCTGGTGTGGCAGTAGAGCCTGGGCAGACCAGACACACGTCTCCTATACTTCCTGCAATTCTGGTGCTAAGGGACCTCTTTAGGTAATCCACCCTTAAGCGGTTTGGACACAAGATCTAGAACTGGATGGTAGGAGTAGCATTTGGTAATACTTTTACATTGCATCCATGGACAGGAGAGGTGGATGTACAGCACATTGGGGCAATAGAGAGAAAAGGGGACCCCTGCCATGAATAGCATAACATGATTTCCAGAGCACTGTGGATGTATATCAGCACAATGCCAGAGAGCACAGGCATAATATTAACTTTGCTGAAAAACACATGCACCTAGAAAAAAAATCAGATTGGTCTTTTACTTTGCTTCCAATGCTAAAAAAATTAAATTTTTCCGTGTAGGTGCATTCCTGCAGATGGATAAATGGATTACAAGACAATTTTTACTACAGAATTTCCCCAATTGCTCTTACTGTTTTGAAAATTTAGTGGTTAGAATTGCCTCACAAATAAATTCTGTAATACTTTGAAATAGTTTCAGAAAAAGGACTGGGAATAATCTTCTGTGGAGCAAGAAATAAGATATGTAAATATGGCAAAAATCTGGTGCTTCTTAAGTGAATCAATTAATTCAATGAAAAACAATAGATATAAAGACATGCTGTCTGTTTTCTCTTTGCACCTTTCTACTCAGGCTGTAGAAGTTGAGCTTTATTCTCTTACAGTTTAAGTGATTTTTTGTTTTGTTTGGAACACTTTTCCTCTTTGCTGTATTGTGGTATACATCTGTCTGTATTAAAGCTCATTTAATACACTAGGGCTCGTACTTAAGTCTGGAATCCTTTCAAGTCTCCTTTATTGTTTGTTCCACATCCTCTGCTGCTCCAAATTTAGTTTAATGAGCAACTAACTAGTTCACTCTCCCCATCAGTCATGTATACACATTAGACACTGTCTATGTTCAAGAACTAACCCTTTGGGAACCCTGCTTAATACTTCCCTCCAATTTAGAAGAGCCTTTCTGACAAGCAATTGCTTGTTCCAATTTTTTTTTAGTTGTCTTGATCCTCTGTATCCACTCTTATGTCCTCCCTTGGCTAGCTGCAGCTTTCAGTTTAAACAGAAGTCTGTGAAGTGGAACTTTTGCAAAGACTTTTCTCCAAATCCATAAATTAAGCTGTATACAGTGCACTGTGAAGACCATTGCCATGTCTGCAAAAGAAGCAGAGAGAAAACCTGGCTTAGCAGGAGCCACACTGTTCCTGCAGCGTTGCTTCTGCGGTCACGCTGGCTGATTCTCTGAGGTTAATGAAGAGGGGGATGTTTCATCCTGTATTTCTTTCTAGCATGTTGAGAAAGATTCTTTTCTGGGCAACATTGACATATCCATGGAGTAATGCCATGGATTTCAAAGATTTAGTGTATCCCACACCTTTTCCCTAACATGGATGTCAAAACTTAAAACCCAGTGTTACAGATTCTGGCATTTAGCACAGTAACAAACTAATATGCCTCCTAACTTGTTCAGGGAGCAAGACTTTTCTTTTAAAAACCCACAAACCAAGCAACCAAACAAGAAAGGGACTCTAATGCAAGCCCTATGCAAGGAACAAGAGCATGACATGTTTAGGATTTACTGTGCAGAGAAGAGTTCAAGTTGAGAATTTTGCCCTAAGGGACAGCCACTACCCTTAATCTGTGCCTCTAACTTCCAGCAGCATCACTGCAATATGAAGCAGCTAGACTTTTAAGAAGCCTGTATCCAGCCAGCCTTCATGACTATTTAAAGTCTCTGTAAGGACTCTCTAATGATTTGTAACCAGAACACCTGCCATCTCTCGTTCAGCTGTACATCTTTTCTATGGCCTCAGAGAGCATCCTGATTCTCTGCGAATGCTGAGCCTAAGTGCACATGTAAAGATGGCGAAAATTGTTCCCCAAACTACCAAACACTTAACTAACTTCTCTCTCTGGGCATCTTAGTGGCATTACAAGAAACCGAACATATATTTGCTACTATTGTGCATGGAAGTCAATTGACATGGAAACAATAATATAATATAGCCAACACTGCATTTGTGGAAGTGTTTTCAGCATTATTTCCCTATATTGGGAGGCAATGCAAGCTCCTTCTCCCTGTGTGTGAAACCATAGGAGGTATCCATGGAAAAAGAGTATAAATACATCTGAGAGAGAGCGAAGTGGTAGAAGGAAAGAACAGAGATAAAAGTCATCTGGAAGTATAAGAGCAAATCCTCCTTGCCCCTCATTTTGGATTCTGTTGCTTTAGGCTGAAGAGGAATGGAAACGGGATACAAGGAGACTTTATCAGGCCATACAATCTGACCAAGGAAAACCTTGGCTAAGGAATACTAAAAAAGAGGAATAGACCTTACAATTTGAGATGTCCTTAATTTAAATGTTGCATAAAAATCCCTTCTCATTTGCTCCAAGAAATTTGCATGCAGAATCCCCTTAAATCCAAGGAATTACTTCTCCTCACTGTGCATTCAGCAGTTGGCAGGAAAATATGAATTAGTAAGAGTTCCCTGTGCCATTAACAGGTTTGCTGCAACTTTTATATTAAACCAAAAAGTGAGCCAAATCAAGTGGAAGACTCAGCTGTTATCAATGCACACATGGGGAACAAGATTAATAAAATGAGGAGACAGCACCTCACTGGAAGAGAAGTCCTCTGTCTGCATTCTGTTCTAAATCCCACCTCTATAAAGATAAATAAGTGTCTTTGCTGAAGATGAAGGAGCAATGTGCAGATGCCCACCCTGTGGCTGAGATGAATGATTAAGCACAGATGTCCAGCCTAGGGCTGAAACATCCTCTTCGTTATGTTTAAAAATAAAAGTTGAAACTTTACAGCTTCTGTGACAGTAAACACCAAATAGTGAATATGCATTACGGTGGAAACAAGGCCATGGGAAGGGTGGGCTGTTGAGCAGCCACTGCACTTTCCTGAATGGCTGATTCAGGTGAGGAGTTCTTACCAAGCCTGGGGCTCCTGCTGGGGGTTATGAACAGAATGGAAAATGGTGACTTTCCAGATGTCATGCAAAGTCATTAGAAAAATCTCTGCAAAAAGTTTGGGGCTGAAGAAAAATGCCACTCATGCTTCTGAAGCCATTCAGAGTTCCTGTTCCAAATGCTCCAATGAGGGTTCGGTGTAAGTTTCATTTTATGACTTCCTATTCAGCTCTTAATTCCAATTTTTACTTTACCCTTACTTTACTTCACTAACACCTGAGAATACAGACCATTACTGAAAATCGTGCTTAAAGGCCCTAACTAATAGAAAATCCCCACTGTGCTATGCATCATAAAGCAGATCATTTCTGCACAGAAATCAGACTAGAAATAGGAAATTGTTAACTTTATTATAGAAACAGAGCTAGGAATTTGCCTGAATTCCACAACTTTTGGAGTACTGACAGAGATCAAATCTATTTTGTCTATAGACTCTTCTCCTGTGCACTCCTTCACAATGCCAATCTTTTTCTAGATTCACCACCCTCTTTCAGACATCTACAACAGAAATGAGCTCATTCAGTTCATTCTTTTATGTGGTACAAGATATGGAGCCTGAAGAATTTTTAATCTAAAATCCCAAATGAAATACAAAATGTAATTCCTTCACCCAGCTGGTAATTTAAGGCACAAGGAGACTTTGTCCTGGTTCAATGGCTACAGGCAATCAGATATTCAGTGGGCTATACCAATAACTACAATATTAATTTTTCTGAAAAATCTATGTTTTGAATGGAAAGAATATGTATTTCCTTCATACGAAGGCCTAAACAGATCATATTTATGTTAGCACCAATAATTAATTTCATTCTATAACTGCAAGTGGAACCATTAAGATTCAGTAAAGAATCCACTGCCTGGTAAATGTCTATTTAGTGAGTTGCTCCTGCACTATTTTTTCTATCCAATCACTTCTGTACATGCAGTTTACAACCAGGTGTTATAGCATGGCTCTTCCCTTGCCCTTCATCAATGCCCTTAAAGCAAATTTCCTATGATCATTCTCTTTTCCACAGTTCTTGCTGATCAATCAACACAGGATCATTAGTGATGCAACATTTAGCTACATCACAGAAACTTTGTTAGACCACAAACATAAGCAGGAGCAATTACTGAAATTTTCTAAGACAGCAGAAGAAAAACTAATATTTTACAGGATTTTTCTGTATTAATATGGAAAATCATAAGGTCAGAACACTCGTGTTTCATAGTAAGCTTCTTAGCTTCTATTCAGGAGTCGAAAATGTTGGATATGATCCATTACATCCATCACAGTCTCTTTTCTTCCATTTCTTAAAGTTGCTCTGAGCTGCACATTTGCTTTTATGAATATGCCACTTACAAGCACATCTCTGTGTTAAATATACCCTTGAACCTGTAAGTGTAACACAGAAAATGGATAGAAATTAAATAAAATTTTATATTAAAAAAATTAATTTCCTTTTGACACCTGATCTCGCTGATCAATAATCTCCATAAAATGAATGAAACAAAAATGTCACCTGTACCACAGGAGAAAATTGTCACACCTATGCTTTTGCCCCAAGCATCACTAAAGATTACCTCCCATACTGAAATGTACATGGCTTTGACAAGCATCTTACAAAAGTATATCATCCATGCATCCTAAAAAATACACGAATATGATAAAAGCCTCTTTTGCTGGAGGGTCCTACTCTTAGCAATTGGCAAAACAACTGACTCTAAATTTAATCCGACTCTAAATTTAATATCTCTCTTTGGAAAACTACCAATACGTAACAAGAGATCTTGCACACAGCTTCATGTAGGGGGGGAAAAAAGGTCAGTTTTTATGTGGAGTAAAAGCCTGGCCCCTCTGCACCTCCCATTTCTCTCAGCTATACACAAACCTCTCACAGAGTTATAATCTATTTCTTTCCTAAATATGAAGAGAAGTTTGATTGAATTTTTCAGAATGCTCAGTTATTAAATGACATTTGCTTGGTAGTAGAAGACAAAACACTTTCTTCATGCTTTCTTCAAACAATTCAAGAAGAAAGCAAGATGTAACAGAAACCGGGTCTCCTGAATTTATTTGTACCAGACATTAGAAACCACTGTCATAAAAGATCTGGTGGCACATCGTTCAATAGCATCAGCAGAGCCTTAAACTTGAAGGATAGGCCTAAAATACAAATTAATTTACCTGTGATCAAAGCGTAATGACATGAAGCAGCACCAAAGCATTCATCATTTTCCAATCTGGTGCTGACCCTTTTAACACAGTACAGCTAGGGTTGCAAATTTTAGGAAGGCAGACAGCATCATCTGTGTCATCACCCCAGACTCCCAAAAGCAGTCACAGCAGGGCATGGCTGCAAGGCACACTGCTCTGGGATGCACGGGGGCTCAGGGATCAGCCCACCCAAACCCCAGCCTTTACTGGGCACAAACTGCACAGAATATGTTGGATTATATGTCAGGTTTTTTCCATCCTGTACACACAAGTGAGCTTGGAGCTGTTATTTGGATCCTTTCATGTTTTGTAGCCAAGTTTGTAGGCAAACTAAGCTCCACACACATTAGATATTCTTCAGATTGTTGAAACATAGAGTGCTTGCTAAACTCACTCTACAGCAAGTGCAAGACTTGTTTAGCAATGATGATTAGCAATGGATTTAGTAAGAAGACAGGATCTGAAGAGCCAGGCTGGATTTACCTGCTTTCCTAGCCAGTCAGAAATCCCTAAGAGAAACTGATAATCATATCTAGGTATGCCATGCCAGACTGCTGTCTGTCTCAGGTACAGAGAAGCCCATCTTCCCAGGGAAATGACATGGAAACACAGAAAATATAATGAAAAGTAAAATTAACTCATTTTTAAACACTACTTTTATACCTAGAGTAGAGAGAGACCCATGAAAACACTGCTAATGAGCATTCATACCTAAGAAAAGGAGCAGCCATTGGAGCAAACGATACCTAATACTCTTGACATGGTAAAGCTACAGTAAACAACAGCTGAGGACTGGAAAAGTCCCCAGTTGTGACCACACAGGTCTGGCATGAATCAGTCACACCTTTAAACCCAGAAAAGATGCTAGTGAAGATGAACATGTACTAAAATGGAAAGGAAATATTTATACTTCTTCCAGTTGCTCCCCTGGCAGGTAGCAATCACCAGTCCATTTGGGCCAAATCATTACTCCTAAATTCAGCAACCTCTGGTAGAAGAGAAAGCTTGAAGCAAACTAGGGAGAGTAGTCTACAAATGAAGCAGTCTATTTCCATCTTGTTTATTACCAGCAATGGGCACACGGATTGCCAGATGCCAGCAATAACACACAGATGTTGAAAGTGAAAACTTGTCTCCATTTACTCCCTGGAGAATCTGAAGAAATCAGCTGTATTCATGAAACAGGGACAAACATTGCCTTTTTCACCAGGCTCCAAAGGATTTAGTACAGTGGGTGACAGAATCTGTTATAACATATATTGTCAAATGAATTAATAAAAGAAAGAAAGGACTAGAGCTGCACACTAGACAGCAAGCCCCTTAAGACACACACATCATGTCACTGGGATATGAAACACTAATAATGTGGAATTTGTACTAACCTTGCAGAAAGCAGTTTGTTTAACACAGATGTTGCTACAGACATGGGCTTTGGCTGGTTTTTGCGACATCATTGTGCCATATCACATTTCAAACTGTGATGTCCTTTGTGGTGGGACAACTCTGGCTCTCTAGTGAAAATATTGCCCTTCATATCTCACTTATCAGTTGTGGAACTAGAATCCTCTCCTAGAGTAAAGTGATTTAGGAATTGCACTTGTTATATTGGTGGAAAACGTTATCAAGGTTCCTATTTTCACTGCTCTATTTATTCCTATTTCCACTCTACTTTGCAGTTTGCCCCTTGCTTCTACTTTCCTGTTTTCCTCAGATTTCATCCTAAATATCAGCTGCCAGCACTCCAGCCTACTTACAGCCCATCTGGTGGGAAGCAATTGCTGCAGATTCTGAACTTTTCACCCCATCCAACACATACCAGTACTTCATTTAATATTTTTTTCCATCTGGAAACTACCACAGAAAGAAAATCTATACACCTTCTGTTGTTTCACTAAATAGCTGTTGACCTGCTCTCAAACAAAATGTTGTCTGAGTTGTGTATTATGGTGGAACTTTAGCAAGTCCTCTGGAAATCTGAAAGTAAGATGCTTCTCTCCCTTCAGATGAGAAGCAGTGATAGAGCAGTGAGACTTTGACACGTATCAGTGACTGTAGAGAAATGCTGCAGCTCTTGGGTAGGTAAGCTGGTTGCTCACCAATTTCAGAGCCTTGTTGCCTCAAGGTTAAGTCATTGTGAAAAAGAGCTACAATCAAACCATTAATTCCCTGTGTCCTAATCCTGGAAGGGGCAAATTTATCTCTTCAGACACAGAAATTCAGGAACGGTATCTTAGATTTCATCCCTTACTGCAGTTGGTGTTTCATAGCTCATTTCACCATTGAAGGTAAAACTAGAAAAATTTATTTATAGAGCGAAGCCTGAACACAATCCACAACAACTCCACAGGGTTCTTACATGAATGGGAAGAGGAAAACCAGAGAGGGGAAGGATCTCAAACTTACTTCCTCCACTATGAGTTAAAACTCAGTTTGGTGTGTCCCTATGAGTGGAACATATACTCATTATCTCAAATGTCATAAAATCAATGACAATCAAAGAATATCCTCAGTTGGAAGGGACACACAAGGAGCATTAAGCATAATTTCCATCCCTGCATAGGACAGCCCCAAAATCACACCCTTATCCAAACAACATGTCCATGACAGCATCATCCAAATGTTTCTTGAGCTCTGGCAGGAAAAATAAGAGATTTAGTCACCACATTTTGATGAGGCAACAGATAGCAAAATAAAAAGAAATATTTACAAATTAGAATAAAAGTAGACTTTAAATTAGTTTGTGTATGTCGAGAGGAAAAAGGCTGTCAGTTGAAATGAGATGAAACATTCAGTTGATGTATTATGGGTAATTATAACAACATTCTGAAAAGAAAAAGAAATATATGATTTGCCTGATTAGTAACTTAACACAACCATTCATTTGTTAATAACCTAGAACCACCTGTTAATGGTTGCATAATTTCATTACTTGAACATGGCGGAAGGTTAGGCACAGCTACATGATAAGCCTCTCATTGCAGAAAACTTCAAATATCTCGCTTCAAAAATGTTAATATTTTTAATTTCAGTGGGAAATCTCCATTTTAAGGTTATAATGATGAGCCAAATTACAGTTTTAAATAGAATCAAGTATGTAATTCTAATAAACAATTCGTAAATAAAACCCAACAAAAATTAGGACTTTTTAGTGACCTTGACCTCACATACTCTCACAGTGCAATGCCTCTACCATCACACAGAGATAGGATGAAATTAATTTGCTGCTGTACAGACATCATTCTAAACTTGATTTACTATCTGCAGTGGAAGGATTAATATAACAGCAGTTTGCCAACTGTCTAATACAGCCTGTCAAAAAGGAAGGAAACACTAGACCTATTCCCTGAGTGTACTCACCTCCCACCTGGGTAGTCAAAATGAAACCTCAACAGTCATAATATCATCATTCCTGTCAAACACAGTGCTGAGAAAAGCAGAGACTTCAGGCACATTGTATGAACCTTAATTTACCTTGTTTTATTAAAATGCACAAAGCTGGGGCAGGAATATTTTTGAGAACATAGGAATTGTTCTTCTCCTGAGTGACTTGAGCATGTCTTATCTTTAAGAACTTACAGATTTGTCAACCCCCTTTACCTACATACCAAGCCTTTAATCCAAAGCTAAGCCACAGCTACTATTTTTGTAGCTGAAGTTGAGAAGGTGAAATTTTTTATTTATCTCTTATTATTGCAGAGTTTCTTGTCAACTCTACATATTAAAAGCTCATGATCAGCTGGGAATCCAGAAAGGAGATTCCTCAAAAATAATAGAAACAGCTAGGAATTAAATACAGGGTAAATGGATATGACAATATTAACTTGAATAACAATAGCCTCAAGAAAAATGGAACTTTTCGTTATGTTTGATTCAAAAGTAAGGCAACCTTAAGTTTAACTTTTTCATTTTTATATTGAGGGGAGATAAATTTTAAAGTCACAGGACCTATATCAATTTATACGTTACTACATGGAGGGCAAACTGCAAGTTAGAATTTCAACTTGTACAAATCACTGCAACAAAAATGAATACAACACACAGAGTTCTGGAATCAGCTTGCTCTGAGCTGTCTGCAAGCCCCAGGGTTGATGAAGAGCTAAACCACTATGGGACAAGAGATCTTAAGTGAAGAAGTGCTGAAAATCCCGTTTTGCTTGCAGAGTTTTAAAAGCGCTGAGCAGCCATGTTTCCAGTATGATATAGGTGGAAAAAGAAATCAATTGCTAGGTTAAAAACCCCATTTTTCCTTCTGATTTCTTTTATTTAAGACTATAATAATCCAGTTTGTTTTGTGATATGGAATCCAACTGGGTAGTTGTGTCTCAAGGACGCATGAATGTAAAAGTAAAGGCTTTTCAAACTGATTTTTATGTGCATATTGGCCATTACTTCATGACTAAGGTCTATAAATCTCTAACTTGAAAGAATAATAGCTCTTATTGATTATAGCTTGATCATGCAAGATAAAACAAGTGGCAATAATAAATCACCTTTATGGATTATTTGTGTCCATCAAGTGAATGGGATTAAATGTATGTTTCACATATTTGCTGATGAATCTGATTTGTATGTAAGTAAGGATGTTTCTGCGTATAATCTGTTAATGAACTGTCACACAGAAATGGAAGAAACATTTTCAGTCAGTTTAAACCATCAGTCTTCTGTCTCAAGAGCAAACACTGGGAAATGTTTGGCACATAAATCATCTTATCACAGGCCCTAAAAACAGAGTTTTACATTAACTTAATTAAAAGACTGCATGAAAACACCACTGAAATTCACTAAATGGAAGTAGATATACCAGGCAGATTACCCATACCTACTTTAATTGTGCATACAACAGCTGCTCTGTGATACTCTTAGGAATTAAACTCTTAAATGACAATAATTTTACAATTTATATAGATTGTGTTGGAGTCACCCACCCAGAAGATATCTGTAACTTGAAGAATAGCTCCTCACTGAATTTGCCAGTTTTAAACATTGCACCAAAGTATTTGGGATATTTTCCCTAGAAACATAACCACTTTGGCACTTCTTATTCTTCTGTGAATAAGAAATTGTGCAAACCCCAGATAAAGAAGAGATACAAAAAATCCTCCTACTTCTAAGCTCGATTCCTATTGCTACCATAGCTATGGGATAAACTGCATTTGCAATAAACAGTCAAAGATGATTCACTGAAATTCTGAATTTTGGTGAAATATAACACAATACTGAAGACTGCAATCCTAAATTTGGCTTGGAAGAAATGCAGCTTTACCCACTGCAGTCTTCCCAAGTCTCCTCCCATGTGACATTTTTGTCTGACTTTTCTCTCTCTTTTCTTCTTGCTCCACTTTCTGCTTTCTTCCTTTTTTTAAATCTACTTCATTAAGAAAAAGAAATATGGGATTTTTTTTAGCCTGTGCTTTTATGTGAGCAAACAGAACTTGAAATTCTTTAGTCCCCATAAAACTCCCCAACATATTGCTCAGGGAAAGAAATAAAAAATAAAAGATTAAGGCCTCAGTTATGGGCTCTCTAAAAGTGCTAGTGTGGTAAAGTGACTGTGCTCTTTTTAAACTAATCACTACTGGTCAAAGGAGCTTGCAACATTTTGCTATCAGTTTTTGCAACATTCAGTGTGTCAGAGAAAAGCTTCTCCTGTTTTCCCAACAGAAGCAGAGGCACAACCCAGCCCAGCAGCTGATGGCTGCATTCCCTGCCTCAGCCACACACCATTTACTGCTGAACTGCAATTCACTGTTTCATCTACTCGTGGAACAAAATCTTCTCTCAAGGAGAGTTGCCTGAGCAATAAGATTATATGATGTCAGAAGGTTATATTTCTATTACATTACAGGCTTCAGAAAACAATGACCTTATTATGGTAAGTCATGTCCCCACAGAACACTCAAACTATTCTCCAGGAGGCTTGAAGTTACACAGGCAAGAGAGCACAAGTGGGAAGGGCATTCTACAAGGTAGCAAAAGAGAAAATTTGCCATCCCCCCTCATCTGACAATTAAAAGCTGGTTTGTATGGCAGATGGAGACATAAGATTTGTGTGGACAATGGCCTATAAAACCAGGCAAAATGTAAGGTAAATCATGTCAGTTCTTGATTCCAACCAGGACCTCTCAGACCCGCCAGAATACTGCTCAGGTCAAAATGTGACTCTGTCAAGACATTGAAAATGTAAGCTTAAAAAACAGAACACCATCAACAAACCCAGATTTTTGATGTTTACAAAGAACAGCACATTCGATAACTTTTCCCAATAAAAACCAATTTCCTTCCTAGACAGCAATGACTGTTGAAACTCCACATCTCCTGAATCGTTAAAATTCAAAGCCAGTGTGATAGAGAATTGGTAAAAGTCATTACAGTCACAGGGAAGAGCCTGCAATCCTGGAATAACAATTAATTCAAATCAATACAGAAATTAGAAGGAAAGATTAGAAATTGCTGAAATTTATCCAGTGAGAACTAATTTATATTTTTAGCAAAATGAATCCTGAGACAATCAGCAAAGCTTCAATTAAGAGTCAAGTTGAAGTTCTCTAACTTATTTTTAAAACACAGTGTTAATATTTTGCCAATCTTCAGGAAGAAATGTTTGTAGCAAACCACTGTGAAACTTTAAAACACAGCTCAAAGGCTGGAACAAAGAAGGGAAAATCTGACAGAAGTAAACAAATGGACAAGATTAGATTATTTAAGAGCTCTGAGCAGTTTTTTTTTCCCCCTGAAAAATGCAATAGGAAGACTGTACTGCAATATTTAATCCTGACAGAAGAATCAGTCATGGTATGTTGGAAGGAATGCATTTGTTCTCAGAGTCATCATGAAGAGATGGGCTGGTGCCTGACAAGCACTGACATGGACAGACTCCACAAGGACACAGATGCAGGACAGAGACACCATCTTGCTACTCCAGCACTGCAGGTTTGGTTACAGACCCACATAGGATGCACACACTGAACCACTACTCATTCCCTCAAACAGAAACAGCACACTGTAAAATTCAATGCAAGAATTCAAAGCAATTTTCCCTCTGGATGTCTACCAACAAATTCGCATTATGTATCCAGGCTGACAGGCAAAGCTTTGCAACATTTGAGGTAATTATCTGAACTTTACCCTTAACAAATAAATAAATAACAACTTCCTACTCATGTTGCAGTTCTCCTCTCCCATTTTTTTCTCTTCATTTGACAACAGAGAACATCCTGATGCTTTTCCTTTTTTCCTCTCTGTGAAAAAGGGCAATAAAAAATGGAAAATACACATCCACACCAGCAGATAACAACCTGCCATGACTGTAAATTATTTCTGTTCTTACAGAACAGAACTTCTGTTCTTACAGAGCTGTTCTTACAGTTCTCCTGAAAACATTTGACATTGTTGGTATTTTGAAAACCAGTAAGCCACCATTGTGAGTGGTGATAATAAAGCATTTCCCTATGTTTCTTTTTTTTTTAGCAGAAGATGACATTACTGAGTGCATTTCTTGCCTCTCCACCCATCACATTTGCCTAAAGCACCACAGCAGTGAATTAACAAATATCATACTATTATTTCTAGTGTGATAAAAGGTCACTGCTAAAAGCACTCCTCTACCATGCCTGCAGCCTTCTGGAAAGAGAATAAAAATCCCGAGGAAGCTGTGTCTCTTTCCTTTTCTAAAGTTGTGAACAAGCCCAATAGATCTGATAGAAGAAAATAAGGATAACAGGAATTTCCAAGGGTAAAACTGCTTGCAGACTCCCACCTCCTGCACATATCATAACATGGACGGTTCATTTAAAGAAATGAGTTACATCAGCTGTCTACAATGTTTGGAAGGACAGTGTGTTAGCAACACCTTCAGATTGCTGATTTCTCACATTTTGGCCATTATGTCATGAGTCCCCCTTTGCAACATATGGCAGAAGCACAGAGCTATAGCCTTTTCAAACTCCCAGACAGATCTTTCAGGCTGGTTCCCTTTCAAGACCAGCTGTGGCCAACCACAATAACTGCCCCACTGCTGCTGCTTTTTCAAGGAGAAGTTTACTCCTGGCACCATGGAGCTCTTGCCTGATGATTGCGGAGCACATGAGAGGAGAAAAGGGAGACGAAATAAAGCAGCATTCAAAAAAACCCAGAGGCGTTATTACCGCTTATTACGGCTTATCCGCTGCTTATCAGCCGCGGATGTAAGGAGAGCCGAGCCAGTTCGTGTTCAGAGCAAAGGGCGGAAGGGGGGGAACCCACCTTCATTTAATTCTTATATACACTTTTAGAAATCACAGTTCATTGGAGAAAATTAACACTTCCGTCTTTAACTACAGTGGTTAAAAGAAATGTCCATCAAAGGATTTGTGTCCATGGGAAAGGAATGTAAAACAAGGTAATTTTACAACAACATAGCTATGTTTACAGAATTCTCGTCCTTGAAACTGTCTAGCAGAGAGCTAGCTATTTTTAACAGTAAAAATGGGCAACAAGGCATTGTAGGGAATATTTACCTAGAGATAAATAAAGGCTAGGATACAGCAGAGATGCAGGAGAAGGGAAGAGGTGAAGCCACAGAGACTGTAAAGGGGTGGGGGGAAGTGGAGGTGGGAGAAAAGAAAATCTGTGGAATGAAGCACAGAGAAACTTTAAACATCCTCCTCCTCTGCTAAAGTTTTCTGTGACATGGAAATAAATCATCCAGTTCTACCAGCTGAACAATGTCCACAACATCTACATAATAACATTGGACCAGAGAATAGCATGATCTTTTCTTTTCCTTTTTAGGCCTATTTCTTATTAATGATCTCTTCAAAGGACTTCAACTTCCTTTCTCACTCTTGAAACTCTCATTATGCTTGCCAGACTGGTTTCTTGCTCTGTTACCATGACTGCTGGACTACCTTTAAAAATGGGGAAACACTGTCAGCACATTAAGCCTCAAGCTACATTTGCTTCACAGTCAGAAATCTGAGAAATTAATAACTCCTCTCTAGCAATTTTTTCAGAAGTGAGTGAAAAGTTGCACATATCCTTTGGTGTTTGTAACTCAGTGATGAGGATAGGAGATGAGAATATCAGCATGGCATTTGTGTAATTGCTAAACATACAGTGTATAAAGTGTTGTTAATGATCCTAACACTTACTGAGTACTGAGCAATATGATATTAAAAACATATTGTAGTTCTATTCCCATATTTAAGTAACTTTTAATATAATTTACACTAAAAGTCCATTTCTAGCTTTGTGCAAGGCATGCATGTCTGAAGACTACAACATTTCAAGTACTGTGAAATGAAAGGTGCCCAAGACTATAATTTTCATTACTGTTTTCTTTATCTTATACTTCTAGCTTTCTAGCAGTAAAACAGGTGCAGAACTTTTTGCCAAAGACTGCATTGCTAACATATTTCCCTCTCTTCTGCATTGCACTGTGCCTTGCATTGCATCCTGCATTGGGAGTTCTGGGATCCATGGCAATGTGTTGTTACCAGTGACCACAGAATCATAACAGCCCAGAAACTACCAGACTCCAAAGCCCATGTTCTGACCCTCTAGCTTAAAGTACGATGCACTTCTGTCCAAACAATCTCTTTGTGGGAAACCTTCAAGCCTCTGCTTACAGACTTTCAGATGAAAAAGCTTCAAACAAAAACAGAAAGCTGCAAAACCAGGAATAGCCTTGATTTCAGATACAACTGATGGGTCACATTGAAAGACACCCAAGACATCAGTCACTGTCTGATTCCTCATTGTACACTACTGTCATTTAATTTATCAATAGCTCTTCTGGAGCATCAACTTCAGTATTTCATATAGATTCACACCAAACAATAACCTGCACAACAGACAACATTAGAAAAAATACAAGCTATGATATCTATTACCAAAACAGCTATATAAAATGATGGTGGATTGCAGAAAACTATGAAATATCAGGTGGAGATATGAACTCAAAACCCAGATTGTCACCACTGGTTAGACAAATTTAACACCAGAGATTATGACACTGACTAAAAATATTTTGCCTTTTTTTTTTTTTTGCATTGTTTTCTTACTGTTGGGTAAAATCTCAGAGTTTACTTCAACATGACAGAGGTCAGAGGAGAAATGGAAGTGAGAGATTGCAAAGACATGAGATGTATGAACATGAAAAGACAGAAAGTGCTCCTGTACTTCATGCAGAACTGAAATCTTAAGAAAAAATTCTAATACAAGTTTTGAAAACTGAAGTGATTTAAGGAATTTTGGTCCTATCTACCTGTTCAGGCCCCTCTCAAATTTAATTAGGAAGATATGTTAGCAGCTGTCTGTTTGGATTTCTGCCTCACCTGAACTGGGACCAGGCAGACTTGTGAAAGACAGCAAAAGGCACCAGCAGACAGCTTGAACAGGGTCACAGCATCACCCGTGCCAATTGCAGCAGAAGCCCTGCATTGAAATGGGATGAAAAGCCAGAGCAGATGTGAGCATGCCATTGTAAGTGTGCTGGGAGCAGTGGTTAATTAGAAGACAAGGAAAATGTATTAGTACAGGAAAAATAATGAGCTCATAAAATTGAGTATATTTGGAAAAAAGGAATATTGGGGAGAATACCAAAGGTTACAGAAGGGGCAACTGCAATTTCCAGTCTTAACGATATCTAAGTTTAAGATTGTAAAAGCATTTTTGAAGTTCTTTACTTAAAATTAAAACCAAAAAAATTCTGAAAAGTTCAAGCTATTTTATAATTCCTGACATGTGCACTTTGTTTCTTTCTGTTCATACTTGGGTAACAATTAAACCACAACCCTGACTGCCACTGTTCAAAATGAAAACTCCTCATCTGAAAATAGACATTTTCTTCAATTATTTTCCCACCTTGTCACAAAGATACTTGCTTTCGGGTTTACTACCTCCACAGGTACTTTATAAAAACATGCAGCTCACTGCAGGACTTATAGATGGTTTTTCAGTTGTTGTTACTTGAGATATTCCTCTCCTGTTCTGTCATCTTATAAAATGTGGAATCATGAGTTTATTGATGGCCATTGTCATATAATTAAGTCAAACACAATAACTGACCCAGGTTTTGTACTCTCACTAGTTGTAAAAAAATTTGACACCTGCAAAATTGTGAGAACCTCACAGCAAATTTTCTGCATGTGCCCAGGCACAAACCAACCCCAGGGACACTGAGAATTAAAGCAAAACTTATATGACTTCAGCAATTCCTGATTTTCTTCCCCACAGATCATTTATCTCTTGCACCATCTTTCATCTACTCCCCTTCTCTGAAATCTGTGGATCAGGAGCAGAGAAGGCCCAGGCTCCCTCCCTCCTCATCACCACATCAGGACTAAAGAAGGTGAAGAGCAAACACCCACTTGGATTTCATTAGCAGGTTTTCTGCATCTAAGGCTGAGCTTAGCAGAATGAAAACAAAAGTGAGGACACAGGAAAAACCATTTGGTTCAGGTTTTGCTATTTGTGCTTGTCTACCCACAGACATTTGTCCAGGCACTTAGCAGAAGTTGCACAATTTTTTTTTTTTTTTTTAGCAAAAGCATGAAGCGCTTCACAACCATAAAAAGTTAATACACCGATGTTGCCCATTTTTCACTGTTAAAATAGTTAGCTCTCTCTGTTAGACAGTTTCAAGGACGAGATTCTGTAAACATAGCTGTGTTGTTGTAAAAATTATCTTTTTACATTCCTTTCCCATGGACACAGATCCTTTTGATGGACATTTCTTGTAACCAATATAGTCAGAGATGGAAGTGTTAATTTTCTCCAATGATCTGTGATTTCTCAACGTGTATATACGAATTAAACGAAGGTGGGTTTCCCCCCTTCCGCCCTTTGCTCTGAACAAGCTCTGACTCCGTCTCCTCTGTTCTGCGTCTAAGACGAGATAAGCAGCTAATAACCGGCAGCCCGGTAATACACCCCTATCTAAAAATCAAAAGTAGTGATTTGGTATCATGTGTAATCATACTGGGTTGTCAATACCACTCAGGGTCAGCAAGAAACAAGACTGATGTCTTTCAGGGAGTTACAAATTTTAAACATGGAGAATTCATTAATAAAAATATAAACTAAGAAATGCATATGTGTTTAGGAAGGAAAGTGGAGCTGGGCCACTTCAGGATAGGATTGTAAAAGAAGCTTCAAGTGTGTCCAAAACCCTCTGAACGTCAATGAGATTTGGGAAGCTATATCCCTTCTGCATCCGTGGAAATTCCCAACTTATAAAACATTGGCTATAAGTCAAAATTATGGTGGTAAATTACATGTCTTTTGCTTTGATCTTTTGGGTCAATCCAAACCAAAAGTGAAGCCAAATATGTGGCTTGGGAACCTGCAACAAGGAAAAACAGAGGACATTTCATAAATCCCTGCAAAAAGATTAGTAAAGCCCTGTGTACTCGGCTGTAATCAGAGAGAGGAAATGCAAAGACATGGTATGAATTACACAGACCAATGGCTTTGGTGAGAAAACCACAAAAACTACCCTTGGGTATTTTCCGTGAAGGTGTTGCAGCTAGTATTCTGTTTGAACTTAAACAGAAAGCAGAAACTCAGAGCAAACCAAAATTAACTTCCCTGAAACTTGGTCACTCCTGTGTTCTTTGGCTGTGATCTTAGGTTACTGATATAATGTGAACATCAAGAGTTTGATGTCAGAAAAAAAGCACTGAGAACCAAAACAATACCTCATTACCACACCAGCTTTTCCAAAGCACCTGCTTGCCCTCCTGTGCAAGTGGGCACAGCTCTGCCCAGAGCTCTCCCAATGGTCAAATCTGAAACATGCTTCTTCACTCCTCATTGGTGTTTCAGCTTGTCCCCTTAGAAAAAAGAAATTTAATCTTTTCTTATGCCTCTGTCATCCTCCCTATAAACTATGTTAAAATAATGGAATCACAGAAAAATCTAATTTTTACCTCCACACTTCCTGAATTTTGCTTTTCACAATGTTACAGAGCTAAAGATGACATTAATATTTAACAGATAGCACTTTTAAAAACCCATCATAGAATGAGACACTGTCCAAAAGAATCCTTAATTGCAAAACCTCTGAATAATACTTCAGAAAGAGATTAACCACTTGCAGACTAAGACCAGGGTTTTATCTGCTCCAGCTATTATTGGCTGTATTTGAAATGCCAAACAACACTCAATAAACACAAGAAACTAATCATCAACAAAAAATGCCCAGTATTGCCTGAACCATCTCTCTCCAAACCTAAGCTATGGATTTCCATATTTCAGGAGCAGTGGCACTAAAAAGTTCAGCAAGTGCTTCACCAACACAAGTGCTTCACCAAGCTGCATTAAAATACCCTTATGTGAAAATATTTATTTTATGATTACGTAGAATTTACATTAGGACTGAAGCCTGCAACTGTTTTATTCATATTGCTCTGAAGGTATGTTCAGATAAATAACTAGTAGATATGTAACCTCCTATTACTTGGCTCAATCTTTAGGAAAGCTTGCTCTCTAGGAAGCAGTTATTTAAAGACTGGCAGAATAAGGGCAGCATTATTGAGGGCTTGGTGCTTCTGTACCTTGGGCACAGAGATCTCCAGTCACTTGCAGTTCAGGCACAGTCAGGCAATTACCTCCAAACATGGGTACATACAGCTCTGGGAATATACAGAATCTTTGGTTTATTTATCTGTAGGAAAAAAAAGCAACCAATCATGGAAGGCAGGACTTCCATGCTGGCTT
Organism: Climacteris rufus; assembly: GCA_013398175.1. Lineage (NCBI taxonomy): Eukaryota > Metazoa > Chordata > Aves > Passeriformes > Climacteridae > Climacteris > Climacteris rufus. The sequence continues at coordinate 3,817,165 of VZRZ01002792.1, read as the reverse complement.
GACCTTTCTTTTAAAAGGAGGAGACTTTTAAAGCTTGTCTGTGGCCTGTCTCCTGAATTAAACTACTAGGGGTGGTCAGCATCCTTTGTATTTGTAAGCAATATGTGTTTGGCTGCATAGCTCAGTGGTGGCTGGCGACAGTAAAAACACAGAGCAGGACTTCAATGAATGTTTCCTTAAAATGCAGAATTCAGCCCAGAATGGATGAAATCTCCATAAAATTCACTTGATGAGTTTTAACCCAGGTAAGCAAGGCTGTGAAAACCTCATTAGTGAAGGTGATCTGCACTTGCAGGTAGTCACTGTTATGCATCCAGTCACTCTCTCTGAGGCTTCACACATTTCCACAGTAGAAGCACATTTAAATTCCACTGAGAGTCAGGCCAGGAATCAGATATCCATCTTGCCTATGAAGCTATCTCACTTCACAGGCAGCACGTACTTTTCAACAATATAAACAGAAGATTAATGAAGATGAGTGTTACGGTGATTCAAGGCCCTGACCCAACAAACTGTCTGCTTCTGCTTTTTCACTCAGATCATTAAACAGGGCAGGGGGCACCCTCTGAGTAGCATTTTCTAATCTGAACATTTCAGGAGTTTTTCAAGACTATTCAACTTGAAGCTGGGAAACCTTTAAATGGAAAGTTCAACAAGCAGTGCAAAAACCAGTGACTATTGCAGTTCCCTGAAACAGTTCATACTCCAAAATTACATAAGTGATCGGAATTGAGTGAGAACTACAACCCTTGGGAGCAATTTCCAGCAGTGCTAATGAGAGCACATTGAGCTCTTTATATCCAGAAACTGTCACTGTCTGCAATAGTATTTGGAGCACATCTTGATGCTGACTCACAGATGCCAAGCATGTTATATCACCTTTCAGTGGTTCTGTTTAGTCAGCTATAAACTTCAGCATCTGGTTCCCATTTGGGAATTTATTTGTTTATTTATCTAGAACACCTACTTATGAGGAGGACTGATCACTAAAGGCAATATTAGTGTGGATACATTCACCTGTACATACTTACATCCAGGGGAAAAAAAAATACAGACAAGTTGAGAGGATTACTCCAGTATTTCAAGTTATGAATTTTGGGAGCCAGAATACTTCACAGTTGTTAAATTATTCAGGACAGGCAGAGTGTAGGTACATCACTCCTTAAAGCAGTTGGAGGTTTTTAAGGTAGTCTTCCAAGTGTGCTGAATACTTTTAATGAATACATGCTCGCAGTACTCTGGTATTAGCACACACTAGAAAAGGGGCAGCACATGATCTGACAAGAAAAGCAAAGCTGTGTTATAATTTCAGATTCTCAGAATCAGTTTCACAAAAAGACCTTTATTAACAGACAACAGTGCTGCTCAAGCAGAAACCTCACTGGGTAGGAAGCATTGCTTTGTTTTTCTCATCACTGTGTCTTGAAAAGCACAAAACTAGGCAGGTCTTGGTCCAAATATTACCCTTTGGTATCCTTCATTTTCCTGTGCTCAGAACCTTGTTTTCTGAGAATTTGTATTTAATATTTGATTTTGACAGGGACTATTGGACTTGTAGGGCAGTATTTTGTGCCACTTGAAAGTTTGGGATCCCATCCTTCAGTCTGTGTTGCAAGAGCCTCTGTTCTTGCTGCCTTTTTCTGACATTGTTTCAAACTGGATACTGCAAATTGCAGCTCTCAGGCCAACCTCCTTTTCATTCTCTCTCCCGTCAAAGCTGTGCTCCGGAGAGCAGGGAGGTTGTGCTTTGCATATTTGTGACTGGAAGTCTGCTCATTCCAACTGTGCACCTCGGAACAGACTTAAGGGTCCTCCCCCTGCCCCCCGCAGCAGCTGTGTGATGGATATTTCAGACATTTGCCACCAGAGGGAGATGACAAATCTCCACAAATGAAAAAAGACAGGAATTGACTAAGACAGCTAAAGCTTTTTTTCCCCTTCTAGATGGCTGAAAACCAACTACATTTCACAGTACAAACTAAGCTCAATGTGCATGCCATATCTGATGAACATTTAAACTTAATTTACTATTTCTTTTCTTCAATAGTGCGAGAAGAAAGAAGAAAGGATTTTACTATTACAGAACTTTTTAACCATTAACATTCATTCTTTGATTCTTTTACAAAAACCAATTTTTGATTGACATTCTGAAAGGCTGATTTACGTCATATATAGAAACAAGTATAAGAAATTGTATTCTTTCTTAAGAAGTTTTCAAGACTTTTTAGTTATGTGAAAAAGGCACAGCAAGTAGAATTTCTTGGAGTCCTTCTCCCCTTTTGAAAGGGAGAGTGACCATAAGCACTTGTAATGGCAGAAGCTGGGATTCAGCCCCAGGTTCAGAAAGCTCTGAGAGATCAGGATACAGTGGATACAGAAGATGCCACACAGAACTGTTCAATAAGACCAGATGTACACACAGTCTCCAGAACCAAAGTGCATTGGACTACCCTGGGGTAAACACAAAGGAAAAGCTGATCTACACTGAACTTAGCAGTTTGTTTCAGCCTGGTTTGAAAAATCAAAAGGGTAATATGCATTTTTGATTTTTAAAACTAGAACTTTTGATGGTAAAAAGCAGCTTCCAGTTTCTTCATGGAAGAGAACTCATGGCAAAATCCAAATCAGTTATTGGACAACAGCCTGCAAATATTCATACAATTGATTTACCTTTAACATAAGCCTCACACAAAACTCTCCCTTATCCAAGGCCTTTGGCATTTGTGCCTGTATAGTGAGCTTGATTTCAGAAATCTATTATGCATACAAGTAATCAACTATTTTTCTGGAAAAGTTTGCTTGCTATACAGCAATATAATAGTGTAAGAAATCTCTTTGGACTAAGTTTGTATTTCTTTTTCAAAGAATTTTTTTAGTGTCTCACTTTGCAGCTCTAGGATTTCTTCTGAACAAAGTATTTATCTTCTGCCACCAGAGATGGTATCTGCAAACTCTGTCTATCCATACCATGGTCTTGGCCTCTTCTCCAAAAAACCAAAGCTCCCATGTTCTGAAGACAGAATGGTTGGTGCAATTGGCCCCCTACATGTCCACTCAAGCTCTGTGTGGTTTAGCCCCTGTTTTATTAGGCATTTCTGTTCCTTTTTGCAGTTTCAAGCAGAACACATGTTAGGACTCCAGATGTTTTGAGCTGGGGGAAATACAGGACTGTGTGGTTCTTTGTGGCCTCGACTTCTGCAGCACTTGGTACAGTGAGAGACAGTCAGACTGAAGGGATCATTTGTCCATTCTGGTTTTCAATTGCTATCATTTTGTAAGCAGGACCAGTTTTTAACTGAAAACCCCTTTTAATTAGAACAATTAGCTCCACTAAACCTTTTCTTTTTTTAGTCTAAGCAAGTAACAAGACAAAGAACATAATGTGGCAGATTCCTGAGCAATAACAGCAATAAAAACAGAGAACAATGAAATGGATGTTCACACCCCATGAAATGACATAACAACTGAGTCTGTTAATTAAGGGATTTTTCTTCAGCATTTATCCCTTTCATTTCTGAATTGTTTCTTTTCCTACAAGAGACACAACTGAAAACCTCTTCACTTTCATATTAACCAAAATTGCTCTGCTCCCAGACAGTTTTTTCTTGATTAAAAATGCATGCTATCTGCTATCAGAAAGGCAGTGCTCTGTTTTGATGTCCCCCTTATCACACAGGGTTTTAATGTCTAGATCCTTGATCCTACTTTGTATTCACTTGAAAAGATTTCTCTCTTTAAATGTGAGGAACTCAATCACATTATGAGCTGGGGTTTGCCTTTTAGAGGTGCACCAGATTCTCCAGTTGTAAAAAAAGGAGCAATCCTGATGTTCTGGGCTATTCAGTCATGCTCTAATATACACATGAGATTCATGTCATTCTTGGCTTGTTAGTCTGTGTTTTAGAAATATTTGGAAAAGACAAAAAAACTCCATCAGAAAAACCCCATCAAAACACCAAAAAGATGATGAGTTCTCTAAAAGACTATTTCACAAGAAGCTGAGACTTCATTTAGTCTATGCTTCGAAGTCCCTAAGAAAACAGTTCCCAATTCTTTTCTTTTAGCAAAATGTTGAGAATTGTTATTGCAAGAGAACCTAGAATATCCCTCACTGTTTTTACATTGAAACAGAAGGAATTTGATTTCACTGAAGACAAAATTCAACCTATCACTAGCAGTTTTATCTTCCTCCCTGGAACTACACAGTAGTTTCAATGGAGGAAAATGAAGGAGAAAATGTTTTTTTTTCTGTGCTAAGTTAATTCCACTCCCATTACAGGGCTTGCTTAGCAGAGAAGCACATCAGTGTCCATAACTGCTGCTGAGCTGAAGGGAGGGCTCGCTGAGCTGGAGGCTCAGCTGTGCCCTGGGCAGCAGCACTTCTCCCCCAGCCTGCACTCAGGGGTAGCCCTTGCTCCCCAAACTGCCCCGGGCAGAGCTGCCAGCAGAGGCAATGGGGAGCACAGCTTCACCTCCTGCCCCAGGGCTGTATTTCCAATTAAATACCATTCACAACCAGCCATCAGAAGCTTTCCAACAACACTCTCTATTATGCACAGTGACTACCATTAAAATACTGCTCCCTAAAAAGCGCAGTGTTAATCATGACTTCATTAATGCCTTTTTCTTCTGCATAAGATAAAGTTGTGGAAACTGGGATAAGAGATGGAACATGATTAAAATTTTAAATAAATCCATGATGTTTCACTTCAAGGAAAGACTGAATTCTCCTAATGACTTGCAACTCCATGCTGTGCATGGGGAATAAATTGTATATTTGAGAATAACTATATAGTAACTGAGAAGGAAAAAGTTGGCTATTTTTATATTTGACGAAACATGTAATGATAGACTTAATCTACCTTTTGATTAAATCTGGCCTTGAAGCCTGCCTTCTCAGGAACATTGCAAGTCACTCTTGAGTAAGCTGAGATTGCAAGTTAAAAATAGAACAAAATATTTTTGCTTGCACTGCAGAACATTTTCTCAAAAATTCAAATATTTTCTTTAAAAAATTAACTGCATTTTGAATATTTGTTACATCAACTAATTAGTCATCACATCACATTTACTTTACCAATTGTTCATTTTCAGCATTTAAGTTGGAATTAATTATCAAAATACTCATTAAACTGTCTTCCACATCAGAAATCACATTAAAAATTACACAGCAGGAGGAACGAGGCTCTCATGGGGTCACAGCAGACAGGCTTGGGACAGAGCTCTCCCTTTGCAGCACAGGGTGGGGAAATATGAGTCAGAAACCCCATAGTTTAAAATATTTTATAGTTCCAAATAACTGAAGACTTTCTATTGCATTTGTAAAACTTCTAAATCTTAACCTGATGAAACAATTCATCTGTCCTTGCAAAAAAGGATTCTGAGGTCTGTGGAGCAAGATAATAAAATTTAAACAGAAGATTTCAAAACAAGTGTAAGACACTCACAGGTGGTAAAGTAAATAGTTATTTATACACTTATTGTTAGAAAGTTACAAATATATGGAAGGATTCCAGCTACTAAGGGTAGATGGGGTATTTTCTGATTTTTAACTTTTGAGAAATTTTCAGACAGAAACAGATGGTAAGGTAAAATCAGATGTGATAAATTTCTAAGCATAGTAAAATTACTAAATCAAAACTAAAGAATGCATATTAGGATACTGATCTAATTTAAATAAGTTTCTATTTCAAGCAACACTTTGCAATTTAACTTTAAATATATGCTGATGAGACAGCAGTACTATAAACCAAAACCATTTTGGTTGAGCCTATACATATTTTCAGGATTTTTTGTTTATTAATTTCTCAGTGTTTTCTGTCTCACTTCAGAATGATGAAACTATTTCACCTTGTGACAGCAGCCCTGCTAATCCCAAAGTAACTCTCAGGTGACAATCTGTGTCCCAAACCTCCTCCCTTCCTCAAAGAGACAAAACTGGAAAGAAAAAGTGTTTTGGCAAGGTGAGTTTCTGGAACAGCTTGAGGCAGTGGCGGCTGTTCAACAGAACACAGTTGAATTCACGTCTGCTCCCTGCCAAATACACAGGAAAAATAAAGAAAACTAACAGGACAGAACAAATTAGTAGATGGAAACAAATAGACCTACCCCAGTCCTCTAAACAGTCTTTAGCTTCCCTTGGCAGTGCTTTGCAAATTAAATACACAGAACTCAAAGAAGCAGGATAAGAAGCAACGTCACTTTACCAATCATCATTAGTGGGGAAAGAGGAAACACAAGCAGAGGCATGATCTGGATCTTCTCAGCATACAAACTTGAACAAATCAGTACTAGAAATACTGAGTAGGCTAGAGTAGGTTTACATATGAATTTACGACTCATTTAAATTGCTTGTTAGTATACAGACAAAGTATAACTTCTCCCAAAGCATAACCAAATAGAACTTAAAAATATTAAATGTAATGTCCTGCTCTATACACTGCTCAAACCTTAAAAATATATCTATTTTTGATTATAGTTGGCACATTTTTAACTTAAAAGATCCAACATCAGTGGCAGATTAAAAATAATGTAGGAAGCACTTTAAGACAAACATAATGAACTACAGTTTCTAAAAGAAAATTGAAATCAAGGACCAAATTATTAAAAAGTTAATCCCATCTCAGAAGTTAAAGCCCACGAAGCTTAAAGCTTCATATCTCTGATATACATAAAGAACTCCAATATTCTTGTAATATAACTTGTTTTGGTATTAAAAAAAAAATCACAGAACTTTAAGCATGGTCTGCAAATTTAGCTCAGTGTAGAATCTGAGAAGTGTGTTCTATCACATCATCAGGCTTTCAGAGAATCATATAGGAGGAAAACTTCAACAGCATCACATACATGAAAATAGACCATGTCTGTGGATCACTCAGATCCAGATCAGACTGTAGCTACCACTCAAAACCAAACCTGGAGTGCTGCTGGGTATACCAAAGTCTCAGATTCAGTGTATTAAGCTGCACACAAATTCTAGACAACTGCCAGGGATTTCCTGTCAGAGTAAAGCTGAGCTGCACAGAGAACGCAACAGCAAGGCCACAGGTGAAAGAAAATAGGAACAAAAGCCAAGGATCTGAACTTTCAGAGCAGTGCTTTGTTAAAGACTGTTTACTTTCAGATCCACTTTAGGCTGAATACAGCTACTGGTGTCATTCATAAGCTTAAAAACTCTGAAAATATCCTATCAAGTTGTCCTGGCTAAAGCCCAGCTCTGAATCTTCCTGCAATTTGGAAACTCTCTAAAGGGATGTTACAGATTCCTGCTTAATTTTTCTTTTTGATTTTAATGAGCTTTGATATGCACAAAAGCCAGCATATGTATTCTTTTTATAACAGCAACTGTGATAACTACAAATACAGCCTTTTGCCAATAAGCCAGTTTAAATCATTGCATAAATAAAGATTAATTGTTTGGTTTCGTTTAACTGCACTTCTACTGAAATTAACTGCCCTGCCTCCTTCAAGGAGTTGATTTACATCAATTTACACTGATGGCTGCTGAGGAGAATTCATCATGCCTGTAACAGGCTTGCCAATGCTGTCCAAGTAAAACACCATATTTTCATTCTGCAAATGTAGAAGTGCACAAGGAATAACTTGGCCTGAGAAACAATTCTCCAAGATACTCCGCAAATGTCTGGTTTGACAAAACAATCTGTGGTTGAGGGAGCAGAGGGCAAATGAATTTCCATCCTATACTTTTAAAACAGCAGTTGAAGAAAGTAGAGCCCTACTTCACATTTATTTTTATGAAAAAAACCCCAACAACTAAAAAGAAAAGCCAACACCAAACCAAAAGTATTTTTCACAAACTTGTCAGAATAAAAGTAAATTATCCACTGACTTTAAGGTTTGCTTTTGTTACTGGTTTCCCCTCTTTGGCAGGTAATTTGTAGCAGCAAAGGTAACTCTTATCTTTCTAAAACCATTTCTATTCAGCTATCTGTATTCCACTAAAAAATTGCATTACTATAGATCAAAGAATCATATCGTGCTAAAATCTGGACAGAAGGCAGCTTCTAGCATCCAGATACAATTCCTTTGTGCTGTGAGTTTCTTTGTACAAAGAGCTCATATAGAGCTTATAAAATTCTTCTGACATTCTCTCAATGTTAACAAAAGTTCTACTCATTTTAGAGGAAGCTGAAGAGCGAACAAATGACTTGTTCAAGTAAAGCATGGTTTTGACAAAAGTCCAATAGTCCAAGTTCTTGTCTCCTCTTACAGAAATGACCTCTTTAGAGACTTGAAAAATGTAAGAAAACATTTTCAGAGCTCTGAAAACATGGACATACTGAAAGTCAGCAAGAATAGATTAGTGGCAATAGTCCTGGCAGAGAAAATGCACAACATCTTATGTAGATTTATGATAATGTGTGTCCTATGCACATGGCTGCTGCATCAGTGGCCTTTAAAAAGCAATAACCACGGTTAATGTGTGAGGGCTTCTACAACCAGGGCAGATACTCCCTGAAAGAAATCACACACATTTAAAGCTCTGAGATCTACAGAAGTTCCATTACAATATAAAGTTCAGAAAATCATTAGAATATGTTTGACAGTCTTTGAACACTTCACAGTTACTTACTGCTTTTCCTGTTTTTATATTTGCTTAAAATCAAGCAAATAACACCTATAAAATCCATTATTGAGATAAGCAGACATGAGTGATTCAGTTCAGGTTGGACACAAGACCATAGTTGCACATGTTCATTTTCTCAGTCCTGCAGTTTGGGGGTATTGCAAGAGTCAAACAACCATGAAAACTGTACTGCTGCTCCAACTCTGAGTACAGAAAAGAGGCTGCACATACTTTGGAAAAAGTTGTGTCTGTTGGTGCTTGCAACTTTTCCTTCAGCCTTTGTCACTCCTGTACCCACGCAAGGTATGCATAGAGAAAACCCAATTCCTATTGGGCTGTGCCTTCATCTATAATGGAAACAAATTAGACCTCTCTCAAAGTAGAAAGTTGCTGACAACACAGCCTTGACAGTCAGATGTGACTGTTCAGTAACAAACATATTGATATAGGTGCAGGCACCAAAGCAAGTTAGAAGAAATCACTAATGCCTGAAATAATGCTACAAATACTAAAAACTACCTTAAAGAAATAGAAATATAGAAAGAAGATTTCTATATTTAAATAACATGAAAGTTCTTCAAAGTCTCATGTATATGAAAACCATTGACTATCAATCAATTTATTATATGCAGTGATTACTTAGACAATAAGGGGGTGAGAAAAAGGACCAAAGTGTCATTTGAAACTCAACCAATCTTTTCCAAAGCAGATAGTGAAGATAAAGTGTTTTTCTCTAGCAATCACTTTAAGATCAAATTACCTTGTCTAAATTAACCCCAGGAGTTCATGTCACTGGAAATGCACCAGAATTGAATGTACCTATAGGGTCTGATGAACTAAATAGGAGTACTTCAACCTAACTTCAGCAGGCATTATAGAAAACTGCACACTATATATAGAGTGGAGAACTTCATCTCCATATCAATTATGTAGAGATGATTTACTACTATTACAGGTATCTTGGTGCTGTTTTTGTTTATTTTGCTTGTTTATCTTTTCCCAAAGTCTTCAAAAAATCAATTATAGCCAAAGAAGTACAAGAGCATAAAACTCTTATGTGAAGGAAACCTGGAGAAGTTTATTCCTCTAAAGCTGCTATACCATATTCTGTTACTTTTCACAGAGCTTTAAGTCAGAAATCATTCCACTGAGCCTTTAAGGAATTCCTTGGCTTTAAGGAATTTAACAGAATGTTATAGAGCTTAGAGGCTGAACCTGTAACATTTTATAGATAATTGTATTCCTACCACACCGTTCTATCCAAAGAGCTTAAGAAACATAAAAATGCATTATTCTCTAAAAATTGACAGATATTTAGAGTGATTTCTATGAAGTTGAACAGAATACTCAAAGGAGGGTTTATGCTAATGGCAGAGAATAGAAAGTCTAACATTGCTAGCCCCTATGAAAAAAACCCATCACAATTTCTGAATAAGTCTGAATGAACAGAACACTTTCACAGCAGATGGGGCTTTGCACCATGTGAATTTTTGATTCAGGGTGGAAGGTCCCCAAATTATAATTTTATACTGCCTAACCACAGTCATGTTTTGGTTTTCTGCCTTGCAAATTTGTGTTTTTTTCTCAAAAGCATTTTAATAATCTGATTTTTCATCCACTGAAAAACTCTCTCATATCTAGGTGTCCTGGCCTTAGCCAGTGAGATTGCAACAGAAAATTAATTTCTGGAGAATCCTTTATTTTTCATCATACCCATCATACAGATAGGGAGAACTGAAGCTTGCATAAAATACTCTCAAATATCTACATGCTTAAGGCAAGTTCTCAGTAAACTAACTTGAATCAAAGTCCATGCCTCAGATATAGAGGCCTTGTAAAGATGTCTGCATAAACAACAGAATAGAAAAAGGAATTATGTCTTAGATGTGATAGATAACTTCTGTTCAGATTCCCTGATTGTGCTAAGAAATCTTCTCTTTCACCACCAAAAGGTGCCAATCACCTACATACATTATAATTAAAAAATTATGGAAATCTAGCTTTAAATATCCTGGAACCAGTTTTCAGGAAAGGAGAAATTCCTGATAAATAGTATATATTCTTGGTACTGTTGTAAGGAATAATTACTACTGTGTATTTCAGAGACTCTGGTTGCTACTTGAGCAGGCTGCACAGAGTGCTGGGACAGCTCAGAGACATGCATTGGTACTTTCCTGTTCAGGCATTGTAGCAAAGTGCTCCTCTGCACTGCTGTGTAAACATCAGGGGCTCAGAGCTTTTCTTTATTAAGTTATGAAGTAACATTTCTCAAATATAACTATGTAATACATCAAAACCTCCTTCCAAATACAGCCAAGTGTTTATGTGTATCTGCATATACAATGTTCATGGATATTTGCATATTCAGCTGAGTATTAGCTACTACTGAGTATTTCTAAACCATATCTCTGAAGAAGCAAGTTTACCTATGAAAACTACAGCAATGCTGAATTCTCTTTTCAGCATGGAACAGGGACTGAAAATCTCCTGATGTCTTAAATACTAGATTACAGTACTTACAAGCTATAATACATATGACCTGTATGATCATTCTTCCCTCTTCATGTTGGTTTCCTGTGCTATGCCTTTGTGTATAAGCTCTGGGTTTTTGTCAGGAAAGCAACTTCTAGCTACACAAGTGTAACAAAAAAATAGCTTTGGTCTTTTCCTATTACTCTCAGCCCAATATCTTTGCCCCAACAAGTTTCTATTAATATTTTTCATTATTTATCAAAGGTAATACTGGAAAAAAATCATTAACATGTGGCTTGTCATGTAACAGCATCTGTGACACATGAATGAAGAAAGACACACTTTCAGAACAGACTAAATTATACTTTTGTGTGCCTTTGGTTAATTTGAATTGGTTAAAAAGTTGCTTAGTAACTACAGTCTGCAAAAGAAGCCAGCATGAAATGTGGTCGGTGCACATCACTACTTACACAGGAAGTGATTTTTGTTATCAGAATTGGTTGAGGGAATTTGCAAATACTTAGAGGCTTAGAAGCCATCTATAGAGTGTGCTTTTCTTAACCGTTCTGCAGGTTACAACTTACATAGCTGCAATTTAAAAATCAAGCTTCTAATCTATGAATAGTGAATGCCTCTGCCTTCTCACCTGTTAAGATTTTCATCTTAAATAGTTGAAATGCTAAAGGCAAGCAAGTGTGTCAGGGGTAACCAGCAGAATCGGGGATCTTCATTCCTTGGCCTTAAGCTGGTTTTAAGGTAAGGATTTTTACTTCTTAATCCATTTAGTCAATTCCAATCGAATTCAAAAGGGCAGAGTTAACACCAGTAAGCTGAAAGTCAGATATGTCCTGAAACCCACACAAATGTACTCCAGGTGATAAAATTGCAATTTATGAAATACAGCCCACCAAAAAAAACAAAAAACAAAAACAACAAACCAACAAAACAAAACAACAGACTGAAAGCCAAACCAAAACACAGCGCTTCCCATTTAATACTTAGTTTATCATGAAATCTAAAGAAGGCTTTTCCAAAACCAATTCTAGGTCCTAATCAGCTAGACATTATTTAATGCAAGATATGCAAAGACTTACTGTGGAGATAACGCCTAACATTACAGAAATTAGTGATAGAGCAGATCCCTTGCTAGCATGAAGAGGAGAGTCACTATACGTTTTCTTTAAGTACTTATGGGTGTAGGAAACCATCCTGACATAACTTTTAAAGATGTCAAACTCTGGTGGGTTGAACAGGCTACAGACTACAGCACACACTGTGGTTTGGAGCCACCACCCAGGTGCAAGCTGGAGAGCTCCCCGTGTGCCTCAGGTGTCACCAACCATGAAATGAAAGGATCGTTCCTCTGCTCCAGGGGAAATTCCACAAGCAGATGCCCTTCAATGCAGTCAGTCTTCATGCACGCACTAAAGGGGCAAAGGGGAATTTGAATCATTTCCAGGGTTGCCTGAAACCAAAGGGATGGAAACAACCAGGGTATTTTCTTTTTCCTACAATAGTGAGAAGGGAAATCTTTTAGATCTGTGGCTGACAGTGGGATCCGTGTGCCCTTCTAATCATTTCTGCAACACGATAAAGATTAGATATGTGAAAACTGAGATGTAAAAATCAAGAAAAAGTAAACTTAAGAGAAACAATTGCATCATAGGTGAGAATACACAGCATTTTTTTGTCTTATTTTTCCTAAATATTCCTAATATTCTTGAAAATTCTCAGATACTGTTGGACAGCCATGTGAACTGGGAGGACCTCAGTCCCAAGACTGCATTGTGACATTTGCTGAGTGCCTACAGACTGATTTGCTGTATTTCTCCATGTACCTAAGCAGCAGAGATGGTGCATTTCTCTAGCACAGCCCCCCAGCACGTTGTGCCAGGCAGACTCTCGGTGCTGTATCCAACAACAGCTTTCCTCCAGGCACTTCCCCTGGCAGCCCACCTCCCAGGGACAGGAGTCCTGTTGCATCAGCTTTGGTGGGCTCCTCTTTTAGTGACCAGGAAAAAAATCCCAATCTGCACCTTTAGCAGTACAGACAGGGCCTTTGCCCCCTGAGAGCCACAGCACAGGTGCTGGAAACAAACAGTTCATAGCACAGCACCTGGCAGCAGCCACCTCACTCCAGGGGGGAAAGGGTTTTGGTACAGTGGAATTCTCACAGCTCTGCGTTTTCACTGTTTGAACACTTCCAGGCAAGAAAACAGCAAGCAGGGTTTGAGCATCTTCTTTTAAATAGTAAGTAGGTTAATATCAGGCTATGGACCAGTTAAAAAACTTGGAAGCCTAAAATAATGCAGAAAGTTTACTTGGAATACAGAGGTTTATATTTAACACAAAAATATGGCAGTTTATGATGATATTTTTATATTATTTAATTTTTTTAAACAGGAGAATTTTCCCAGAGAATATTTTTTTTTGGAATTTATTGAATATAGACTCCTAAGAATTAAATAATACTAATGAAAAAGAACTTGCTGCTTTACCTACAAGCAATTGCAGCTTTCTTGACACTGTTAAAAAGAGTCACACTATTGATATACTGAAGTACTTTATTTGGATTTGAAAGTAATGACTAAGGTCTTCCTCAAGACTTCTCATTTTATACCATCAGTCCAAATATTTGCATGTCTGGGGAGGAAGTGTTAATAGGTAATATTTTAATTAAAATCACCCCAAACAATATATATACCACTGCAGCCTACTTTAATTTTTGATTTTAAAGTATTATCTTTGTCAACTAAATCAAATCCTCATGTTCTTAGACAGCAATTTCCTTGTATGAGGGATGCCATCACCAATTTTGACTCTCAAAATATCCCATTATAAGTAACATGCAACATTTACCTGTTAAAAATAAATAAAAAAGCACCCTTTCCCCTTTCAAAAGTAAATATGTTTATGCTAGTTCCATAAAATTGTACTGTTAATAAGAAGGTAAAATATCTGTCCCTATAGAAAGGGGCATCCTGCTGTGACACTATCTTGTTTGCCTTTCATCACTGAGAACATTAATGCAGTTCCTGCTGGGATAAAGATTTATAGTTTCTTAGATTTTGGAAACAGTTAATTAAGCAGCTGCACCAAGTTTTAAAAGGATGCCCAGAGCATTTAGCAAAATCCAAAATAAAGCTCCATATTCAACTCTTCAGTTCCAACTAGAGGAACTAGAGCATCCTGAATAGAAAGGAAGCCTTTTCCTAGACATGGAATAATCCACATAGTTTACCAGAATCCTAACCCCTGGCATTTTCACAGTTAATTAGTAGGACAAACAGAGATAAGATTGCAACAAAAGTAATTTCTTACCTCCTTGGAGCATGCACTTGGGAAGAAAAAATCCTGTTTGAAGGGGAAACCTGCATCCACAATTAGCAAGGGCAGGCAAACTAGGTTCAGAGTCACAAGTTATTCCTGCCTTATTGACTTTATTAGAATGCGAAAGGAAAGTGGGACTGGAGAAAGCTTCCTTAGCTGTTCAGAGATAAGAAAAAGAGAATGTTTATTTCCCCTGAGAGGCTCAGAAGAAACAGTTGAGCTAAAGATGAAGCTTAGGATATTTTGCAAAGTTTCCCCTTTTTTTATAAAGTGGTGTGTTGTGCCTACGAGGGAAGTAAAGGAGGAGTAGAGAAGTTTGATATCTTTAACCTCTGTTATATCTATTAGCTATCAAGCAAAGCAAAAGCTGCTAAATGGACTAAAGTCCTTATTTGTGACTGTAAACAAATCATCTCCTGGAATTCCCCATCCCTTCAGACAAGCTCAAATGATTCTTTACTGTTTTCTTCTCTCTGGGTTCTTGGCCCAGAGTAATGAGATGGAAGGGGAGGTTGTGAACTGAGTGGCCACTGAAAGCCCTACCAAAGGGACTGGCTGTGCTCTCCCACTTACCAGTGTGTCAGAGAAAGCTCAGTGAACGTGTGGGCTTCAGCAGGAATGTTACACCAAGAACAGCTTTCTTTCTTTTATTTTAAATGATATTACACTGGAGTTTTCTGTCCAAAGCTGGTGGGTGGAAGCAAATACCTTGGGGACTCTTGGCCTCCTCACTTTAACTTGTTAATGTCTGCTCAGAGCCTTGAGGAATTTAACTTTTAACAATAGAACCCAATCAATGCCGTAATAACCAAAGAAGCTTCTGCTCCCTGACATTAGCTAGACAGAATTATATTAACAATACTGTATTAAAAGAAGAAAAACCCAACAGATGTTTTACAGTGTGATAAGCTGAAGAGACCTCTCCCACCTTTTTTCTTAATAAGAATTGTGGAACTATAGAATATCCTGAACTGGAAGTGACGCAGAAGGATCATCAAGTCCAACTCCTAACCCTGTACAGGACACTCCCAAGAACCATACCATGTGCCTAAGAGCAATGTCCAAACACTTCTTGAAGAAGCCAGAGTTAGTCTAAAAAAAAAAAAAGGAAAACTTTGCTTCATCTTCCAAAAAAATCCTAGAGACATTATATTCTATTATTAGATTGTTTGAGGGAAAGAAAAAAGAGAGGACTCTGAAGGAGATTTGGCTCTGGAAAATGGGTGACGCCTGGAAGCTGTAGGAAGAACAGCAGATTTTTAAAAACTGACAGCCTATCCTAAAGTCTCCTGTCATATAAATATCTCCACATTAGTGAGTTTCTGTAAAAACTTGGAAGTTTCCACCATTTTAAGTTGGTGGGCTGTAAAGTCATCCTTACTATAGACTATTCAGTTTGATTTTTCAAAGCCAGAAAAAATGATTTTCCTTTACTAATCAAACAAGAATTCTTAACTGTGGTCTCCATCAAAGATCAATCAATGTGTTCACATAAGCTCTGGCTGAGTTCTGGGAAGTCTTGTACGAATGATTTGGATGTGAATAGAGCTGCCTGCTTGGATCAGTCAATGCAGTTAATCAGATCTGCACATTGAATACTGTGGTATTTCTACTGTGCACAAGAAAGAAAATCCTTTGTAGTAGAGGCAGAATCTGCAGTTTTAGCTTCCATAGCTTTCTGTAAAAAGCCGTTTGCTAACTATACATAGCTTTAAAACAGAGTATAGGTGTCACACCCATTGGTCTATGATAGCCAAGCAGTTTGAGAATGGAGGGAACACCAGCAGAGGACCAGAGAGCAGAACTTTGTCTGTTTGGGTTTTTTTTGGGAATATTTTCACAGCACCATGACAATTAGGACCTTTCAGAACAGTAAGAGAGCCACAGCTGCTTGCATATGCATCAGGATGGATGCTTTTAACAGGCATTAAATTTTCTAGAAACACAGAAGCATGTCCAAACCTGTAGCAGAAATATATGATTACATTTCCATTCCATTTCCTTTGTTCTGCCAGAATCAGGCTGCTGAACCATCTAACAAAATTGTTAAAATAAAGATGAATAATTACTGAGGCTCTGTTGAAGAAATGCTATATGATGTCTTTCTGAAAGCTGTGGCCTATGAGGATTATTTCAAGATAATTGCTCATAACTGTTGTCATTTACTGCAACCTCAGTGAATACACTTGTTTTGCTGCTCCAGGAGCAATCAGGAGACAAAACACCACAAACTTGTCCATAGTAAGATAAGCAGAGAACAGCATTTCCAGGATTTATTTCCTACTGTGTCAAGAAGTGACAGTTTGTTGCTGATCCCTACCAGCTTCTGTTTGCAGCTTCAGAGTTCTCTACAAACAGTAACTGATAAAGTTTCATAGCCACTCTGCCAAGAAAGGAAACTGCCTCTTCTATCATATAGGAAAACACAGTGATCTTTGCCCCAGAATACAGCTGCAAACCACAATTTTTAAAGAGGAAATCGTTAAAATAGCAAATTAAACTCCAAATAATCATATGACAGAAGGAAATTTTACAGTTAAAATTTTCACTAGGATATAATGATTAATTAGAAAAAAATTAGAAAAACAGGTTCAGGGTTTTTTAAATTATTTACATGTGAGGTTTTTTCCCCGTTCTTTTTTCCTTTTACGTTCTTATCTTGACCATAATTGAAAAGTACCTTAGCTTCAACTGTTCATTAAAGAAGGTACCTTAAGCTGAGTGGTGACAGAAAATTTGAAGACCATCCATTCTGCTAGCCCCTACAAAATACACTTTGCAAATCTGTTATGCAAATATTAATCTATTAAACTGCAATTCCACCACAGCTCCCTGTTGGAATACCACAGCGCCCTCATTATCAGCAATACAGGGAAGATGGTCCAACAGGGAGGTCTTATCTGAAAACAACACAGATATGATACAGTCTTGCATCATTTATACACAACAAACTGCTTGTTCTAAGTCTCAAGGAAGAGATGGTATTATTATGACTCTTGTTCAAGTCAGGAACCTACCTGAACTAATTACTTAATAAATAAATCAGTTTGAATAAAATTCCATATGTATGCCTACCTTTCATCTTTCTATTTATGCGATCAGCCCTGAGCGAGAACAGATGTAAGCTAGAAAGTGAAACTTTCTATGTGAACTATAGCTAGTTATCTACACACAGCCAAAACAGAGTTGGACATTACATTGCTACAGGACTTCAGCCTGAGTACTTGGCTGTAACAGGGCCTAAATCTGAAAAACCCTTGTTAACCCTCTGATCTGTCTTGTCTGAAAGTCATCAGCCCCACTTCAGAGTATTTACACTGCATTCTGGCATGAGTTAAAGATGGAAACATCTGATGCTAATTTTAGTCCTACTTCTGACTTTTCTGGGGTTTTGTAGGGTTGAGTCATAACATTGATGCTATTCCAGGGTAGAATTCAGCTGTGCTGTGTTTTATGGGGAGGAAAATATTTAATGCAGCAGCACTGTGCTTACTCAGCAAGTGGTAAACCTGTTTAACAAAAATTAAATTGTATCAGTCACACAAACCATAACTTTTTCTCTGGCTAGAGAGAATAGAAACACTTTATGGGCACCATTCCAGTTCCAATGCAAATGGCAGACAAAGGTGTGAGAGCTAACCTAACAATGGCAAACATCCACCTACATATCATCACTCTCAAAGCAGCTGTTTTCAATAACCTGAGCTGTGCTTTATGAAAGCGGTTGTTTAGGCTTAAAAGTATAAAGCAATACTTAATACTTCCTGCAAGATCTGATGTATCATTTTTGACAAAGAGAATATTATCATCTTGTGTCCCTCTCAACACTTTTTCCCCCTTTTTTTTTTGCAGGGCAGAGAAGAGTATCATGTAGATTCTGAAGTTTTAACCAGTATGACTGAAGCTAAAGTCATGGTGATGCTTCTTTAATTAAAGCATTTCTCATAAGGGCTTTGATATGCAGGAGAAAACTAAAGAGGCACAGGGATTTAATTTTATGCAAGTTCTTAATTGAATTGAAGATATATAGAATCTGGTTTAAATCAGTGAAGGAGGAGAGCTTGAGCAACCAGTCAGGCTCCAGTCTTGCATGTTAATGAATACCCTACAGAGCAGTCTGATATCCAAGAGAAAACTATCAAAATTATATTGCTTTTATTATTTAGAAACATTCCATGACACAATGTAATGCAATATCATCTCAGCAAAACAGCTAATGCCTTGGGAAGCAGAATAGTTATATCACAAGTATCTTACCAAATACTTACATAAGCAAGAGCCACAAGACTGTTCCTGTAAGCTTTTAAGTCTGTCTGTATTTCTGTCTGAAATATTGTCTCTGGCAGAAGGTACAGTAAAAGACCATCCCAGTTCCTGTACCAGGCACTTTCCCCTTTAGTTAGAACAGGTATTGGCATGGTATTACTAAAAACCTCTTTGAAAAACAAAGTGAATTTTACAGGATTCTGTAACACCTCTGTTAACTCTGTTGGTTATCTAAATTTTTTTTTCCCCCCAAAGGCTATCTGAACAACAGGTATGAAAAATAACTGCTGGGGAAGTTCTATTTTTAAGGGGGTTTGAAAGGTAACCCAAAGTGTTCCAAAACAGTTATTAAATGAAACATAACCACGAAAGATGTGGCTTTGTTCCACAGATGGATGTTAACTCCTGAATGATCTGTATGTACTCAACTACCAAGAAACCACCCCAAGTGCTTGTGGGAAGGTGACTCAGGTCAGGACTCCCTGTCCTCCTCCAAGTCAGGTTGCATGACAGAATTCACCTGCATTGGAACACCTTTCTCGGGATAGGCACAATCAAAGACTCTCATTGCAAAATGCCCTTTGTGGAGCCCTGGTTTGTACAATATGGCAGAGATTTTGGGCAGGATAATTTATCCTGCACTGACCTCCCTGCTGCTGTAGCTGGACCGCTCCTAACAACAGAGCAATCTGTCCTACAGCAAGGCAGACCTATTTGGTGCACTGCACATCTTTCTACCTCCACTGCTTCGTAACAAGATGATTGTTACCCAGCATGTTAAGAACTTAGAGTTTATACATTTGTGTGATCTTTGCAGTTCTGATGGTATCAGAAACTCTACGGACTTAATGGAAAAATTTGTCCTATGCCAAAGCTGTTTCTGTGTGCCTTTTACTCCTCCAGACCTTATGTACCATAGGGTCAGTTAGTCAGCAGAACGGTTCTTGTGCCACTGAGCTGGCACAAGAGGTCATACAGGTAAAGTAGAAAAAAAAAAAATCCATTCCCAGGGTGAAACTTGGGGAAAAAAATTGTGTCCTCTTCTAAAAAGAGAGTCAGGTTTATCTGTTTGTTTCTTTATCTAGAGAAGTAGTATAATTAAAGAAACCGTAGAAATAAAACCATGTTGAATGCAAGAGGCTAAAGCTTTTCAGCTTACAGTAAATTCTCAGTTCTGAAGCTTCTAGAGAAACATCTTTAATTAAATTGCATGAAGCCATACCACACCTTGCTGATATCTGCTTATTCAGATTCAAACACTTTGGGAATATGTATAGATTAAAGTATTCTAGAGAACAAATCTAATTTGTTTAAAACAAACTAATTCAGAGAGATCATAATAAATGACTACCATAATAAACATCATAATAAATGATGGAAAATCCTGAGTAAGTAGGGCAACCTAACAAATTCATAAAGGTTTAAAGTTATTTTCTGTACCTACTGATCTTCCAGATCACCTGAAAAGTAATTTTTCCTGAACTACTTCACATACCAGAACCCAAATATACATGTGTAGTCAATGTGACAGAACCTCAGTGTCAGCTGGTGAAATAAAAGTTAATTCCTAGAGATCATGGTCTTCAAGGGCAGAGGTTACAGAGATCATGAACACTGAATGTGGAGTCTTATCTGACAGAAATGCAATTGAACTAAGGCAAATTAAATGGGACCTATAAATTTAAATTAGATGAGAATCTGAAATTCTGAACCTCTGGACCACAGATGTTCAAATGTAACAGCTCTACACCCAACTTATTTCTGATAATTAAAGAATTGATAGAAAGAACACATTGTCAACAAAGGCTTTTTTATGCCATTTTTGACACCAGTCTTGCCAGACCCAAATGGGTTTTTTTTAGCCCCTCAAAACCAGATTATTCATGTAATATTTAATCTCAAAATGAGGAAGGCAAACTCCTTTTGAACTCCATTCACAGGCTTATTTTCCAGTACCCAAAGATGCTTTGGAAATTCAACAGCAATGCCATTCTTGCAAGTGGTGACAAATAACATCTGCAATGGGAACAGCAGGGAAAGTTAGACAGACAGAATGTAATTACTTGCACTGGAATCTGGCCAAGACATTCAAATTAGCAACAGGATGATGAAAAAAAATCTTGTAACAAAAACTGAAGGCAAGTAACACCTGGAGTGCTCTTTCTGCTAAGTAGATGCAATATCAAAAGCTGGAGGATGGCAGCAGCCAGAAACTCAACAAGACTGTGAAGCTAACACCAGGTGGATGCCACTTGTAGGACAGGCACAGTGTATCTGCCTGGAGGGTGTGGCAAACCCCCTTTAGCTCTCCCCTCAAGCGTGAAAGGGATGAAAATCAGCTTCTGGACAAAGGGACTAGACCACATTGGCATGTGGCTAGTGGTCTCTGCTCCAAGAAGTGCAGAAAAAGAAAAAGCTGGAAAATTGTCATCAAGGGTATAATAACTTGAGTAAGTTGTTCTTGATGTGTTGCGCTTCATTACACTTTCCAGAAGAGATGAAATAACCACAGAAACTGGTTCTGACCTCCTTCACTATGATTAAATGAAATAAGATTTAGCTGTAAATTAGCTTTGCAGAATCAAAAACTAAGAAAACAAATCAGATGCTCTGAAAACTAACCAATGCACAGGAGGACATCTGTTATAACAAAAATTTCATCTGTACTTACGCTGCCTAAGGAGAAGCTGGGTGTGGCAGCATAACGGTCTCTAACCGTGTTCAAATTAATTAGACTTTGATTCTAGAAGCAACCTACTAACTTCCCTTTTTCCATTCCATCTTCACTGTAAACAAACAAACAAAAGATGTTTCTGTTATGGAGAAGTCAAGAAGCTGAGAGGATAGGGAGTAAAGGCTTGACACTGAAGGATGAAGTCTGTTGTCCATACCTGGTTCAGGTGCTGTCTGGTTGTGGGGCAGCTGGAAGATGCAGATTGGCACCTACTAAATTTTGCAAGGTGGCATTTGCCCCTGCCTGCAGCTCCTTCCTGCACAAACAAGATAACAAGGCTTGTTTGCTGGAGAAAGCTAAAGATAAAAATAAAGATAAAATGGTGTCAGAAACTGATGTGTTACAAATGTTATGTTCTCTTTAGACAGCTCTTGTATAAATCCAGAAAACAAAGATGGAAAAATATAATCTAAACTTGGTTTGGATTTAATAGGAGACAAAAGCTTGAGGCTCCAATTCTTATTGAATGAAAAATAGAGTAAACCCAAAAAGTTTGACTTTTAATTGTATTAACTTGGCACATTTCTTCATGATACATTTTTAGGGAAAAGGAAATTCTCACTCTGTGATGGAGTATAGACCATCCTCGGTGGAAAACTGGTTAAATCTCAGTTGGTTTAATAACAAAGGTAGCATGTCTGGAGATCGTTTGGAGATCCCAAGTTATATGCAATATTTTGTGTGAATTAGTTGTGGCTGAAGGAGAGAAGCACAGCCTGTAATAGAAGTCCCAAATTTTAAGTCTGGTGCCTTTCACAGGGTGCTGGGCAGCTCTGCAATACCACAGGAAAAGGAAAGGACACAGGCTACTAGAAGAGAAACAAGGCTGCTGAACTAGGAATTTCAGCAAGAGCCACAATTAGAATTTCTAAAATAACCTCTGCTCAAGTAATTTCACTGAAAATTTTTTTGCTTGAAAGATACTGCGTTATGTAATACAGTCACACTCCAGGTGTATCTGTTACATAAGCTTAACGCTTGTATTCTGTTTTCCCACATCTAGATTTCAAATCATTTAGCTGCCTTAATTTCGAACAGTAACTTTTTGATTCTGTAACCTGTAGGCAAGCCAACATCAGAACAAGCAACCAGCCACAGATCATGCTCTGCTGGTTCTCAGAGAAGCGAGAAAAAGCTTTGAAAGGGCTTTTAATATCAGAAAAATCTTTGGCAATACCTGAAGTCCAGAGTATTTCTGAGTTACGCAAACTTAAAGCAATAAAGAAGATGAGAAGAACTGAACAGGCTT
Organism: Climacteris rufus; assembly: GCA_013398175.1. Lineage (NCBI taxonomy): Eukaryota > Metazoa > Chordata > Aves > Passeriformes > Climacteridae > Climacteris > Climacteris rufus. The sequence goes on along the minus strand of VZRZ01002792.1, from coordinate 3,794,527 downwards.
AAATATAACCTCAAAGATTAGTGTTGCTCAGAGGTTACACGCAGTATGAAACACCCCACCAGAAAGGTGTGCATGGAACAGTCTGAGGAGCACATTTCTGATTTACAGTCAGCAGGACAAAAAAACCATTGTTGTGCCATCCTGATGGGACAGCCTGAGCACACCCCAAATAAACACCCAACATGTTTCTTTCTGAGTGAAGAGTATTGATAACCCAGAAAACTGGCTTCAAACCATCCTAGTCCATATGTTTTCTAATGCCTGGTCATATACAATGGCACTGCTGTTACAGAGCCCATTGAACCCTTTATAGTCCTGACCCAGGGCCAAAAGGTGCAGCCAGGTTCCCAGTGCAAATGGATTAGAGTGGGCAAGTGTGCCACGAGGTCCAGCAAGGCAGACAGTCTCCACAAACAGGGACGCAAGAGCTGCATGCCAGCTACCTAATTGTGGAGTTGGTGTCTGCTGGGAAGCCAGCTGCCTTCCCAGTCTTCCAGATGGAAATGAGAATGTAAAAGACAGTAGACAATGAAGGGTACATGAAAATCAAATTAAATAAACACTATTTGCACTACACTTGAGGTCTGTTCTGACTGGCCTTTTTTAATGGAAAGCACTTCAGGGATTTCCTTTTTCGGCATGAGGTAAAAAAGTTGCGTATAGAAGAAGGTGATGAAGCAAAAAGTACATTGGAGCAGTTGTCTTTGATCTCCAGGTATACAATCACACATAGCAGCTATAAGTGAAAAGTTCAGAGGTTCATTCTGGATTATTGCAGTTTATAGTTTTACATCAATCTTTTTTAAATCCTTCCAGTCTACAGGCTGAAATAACAGCTTGCATTTCCTTCTCTTTGTGTTTTCATGCAGGCAGTGATGCCAAGACTTCCTCCTAGTCTTAATCAATGAGAACAAGAGATAGCAGCTCTTTGGAGCCCCAGAAGAGGGTAGGTAATTTCTGACTCACAAAACACTTAGCTGATGTCTGAGATAAGATGAACACTTATCTGAACAAGTTTCCCTATACAGAATATTAGCAGAACATCGAGGGTTGAGTTCCAGCTGGCTCACTGATGTCAATACTACGCTATGTATTTCACTGTGGCATATTTGTCCTTAATTACATCATAAACCATTTTCAGCAGTGTCAAATGAATGTAAAATTAACCCACATCCCTGTTGCTAGTACATGGTTATGGCCATTAAACCACAGCTGAAAATATCTACAAAAATCTGATAAGGTCAGTGCTGGATTCCACAGCATTGCAACTTCAGTCCATCCAAATCATTAGACAATCCTCCAAAAATTCTGGATTTTACCTCTGTCAGAGTGTTCAGAAAGAAGCATACACATTTCTCAGTGTGAAATCAGTGCCCAAATAGGATAAGAGCTAATTCAGGTAATATCACACAGTCATTTTAGATTTACATAAAGGCGGATACAAGTTTTATTACACAAAACAAAAGGGAACACAGATATGATTGAAACAAATCAGAACATGAGCAACTAGAAATGGTGAGAATTCTTATCCGTCTCTGTCTTGATCTACAAATATCTTGCAGAGAGGCAAAATTCATTTTAAGTCTTGCAGACATTTTCCTCCACAAGAAACAGCCTAACCTGATTTTACTGCCATTAAGGGTATCTGGCTGTATACTTCCATATTTGTGCCAGTATTAACATAGAATAGTGCACTAATTTCAAGCAGAACAATAATCAGGTAATGTGTATTACAGAATCAAACTTATACTCCTTTACCATAAATTTAGCACGTTAAATAATTCAGTGCTCAATATTAGAACAGAACAGTATTTTCCAGAGTTTCTAAACCCACAAAGTGCAACATAGAAATAGCAAACAGATTTAAATAAAAGCTAAGATTCGGGGGAAAATGTTTTAAAGATATATAATGAAAAAATGCAGCAAACCTTGGAAGGCTCATTGATTACTAAAACAACATTTGTCCAGCTTTATCCATCACCACTTTAGGAACTTCCTGTAATAATCATCTATTGCTTCTGTATTGAACTCCTTGACTATTGTATGTGATAGGGAGGACAGAGGAATCCTGGATTTTTCTTCAATATGTCTTTAAAAAAACCGAAAGTGTGGTGATAAATTTGGAGTGCTACAGTTCTACATTCCTACTTACTTCCTCAGGTCGTATTTTCATAAAATCCTAGATAGCAATTTCGAAAATACAACACATACAGAAAGAACCAAAGGCCATTCTAAAGATAATCAAGTCCTTCAAACTCTGTCCAGGGATTTCCTTCCTGTCAGGAACCCAGCCTCTAAGTACTATTTGTCTTTTGTGTAATGGTAGATATGGCTTTTAAATTCTCTGGGGATGCAGAAATTAACTGCCAGCCCAGGAAAACTGGAATGTAATTTGCAGAATCATCCATTAAATCTCTTAGCTATATTCTTAACATACATGGTTGCAGGAATAAGCTCAGGTTCCTTGAATTGTGCCATAACTAGAACAAAAGAGTGTTTTCTTACTACCAGCCTGTTGCTGACTTATGGTCCTTTCCACAGAGATTTCTGTCAGTAAAATGGGCTTTTACCCAGGTTCACAACTGATGGAAACCAATTTGAATGTGCTTCACAGTTGGTGTGAATAAGTGGAGCCCAGCTGACCTCATTTTCATTTGAGAGCTTCTACCACTACAGATTTGCATTTAGAAATTACTCATCAAGTCAAATTCCAAATACTTTCATATCCTCTCCAATCATAGAGACCATAAAGAGTGTGTGTTCTTCGGCCTTTCAAATGTAATTATTAGTCAGAAAAATACTCAACTAAATGAATATCTCCCTCTTGCTGTCTTTTCTATATTCTAGTTCTGCTTTACAATGCTTTCCCATCTAATTTATTTTCCAGAATTCACCTTCTGTTACTACAACTGAATTTAGATAGTTGATTTTAACATTTGATGGACTCACTATCAAAATAAAGCTTTCTTTTTTCCTTTTGAGAGACAGTTATGTATATAATTAAATATCATGAAGTATCAGGTATATATATAGTGATGACCTTATCCTTTTCTCATAAGCAAGGATCTGGCCTTAAGTTTGTGTAAACAACATCCCAAACCCAAGCACACAAGTAAAGCCAGGCAGTGTTTGATAGAGTACTTTCTAAACAAATATCAAGTTTGCTCCAAAGAGCAGCAGACTAAAAGAAAAGGAATTGTTACATTTTTCCATGTGCCCACTCAATAACAAAAGATTAAACTGGGTGTCTTGGGGCTAAATTAATTGGTAGGATGTCACTGATGAGTAGATGCCAAGCCCAAGTCCCCAGATAGTTGTAGTCCTTTAAATTCCTGCAAATGCCTCCTGGAAGGTGACTAGAACTAATCAGTCTGTATTGCAGGAGTCAGCCTCCTCCTTTTCAGTATACATGCAGCTGGAAACTGTCCCTGCACCACCTCAGAGCCTCAAGTTCACTTTTCCTTCTTATTCCCACTGTGGTTGTTTAGAACTCTTTCTACTTCCTTTTAGCATTATGGGAGCTCCTTTATTTCTCCCCCTCAAACTGGTATTTATCAGGAAACCATTTCTGGCATCTAACACCTACACAGCATCCTTTCTTTCTGTTTTTATCATATCTATGACCTTAGAATGTCTCCTGTAGTTTTTCCACCTGACGCTGCTGTAGCTACATGCCAGATATCTCCAGGTCTAACAGATGGTGGAGGAGCTGTCTGTATTTTCAACTCAGAGTCAATCTTTTCAACAGGTTATGACAGTTTATGGAACTACCTATCTTTCTCCATGCTTTTCCTGCCTTTTCTTTATTATTTAAAAAACAAACACCACCCTGTGCTTTGCAGTAAGCAGGGCAGTAGGAACAAGGAAGATTTTGGGGTGGTGCAGGGTTAATCACAATTTTGACATGTGGGTAGATGTGAAGTAGTTCATATTACTAGGACAGGGAAGATCTATTTCTTCACACGTCTTTGTAAAAGAATCATTTAAAGTGTCTGTTCATTATAATTTCTGGCCTTAAAAGCCTCTGTCATCTCATAGTATGGGAGAGAGGGGAGAGGCAGAAATCCAAGTTCTATTTAGCATCTCTATTGCTTTTTAATGATTTCTTCAGAGTCTTAAATGATCATTTAATATCTTCTATCATCGTTTTTCTGAGTCCCACACAATCCTGAGCATCACTGTTGGTTTTCATGGCTTTTAGCTCTCTAGCATTTCCAGGCATCAGCAAACTTTTACTCCTGTCTGAGCTGGCAAGGATAATAGTCATATCCATCACAACAGGAATTCAGTGACAATTCACTGAACTCATCCTAAACATCCTCAATGCAGTTCATTACTTGCAAGCCCATAAATTCTGTTTTTCCTATGCTCAGTGTGAATCTGTCCCATTTCAGCTCCTTTCCAACCATTGTCTCTTGTACTTGAAACAGCAAATGCTGCTTATTCCAGCTCAGTTACATCAGTGCCTGTGAAAAGCCACTGTCTATCATTTGGGTCCTTTCTTTACAACCATCTATCTTGTTTTAAAATCAGTTAATAAATTTCATGTCTTCTAAATTATTTTCCTTATTTTTCTGGAACTGAAGAAATAAAACTTACTTTCACTTTTTTTTTTCTGACAAAAATTATACCATCTCCTCAGCATTTTCTTTCACTGTTTCCCAGGATCTTATTAAAATTTTGCTGTTTTCTCCTCTGTTCATATTTTCATCTTCATTGAATGCATCCATGCATGCTTTCACATGTGTCGCCTAACTAAATTGAAGTTATTTCTAGGAAAATTAAATACCAATAAATTAGATGTTAGTTTTTACATTAACCTGTATCTCTTATAACTTTATTTGAAAATAGGATCGACCAGTGCATATGCCCTTTTCATCTGTTTTTACTTCTCATATTATATGATAAATACCTGGAAAGGGATGAATTGTATATTTTCTTTCCAGGAATTCCTAGCATCTGGTAAGGCATTTATAAATTGTTTTCTAAAGTCTAGCAAAGGAAAACCAAATTATCAAAACCCATCACTTATGTCACAATTTGTATCCTCTAAAAAACTAAAAAATATGAACTATTATTAGAAATCAGACAATAAATATTCTGTGAAATCAAAGTGAAATATATAAACAAGTAAAGCTCATTTTAGCAGCATTCAGAACATGTGTGTAAGTGCACACAGAGATGTGCTTGAACCTTGGGTGCCCCATGTTGGTAATCTGAAAACTCTGGTGGTTAAAACATTTCTCTGGGTTTTCCTAGGGTGCCCTCCTTGGGTTCCTGCCAGGAGACATTTCACTGCACAGCCTCAGATAGCTGAGATCACAAGTTTGGCTCAAATGTGCATTGTTCTGCTGCTTTTTCTAGTGAGCTTTTTTCTTTCCAAACAAGTTTTTCACATTTAGAGTCGAGAGAAAATAAATATACCACTTAGAGCCTTGTTGGAAGTGAAATAAATTGGGGACTTTTTATTTACACTGGCCATGGGAGACTTCCTCAATAGAGAGAAACATAGCTCCTGAAAGTGGACACTCAGCTGAATTCCCCAGTCAGACAATACCTCCCTAGATGAATGGACAAAAGCATGCTTAAGTGGGAGAACTTTCTTCCCTTCTCTTGAAAGAAGTAAAACCTACAACAATGCTGGCAAGCTCTGAAAATGTAGTTTTGGCCCAAACTAAATGCAAAGATAAGTAGAAGGAAAAAAAAAAAAAATCAAAGCTCAAACCTACTGTTGTCTTTATTGAGAGGGAGCAGTAAAATCCAACATTTCCTCCTCCTCTCTTATAAATTTAGCACTTGGCTAAATTTATTGAGCAGGTATTTCCAGGAAGCCTTCTCCACAATCATCCTGTTTCACTTTCCTCTCACTACAACCAGCAGAAGAACTGGGAGAAATGTGTCCTTCTGGCAGAGGACAGCACTGTGAGGAGAACAGAAGAATTAGAAGACAACTGGGCACAGAGCCATCTATTCTTTAGCTGGAATATTTTGCCTTTCAATGTTTCAGATTAAAAGTGTGAGTAGGGGTAAGGGAGGAGGTTTAAAGGGAATCTCTGGGAACAGATAGAGAATGGGGCAGGGAAAGCTGCAATGTAAGCAATATATATAGATTTGCAGGATCCTTTGTTTGTCCTGAATGGGAAGCTTATCAAAAAGACCATAAAGCTGTTCTGACAAGATAACACAGTGAGTGGTATCAGAAAAAAAACTAATCTGTTAACAGATCCTTACAAAAGGCTTTTTTTTTTTGTTACATAATAAGTGCACTTGGGCATTCGTAAAGTGAAGATGGCAAACCTCCTGATGAATGGCTGAAAGTTTAAATGGTTGGTTTCTGAGCAAACAGAAAATGCTCAAGGAGGAGTTGGTTATGAAAAGCAAAAACTTTTCAAATAGCAAGATGCTGACAGGCAATTCACTGTCTGTCAGAGATAGCAACACAGTTTCAGGAAATATAAGTCTTGCCATTATTCACTTTCTATGTGTGACTTGGATTTTTGGTATTTTTTCACATCTGTTTGTGTCTGGGAAATGGCAAAAACAAGTTGTGCTCCATTTGCTCAGGGTAGAAAATTATTATCATCTTTATTCCACTGAAATAAGACTTTTTTTGAAACCTATGTTGATTTACTATTTTTTTTAGTTTTTATCAGCATGTTTTGCCTCATAGAAGGCCACTTCATCTGCTAGCACTGGATGCAGGGCAAGGGGGTCTCTTTTGTACAGGTTTGAGAACCCCCATTAGGATGAAAAATCAATCTCTCATGTTTTAAATACATTTTAAAATGTAGTTTTAGTCCATACTTATCACTGGAGATCTAAAGTGCCAGCAGTATTCAGCTTGCTCTAAAACAATTACAAAATCACTGGGAACTCTTGCAGAATTTTTCAAGGAAGCGACAAAATAAAAAAATTCAGGGTGCACTCCTCAGACTTTTGAAGCAAGGAGACAAATTACTTGAAATGAAAGAATAAAATCTGAAACAGATACAATGCCCAGGCTCTGCTGTAAAGGAGAACGTGTGTCAAAATATATGTTCTCATTCAAAGTTAACTAAGCAAGAGAGCTTTCACAGTTACCTTTTGCAAGAAATTAAAACATATTTTCTTGTATAAGAACGTAAGGAATGGCCTACTGAGTAAGACATTACTCAGTGTTGGGTTCTGCTCTGGACAGTGCCATGTAAGACAATATTAAGAGAACAAACAGGCTTTTCCCTTTTGTAGAGTCCACTGGCCTTGTTGTCCCCCTGCATCCCTTCCTGCTGCATTAGCAGATCTAGAGCACACATTGCAGTTAATTCCCTTTGATGAGCAATCACTAATTTATTGCTTTTACAGAAGAAATTTGTCCAATTCCTTCTATGTGCTGATACTGTTCAGCTGTCACCTCAGCCTTTTGTGGCAACAAATTCCATTGAATTCATAAACATCTTAATAAAGAAATACATCCTTTGATGTAAACCAACCTCCCACCAGTCTGTGTGTATTCTAGCACCAAGGGATTTGGTGAACACCAGTTTTTCATTCTCTTTTTTTCATGATTTTGTAAACCTTGGCTGTGTCCCCTACTTTAGCCTTTTTTTCCCCTCCAGACTGAAGATTTTCAGCTTAATTTTTAGCTTTCTTATAAGACAGTGTCCACATCTTGGCCCACGTCAGTTGCCATTCTCTGCACTAACTCCATCACATCTTTCTTGAGACTCGGAGAACAAATCTGCCTACAGCTGCATACACAGAGGTTACATTCCCTCACAAAGTGTTGCTTCTCTTCTGCTCCTTTTTTTCTCTCTGACAGAGCACACAGTTTTACTGCCTAAGCCACCTTTTCCGCATTCTTACATCCCTGATTTGTCTTACATTTTATAAGCCTTACTCCATTTCCCAAACTCAGATGTTGTACCTCACTGAACTCTGTCTCATCCAGAAGCCTGATGAGACACAGCCCATTCAGCAGCAGCTACATGGACTGCAGTGCTAAGGAGCTCTCAGGTACTTCTGTTTTGTCTGTTTGCAAAGCAGAGTCAGAGTCAAAAGAGAACTCCCACAACTACTCCCAAGCTACTGAAAAAAGCAAAACAAAACAGGTACATGTAAAGCACACTGGAAAAGCTAGGCTAGGGTTTTATTTGAAGTTCAGAAATTCCCCTTTTAGTATGTTGGGAGGGATAAAGGAGAGAAAGCCTTGGTAAAGGCAGTTGTATTCAACAAAAGAGGATACATTTTAGAATTTCTAGTCTGTAGAGTAGGCATACAATGAACGACCTTAAAAACCTGATGACATTTTCTCTTGGACTATGAGCTTAGATGCCTTTAACAGTTCCATCTGTCCCACAGGTAACAAGAAACCACTGACTGCATATGTCAGGCTTTGAACAGGACTCCCTAATACTTCACAATTTCCCCCCCTCATATTGTACAGAAAAATAATCTCTAGTGGGATTTTGAGAGAATTTTCAAGACACTTCTCTCTAAACCACTGTTTCAATTATCTCCACACAAACACCACACTCTTGGCTCTGCCTGATTCAAACAAGAAAATCAGCTGCACATTTTTCATTTAAGACTTTGGTCCTTTTCTCACTTGTAGCAAAGGTTTGTTTATTTTAAGCTTTGAAGCCATTCTAGTCAGCTCCCCTCATGCTGAGAGAAAAGCATGCTTCATCCATTACTATCTCTTCAAACCTCCTAAGGAGATAATTAGACATTGCAATTGATTGCAATTTATTAATCAGACAGTCTGCTATATACCTTTTTTTTTTTGTTTTTAAACCATAACTTTATAGTTACAGAAAATGACATGGAAATCTAGCCAGATTTCCTTAAGTGCAATTAATTCTAAATAATTGTTTTCTTTTCATCTCTTATGTCTTGTCTAACATTTTAAATAGATCATGGAAAAATACTCAGTTATAATGTTATGACACAGCAAATCTGTTTAATAGAAGAAAGCAGATAGTAAATTACTCCCTCATAGTATATCACTCATTTTTCTGGCTCACTCTTTCCCATAACCTCCAGTGTCTATGTGTATTATTCATGACTGATAAATAAAATCCTATCTCAATATTCAGGTGTTACCATTAGTTCAGTTACCTACAGCAAGTTTGAGTATACTGTTCTGGTTGTTGTCCAGATAAATATTTTTTGTGCAATTAAGCAGCATTCAGCCATACCCAGTTTCCTAAGGGAAATGTATGTTTGGAAATAAACACAAGAAAAGATGCTTTAATTTAATTTTGTCCTATTGTTGTGTGGGATAGCACTGCTAAAGGGTTTTCTTGACATATTTAAAGATGCCATGGGAACACATTACAGTGACATTATATGTGATATGCCCAACAACATTCTAAAATTAAATGGCTACTCTGAGCTCTCAAACCAGAAACCTGCAGAACAAAAAGCATAAACTCTTAACAGCTTAATTCAATAAAGTTCCACAGGTAATACTATAGCCAGGCAGGTCAGGATCACTCATCTTCAGAGTGCTCAGACTTCCTGCCTGTCCCTTTGGAATGGGTACAGAGCTATTACAGTAAAGGCAGAAAAATCTTCTTCCAAAGTTAAGCAGTCATCATTTACTGGAAACAGACAACACAGGTTGATTTTTAAAAGCATTTCCAAAACATTGATTTCACCACTTGCAGCAGTGCTGCCCTGAGTTTTTAAATTTTTGTGGCTGTTTATTGGTCTTAGGACTTTTCCACAAGTTTGTAAATATACTAAACATCACAGAGCTGCCTTGAGTGTTCTGGTATCTTAATTTTTGTAATCTGCATCAATATCAATTTCATTTTCAAATGTGTCAAGCCATGATGACCAAAATCACTCCTCCATTTCTTTCTGCTGTACTCAAACTCTTCCCAAGACTGAGAGAGAATATGCACAGAATGTGTCATCCTGAATCACTGTATAGACTTTAGAGCAGAGCATTAGACTTAAAGGGAATACTGTGCTGGGCTTGGAAGCTTTTAGGACAGGGAGGCTGAAAGTTTTGAATTTCATTTGTCTCAAGTTGTGATTGCTTCCCTCCCTTTTACCATAAGGTATACAAACCAGACATTGTTTCTGAAGTGCAGAGATCCTTTCAAATTGGTAATATTAGACTTTACTCCTCCTGTTTTCATCTGGTTGGCAGATATCTCATTTCCAGCCTACCAGAAGGAGACAAAAATCCCCAGGTATTCCACCCACTCCCAAATGTCACAATTACAGCAGTAAGAGTTCCTTTATTTCCAATTTAGCATCTCCCAAATGAAGGAAATATATCTCAATATACACTCATAGCCATCATGTACCAGCGTCCTGACCTAATTTATTGCTCACTGAACCTTTTCTTTAGGAGACTTGAACAAAACAGCTCCTGTCTCTCAGTTCTGGTCTCATTAAAAAAAACAAAATAAACAAAACCACACAAAACCCCAACCAACCAATCACATTTTCAGTGGACAAAGTCATTCTGGTAAAAATTTGAAACAAATATCTTATCTGGACCATTTAGTAGGATGAAGTTTTCTTGCCTATGACAATGAGAGAGGGAGCTCTCTGTCCATCTCAAAGTCAGCGCTGCACTTACAACTCAGCTCTGTAGCAGAAGTTGCAAAGTGGGTTTTTTCTCCTGCCTCATTTTTCTTCCCCTCTCTTCCCCATGTAAAGTACTGAACATGGCTTCTTTAGTTTTGGTTTTCACAAAGCTTTAGCTACTTAAATGGTTCACTTGAGTTCTTTTGCCTGAAAATATATGTATGTCTGCCATAAACCACTGCAATCAACTTACTCATATAAAAAATTTTTATTAAAATTCTTTGCAGATCTAGAAAAGATTAAGAACATTTAGTTCGACTAAACACAGTGTTCCACTCTGGTGGCAGTCTCTTACATTACACAATTATATTTTCCTCCTCTTGCAGATAAATTGCAAAAAGTCATCAGTGCAAAGAGTAATGCAACAAAGTATGACAGGACCAGCTTATGATAAGAACTGTTACTCAATGACAAAGAACTCCCACTGGTGTCTTTGTAAAGAATCACAACTAATTGCTGTTTTATAAAAAAAAACCATATAAGCCTTTTTTCCCCTCTGCTATCTCTAAATACAGAAATCCCAGGAAAAAAAAAATCTTAGCACATTAGAATATAAGCAGCAACTAGGCATTTGAGCTAAAGCTGGGGAATAATCAACATCCTCATGAGAAATGAGATTTTTTTCCTCAATCACAGTGTGCAGCAGTTGACTGTCAAATAGATGTCATTGTTGATTCTGCCAGAGAAACCTCGGAGCAGTTTTATTTTTGTGGAGTCTCTCAGTCTAAGGAGAGAGACACATTTGTGACACAGAGCATAGATATAGAGGAGAAGCACACTGAGGTATAGGTTACAACAGTCTTGCAAAATGGTCATTCTATCAAATTTCATACTGCTTTGCTTATTCCACAGGGTTTTTGATACCTGGAATTTGTGAATAATTACAAAGAATGAGAATATCCCGTACAAAAATCAGAGACTATCATCCTCTGGACCTTTGTGTTACCTCACTTGGTGAAAGAAACTAAAAATTCCTTATTAAAAAACCACACCTCAGATAGGAAGAAATGCAGATATGTGAAATACTCCTGCAAAATGTTCTTAAATTAGGTGAAGAACATAAATTCGTGAAGATTGCCATTCTCTTACATTCTTCCTTATCATTGTATTGGATAGATTTTAAGGACCTAAGCAATAATTCTATCTTGAAAATGGGAAAACATTTCTTTAATTCAGGAGAACGTGCCAGCAAAATCTTATTTATGTGAAATTCATTGACAAATTTTCTAATCTCTAGAAAAATAATGGTATCAGGAGGGTACTTAGCAACTGAACTGCTAATATTGGCTGCCTGCAAGTATCTGCCATCTAGAGTTAGGCAGTCAGTAATTTAAATGCAGGAGCCTAGCCCCAGGGAAACAGTGCCAGGAGCAGATATCACTTTTCAAAAGTAAAAAAAAAAAAAGTTAAGAGTCAGCACTGGTGGGGTGTCTAAGGTGGAATATTTTACACAGAATCCAGAAGCCAAAACTGATTAGCATTGTTTGTTCAGTTAATGCAAGTAACAATTGCAGAAAAAAAGTGTTCCCATTTTTAGAGTAGTATCTATTATTTCCCTCTTTCTAAAAGCATCACAGACATGTATCATTTCAGGAGCAGCTCTGATCCAAGACCTCTTTCATACCCACTTAACAAAATACCATTATTATCTCATAATTAGCACAATTAAATGATACCAGCTTATATATGAAACCAGTTTCTATCCTACTCATGAGGAATTTTTATTAAGCATTTGTAAGCTCATTAGACAGGTTTTTGTTTTATACCTATCACAGTGGGAAGAAAGAGAATGGCTGGTTCTTGTACAGGTTATCACAATATAAATCATGTTTAAAAGACACAATTCTTTATAATTTAGGAGTTTGCATAAGGTCCAAATCATCTTTAGTAGACAAAATAGCAAGACTTAATCCAAAACATGAAGAAAAATCCCAATTTAAAAATATATATCCCCCATATTTTTATTTCAAAATTGAACCAAAAGAGTTAAGGGGAAAGCAAGGGGAACATGCAACAAAAAGTGAATTGCAGTCATCAGCCTAATGAGAAGAAGTAGTTGCCATGTCCATGTTTGGTTTCATCTGCTCCCCTTCCCTATCTCTCACAGCCAATGACAGTAATTACTCCCTGATAGTGCTTTTGGACAGTAATGAATGCTTTTGGACAGTGTATGAATAAGCAGGGGAGAAGAGGAAATACTAGACGCCCAAATCTAGCAAAATATTCAATCCCTTTACTAGATTTTTGGCATCACTCAACTTTTTAATTATCACAAACTTGCAATCAAGGTGGTGTGATGACAGTGGAATATATTTATGCTATGAAAAATCTACAAGGGCTCTATGCCTCGTGAAAAGCTCATAGGTATAAGCTACTGGCAGAAATTGGATCTTTATATAATGGCATTAGATTGTATATGGAAAAAAGCTTAAATTAAGGTTTATTTCTCATCTAACTGAAAAGAAAAAGTGGATCTCGGTTCCTTACGTGCCTACTTGGAACAAATAGCACTGATCCTATTGGTGAATAATATCAACCTGTGACTGATCCCTTTGATGTTGCGTGTCTGCCACTCAAAAGCCTTTGTTAGGCGAATGAGTTGTTATTATTATTTTCCATTAACATGAAAGTATTATTCATCAGCATTAATCATGTGAAATTCTTTGCACTTGACTCCCTTCAGAGCTACAAGATCAAAACCTAACCCTTTCACTGCACCTCAGCTGGAATTTACAAGTTTCTATTTACGAACAAAAACAGGCACTATAGATAACTGTATGACTTGTAAACATATACCTTTTGTCTTTGCAGTGCTGGGTTATCTAAGAGAGTTGCTTCAATCTGGATAAACAGATTTACAGTTCAGGCTGTTTAATGACTTTTTCCCCCCGCAGGAGCCTATGCACTCCCCCTCTGACAGCAAACAAAGGAAAGCTGCAAGATGACAACTGGACATGGGCAGCAGGTAGGCACAATTTGAAAGCACATTGATAAGAGGAGCTGATTCTCCCTTGTGTCAGTTATGTTGGCAACAACATCCTGTAAGCACTCACAGGGCCTACAGACAGGAGCAAGGGATCAGGACAGCTGCAGAACAGACAAAACTTCTGCACAGGGAGATTCTCCAGACCTTTGGTACAAACACAGCAGCAGACAGTGCTGATTTTGGGGCCCAGTACCTTGCAGGACATCAGGGATTTCAGACCACAACTTCCCACCAAGGAGTGCCCCTTGCTCAACTCCCACAAACTGTGCTTGTTCCTACCCTTAAAGCATCAGACAATCTGACACAGGCACTAAAATCCAAGCCATTTACTTAGGTTTGTTGATCATGGTACATAATTTCTATCACCTCTCCACAGTTATCAGTCTGTGCAAAGCCCTGAGCACCGCTAACAAATGATGATCAGGAACATAGTTCTTGACACACATTCTTTTCCACTGCTTCTGAACATAGCATAGATTTTGGAAATGGCAGCACTTGCAGAGTTATACCTGTGCCATTTTGGTATTTCATGTCATGTCTGCCTCAGAGAGGTTGTTATAATGTGTGGATCAGACTTCAGGGACTGAGCAACACGCAGTTAGCTCAGTCATGCAGAACTGAGGATCAGCAGTGCCTAAAGAATGATAACTTGTTTGCCACATCAGGACAAAAATCACTGAATGCTATACCAAATGATGCAGATGGTGAACCTATTAAAACTTATTGCTTGATATCCAGCCAATTTCTTCTACCCTGGATGTAAATTGACATGATAATCAAATGCTATAAACAAAATTAGAGTGCACTGTAGTACAGCCTGATATACTAAAATTTCAAACCAGATACCATATAATACCTACTGCTTTATTATTTCAAAACTTTAAAAAAAAGTTACTTTCGGCAGCACAAATTACCAAAAACATTAGCTTGAAAACAAACATCCCACAAAAATACAAAATACAACCAACCCACAGCACAGATTATTTTTGTTAGCATAAAACCAGGAGCAGATTTATTTGCTTTGTTTGAAATTTACGCAATAAAAATTCAGACTGTCCCTGTCTAATATGTTGTCAATGTATAACCGCCTGGTTTAATTTGGCTCAAGACTTGCAAAAGCAATCAATCATTGTGGAATGCCTATGGCTCTCCAGCTGAATGCACTGCTTACAGAGGGCTGAGCATATGTTTTAAGGAATAAACCCGTGATTGTTACTAATTTCTCCTTCCTGCTCCCTCCTCAAACAACTTTCTGTGCTCAGAAAGAAAGGAAGCTTCATCAGAAATATTTTTATAACATCTACGAAGGACATGTCCTGCCCTTTCATGATTGCCAATATATTAATCTTTCCACACGTAGGACTCCTCCTGAGAGACGTGTAACATGTCAGTGATAAGGGTAAAAATTGAGAAGATTGCTTTTGTAATAATAAACACAAATTGGCCTGATTCATATTTTGAGCTCTCTTGTCTAGAAAAGCTTACTAATCAACAGAAATTAGCCTATACTTTTGTCTGTCACCACCTACCTTAGAAATTTATCTATAACATTACAAAGAAGCTTTATGTGCCATAGTTAAAAACAAAGCTCAATAGAATCTCATATGAAACACCCTGTATGCCTTTGACAGATTTTGGTGAGACACACTCATCTGGAAACAAGCAGACCTGAGAATCTGCCAATGGCAGCTCTGTCGTGCCTCTGCATGGATGTACAGAAGCACGGGATGCAACCAAGTTGAGACTGTGAAATGTCAGACAGTAGCCCCAAAATGTGGAAGGGAGCATGTGCTCCACCACCCAATTAACTTTTTTTTTTACTGCTATGAACTCTCCCTGCCCTACTAAGAAGCTGTTGATTTTTCCATCTTTTTGCTACCATTGACTGAAACACTGGAGCAATTCTGCCTTTGTTGAGCATTTCCTACTTCTGTTCAAATATACAACATCTATGTACATCCTGCACCTAAATTAGGCACTCTAGGGAGGGTTGGAAGGGAAGAATCAATGAGGATGACAGAATGAAACAGCAGGTAAAAATATTATTAGAATAGAGAAATGCCTTAATGTAAGTCAAGACTACAAACCAATTCAAAACTCATAATTACATAAAGATTTTCCAAGCCAAAAGCCACTAACAAAAAACCAAAAACCCCAACCCAGGTAAATTACCTGGTTTTTGTTGTATTTTTTTCTCTTACTCTTTTCTGCTGTTTTGTCCTTTCTTGAACCAATAAGAGCAAAAAATGGACCCCCATTGTGGCCCAAGAAATTATGTCCCTGCACTTTTCTGTGAAAACTATTTTCTGAGGAGCTGGATAAATCCAAGACAGAGCAAAAGAAATATTTATAGTCTAATACTGTTGAAAATGTCCTTATGCTGCATAACTTCTCATCCAAGTACCTGCTGACAAGGTTCCCCAGTTGGAATAGATTACATACAACCACATTGCCTGGAAAAATGTAAAAAACATCCCCAGAATTTGGCATCAGAGATTTAGATGACTACATACTCTGTTCCATGACAGCTATTTAGGATAATCAGCATTACTGAGCTTTACTAATCATGCACTGCAATTTGTGTTCTGAATACAAACAGGATGCATTTCTCCTTTTTTTATCCCTAACATGGAGAGTATAATGCATAATAGGAAGGATTAGGCATTCAGAAACTTGCAGTAAAATCCTGTTTGCTTATCAAGGAAAAACAGTCCTGGGGAACTGGCTTGCACTCCCTTTTCTTTTTATTTTAAGCTGTCATTTCTGATTTCAGCAATAATAGGGAACTATTATGTGGCATTTTCTATCTGGTGACAAAACCTAAGGTGTTTTTTTACTTGCTTCTGTGTTCAGGGGACAGAGTATTTGGGCACCGGTGTTTTTTAAGTGAAACCAGTGACAATACAGAACATTACTGTCTTGGCAGAATACAATGAAAGAGAGGTAGAGAGATTTCACCTTAGACAGCATTAATAAGAATCTTTGTTAGTCCTGAAATTGTTCTCAGATGGAACATATTATCTGAAAGACAGTAATTTTCAACTGAGAAATTTGGTTCACAAGGGAAATCAAAGTGATCCCTTTCTTTCCTTCCAATCCTTTGCCCCTATTATAGAAATATTTAGTTGCATTGTCATCATAGATGGCTTAGAGAAAGATGGACAATGTTCTAGATCCAATATATGCATGTCTAGTGCTGCTCCACATTTGTTCACCTCCCAGATGTTTCTGGGCAATCCTTTTTGCATGCTCCCAACATTTGGCTCCACTCAGTAGACAGTGGGACCATCTGTTGCTCTCAGACTCTGTAATTATGGCTTTGATTACTGTAATGTGGCAATAAACACTGTATGGACTCCGCTGTTGTCTCAAGACCAGGGCCTAAACCAATCCTGTTATTCACACAGCATCTCAAAGTGTACTAAAAACCAGTGCATGAACAGCTTGAAGCATTTGCAGATTTTCTTTGGAATTATTTTGCACAGATCTTCCACATTTTGTATTTTTTATTCCAGTGTAACAAAGCAAGGTGTATCTACTGATTTTCAAAAAATCAGATTACTTAATCAAATAACATCAATGCAAACTGTGCTCCTGAGCCCACAAATTCTGTTTACTTACAAAAATTGAACTAATGCATTTGCATTTCATAATTGGCCAAATGGGTTTGTCTGCACTCTATGCTATTTCCTACAACACATATCAGATACTCTGCAAGTGATTTGAATGACCATTATTTAGTAGATATAAACCAAGTTTTACTAAAGCATTTCAGTCAGTCTAATTCCTGAAACCTATATCCCTCTAGAGATTCATCAAAATGCTGCTGAAAAATGAGGTTTCAGTGTTTACAGTATACTTGTAACCAGAACATACTTCTCATAGAAATTAAGCTGTTGTGACAGAATATGAAAGCAAGAGAGACTCAAGGATTTCTTCACATTTGGTATAAACCCTAAGTCAATATTCTGAGGGAAAGGGCTGATGGGTCAGGCCTCTAGAAGAATTGTTTTTTGGGTGTGTATGGCACAATAGAGAAACACTAATAAAGCTCAATCATTTATGCTAAATGCATAGATGCAGTAGAATAAGAAAAACCACATGTTCTAATCAAGACCTTGAAGAAACAGCCCCCTTTCCCAGGATGATCCGTTCAGCCTAGTGAAAACCATTGTCTGTGCCTTGCATGGTGTTGCTTAGAGGAACTCATGGGGATGTGACGGAAGTTCAGCATTTTTGACTTACATTCCTCCTGCACTCTACTTTGAAAGACTCCCTGCTGCTGAATTTTAAACAGACAGAACCACCTGTTCCAGTCCATTTGCATTGCCTCTGGCTTGGATGGCATCACTGACTGTGTCAGCACTGACACTGTCTTCCCTGTCATTGGATTACTGCTCAGAATATTACTTCTAAATAAAAAGGATAAGGATTTGTTTTGGGAAACAATTTCAGGTCTTGCCTAAAATGAGCAGAAGAGAAAGATCTGAGTTTCTGAGAAGCCAGACTGAGAAGACACTGTTTGCCAGCCCAGAGCAGTAGGAGGCTGGGATATGTGGTCACTCATCTGGGGTAATTTCACTGACTGGAATACCAGGGAAAAATAACCCCAAATCCACACCAGCTCCAGATGATTGTCTAGGCTACTTGGACTATCACTTTTTTAAGAAAAAAAAACCAAATAAACCCTCTCAACAAGCCACCTATTTGCATCTCTGCTTTTGATCTACTTTTCCAAATAAGAATTTTATCTGGGTGACAAGTAACAGGCAACCAAAACTCCCTTTCCAGACACGTTGAAATTGGTCAGCATTTTAGTTCAAATTAATACCATTCTGCATATTCCTCTATTAACTAATTAAGAGTAATCATCATGCTGTATGTAGTGGTGTGTGACACCAAACTAAATATCTACTGAAAGGGAAATTTAAAAGACAAAAAAAATATTTACTGAAGTGTAGAAGGTCATGACTGTCTAATAAAGGATTTGTGACTATGCGAAATTGGAAAAGAAATGGTATATTTTGAAGCTATTTTCATCCCATTAGCTTAAGTCAGAAAGAATAAAAGCAAATGTTGCTTGAAAGATTAGTTTAGAAACCTGATGTGCAAAGAATGAACATGACTGGCACTTCTCTCCTTCTCCTTTCTCTCACATCTTTTAGGTTGGGTTTATTCTTTCTTCAGAGGAATCCAAGTGCAAAGCTTTTTTTTTTTCTGGAGCCTGGTTTCCAAGGGCAGGATTAATTTTTTGACACAAATTATAAAATTCACTGTTGTGGGAATTTACTCTGACGCAATTGTCCATTTCAGACAGGTGATCAAGACCCAGATAGCTTCCTATGATTATTCACGAGCGAAAGAAGCTTCCTGATGGTTCACTTTACCACATCACTGTTCTCATCCTCTACTTATCACTCAAACTATGTGATATCAAATGATGGTGGGCTTGCAATACTGGTGACTTTGATCATTCTCAGAGCATATGTAAACTCAAATTCCTTCAGAGATTCTGTCTTCCATCTTTAATTTGTGTTGTTTTATTGTAAATGTAATGGCTTTTTAAAACTTTGGATGAAAAGTAAAACTTCAGTGTTTCAGCTAGGAATTAACTACCACCAATTAGAGCTGAATAATGATCTTGCCCATTTTCTGCATGATATGTCTCTTACAGATGCACTCCAACAAAACTATGATGTCTGCATGCAACATTATTTTTGTCAAGAGAGTTACAAAACATCTGAGAATGGTGATTAATCTAAAGTGCACCACAGGAATACCTTTAATTTGGCTAATATTTCCATGGAACAAAGCAACAGCTGAAAATAGATGTGCAGGATGAATGGCACTGATTACATACAACAAATAGATATCAAAGGTTATTTAGTCTCAACATTGCTACTTCATGTAGATCCTAATAAATCTGGCTGAAGGCATATCAGTTTTAGCACCACCTGTCAGGCAGCACATTCTACTTGGAAAGTACCATAGATCTTTCACTAAAGAGAAAGCTCAATGAAAGGCTTTTTCCCCCATTATATGCTTCAAATCAGATTTGAATCAGCTTGTGCAAAAAAAGTGTTTTTACTATCTGTAAGTTCCACATTTCATTAGCTCTACTTTTCTATACTTTTTGCAACTTTTAGTCTCCTTTCTAAACAGTTTTGAAGCCCCCACACCCAAAGTCTCACTTTTATGGCACATTAGTACTCAAAATACACCTTCATGAACTCAGCTGTGAAGGTAATAGTTAAGGCAGAGGCACAACATCCCTTTTGCCACTTGATATGGGAAATGTGAACAAAGATCTGGGTAGCCAGGGAGTATAATTTTTTCACAGAATAAGACTATAGAAGTATTTGAAGTTCTCTGGTTTAAGTTGTCTCCTGGAGTGATAATACTTGAAATCAGGAATAATGGATTTTTCTACTCATTGGATTAACTGTAGAAACAAAGTGAAAGGGTAAGAATGTGAATATCAGGATTATTGCCAGATACTTAAATTCATAACTACAGTATAAGCAAAAAAGGAGGGAAAAATTAGAGTTGAACTTAGTTTTATTTCTTCATTATAAGTAGTTTTAAACAAAGAGAATTTTCAAAATAAAGTGTTTCAAGACTCTCGTATTCAACTATTAGCAATCAGTTTAATTATAAAAAAGTTATCTTGCAGCAGTAATTTAATCAAGGTTTCAAGATTTTTTATGTTTGATAAAAACTCTAATACAAGAAAATTTAGGATGCTTGGACATCTGTAACTCTACTTATTTCTGCATTGAAGCTTTTAAATAAATAATATTATTGTGATATAGGTTTTCTTTATTCAGGGTGAAATTCAATTATCTTTGGTTTCTCTGACCAAAAATCTGAAGAAAATATTAGCAAAAGCATATTTGACCTCCACACACCAGCTTTGCCCATGGAAGAACAACAGAATTTGAAACCATTCAGTAAGTATGCAGAGGTACTGACCTGAGCTAGAAACCCCTTTTACCACTCAGCTCAAGATGCTTTAATCATGGAATCTAGATTTTGGGGCTGGGATAAGTGCAACTGTCATGGCATGAAATCCATAACAGTGATACGTACAAGAGGGGGGAAGTAGGGGGATATACCTGAGCTGGCTCTTAACAGCAAAGAGAAAGTAACATTCTGGTTAGGTTTGTTATTTGCATTTTTACATTCTCACTAGAGGAAGGCTATTTTCAGACTGAAAAATCAACTCCATAGATTATCTGAATTTCAACTATTCCTGTTGTAACTAGCCAAAATATTATTTTATTGGTGTGAAGGTTTGTTGAGAACAGGCACAGACATCATAATGTCACTTTCCCAATTAATGCTTCCTATTCTTTAATATAGTATGAGACATAAGTTATTCCAAAATGTTAATTTTAAATTTAAAAGATAAATTTCTGAACCATGAAGTAGCCATTTCCTTCTGTTTTAGCCAAAATGATGAAATCTCTCCTAATAAAGCCTGTTAACTACTCATAATTAAATAGTCATATATTACAGCAAATGACCTTAGATCTATCCATAAGTCCCAAAGCAGTACAGTTAACTTCAAAACCAACTCACACAATACAGCAGCCAACACTAGAGACTGCACTAAGACTGCTAAATCCATACAAACATTAAACAGGTTTTTCCCATTCCTTAAAAAAATGGCTGAGGGTAATGTACTAACCAATAGTCATGGCACAGCAGATCAAAAGTTATTTCTAGAGCTTTTTTCCTCTCTCCATTAGTTGTTGTCCTCTGTCTTGTTCTCCACCTGCTCCATTTTCCTAATTCTCTTTACTTCCCCAAAGTAATGAAATAAATTTATATACATATCTACTAAGTAGTAGATAAAAATTAGTACCAGGAGGAGATATTTTTAGATGGACTTATTCAGATATTGAATCCACCCCAGTTAAATTTAGAAAACAGCTACATCAGCAGCATAGAGGGAAGGTTTCTGACTCAGTACATGAAAAACTCTAACACTGAATTTATTATATTTGGTCCACAGGGTCTTGGTTTACTCAGCTGTAAAAGATTAAATAAGCCTCCAGGGGAACATTTATGACAAAGTGCATAATGTTGGAGAGGTGCAGGTGATACTTGCCTGAAGATTGTGAGAATTGTGTCTCAACTGTTGATTGACCTAAGTGAAGGCACAGAAAGGGAAGCAGTAGAGAGAGGAAGGTATTTCATGCTAACTGACCCCAAATTGCAGATTAAGAGCATCTAAGATTTCCCTTTGTGTCATTTATGTTCTTTATTTTAAAAAGATTTCTGTGTTATTTCTCTATCTTTGTAGCTCTTTTTAAATAGTATATTAGGTAAGCACTGGTGACTCTGCAAAACTCAGGCAGAGCATCTCTTCTGCTCTTCAGAAGAGATTACTGACCACTTGTCTTGGGTTACATGAAGGTGTAACCAAAGGAATGCATTCTATCACCATCTCCATCACCTCTCGATGAGTTGTTAATGACGGGTCCTTCATGACAGCTGACCACTGCTCCCAGCTGACCCCCACCCTCCAAAACTGCAAGCTGGGCATTAGATAAGGAAGAAGAAACACAACCCTGCAAGGCAGAGTGATACCTCTTTATCTCACATCATTGACTCATCCCTGATAACATCCCCTGAGAAGCAGCAGCTACCCTGTGGGGGGATTATCTTCACGAACGGGCCACCAAGGCCACCTGGAATGACATCATCCCGTTGTGATATACCCTGCCCCAAAAGGGAGGAACTGAACATCCTGCCTGCATAAAAGGAGTGGGGAAAACAACACAAGATAGCGACTTCCACTGGATTCCCAGAGGAGAGGAACTCCACAAGCACCACTGAATCTCCAGAGACAGACTGGATTTTTCCTCAGGATCATCACTCCAATAGGACTGCAGACATCTTTTAACTGGACTGCTATCATCACCCTGACCAACAGGGTGTCAGGCTGTACTCTGACCTTGTCAGTTTAGTCTAGTGTTTCTGTATTACTGCTTTTATTTTAATGTCTCCTATTAAATTGTAGTTCTGACTTGGAATCTCTCACAATATATTTCTGTGGGGTTCATTCCTCTGCTGGTTTGTTTCCAAACTAGCACACCACTTCTTACAGCAAGGTAGTGATACAGTGGCAAAATTCAGTCAGATCTCTCCCCTATTATCGGAGCACTGAGCTAAACAGATACAAGTAAATTAAATTATATAAGACCAGGCAAGAATTACTTTTCAGACTTCTCTAATTCTCTTAGCAACTCACATGTTATTTCCCCTATGGTTCCATATGTATGAAGTTTTGGAAAAACAAACAAAACCCAAAATATACAAAAACCAAATAAATTAAGTCCGCAAAACAACTTTTAAATGCATAATTTTGCTTAACAGTGCTGAAAATAACTGGATAGATAGCAGGGGAACAAACAGCATCCAAACAGCATCTGGAGAAACCTGAATTATGGTCAAGCCACCCTTGCAATATCTGAAGCTACCCCTGACCTTCTTCTACAAGATCAGGTCCTAAAGTCATAGTTGAGACTACAAGCCAGGGAAGCAGTCAGTGATAATTGCAACTTTTGTTAGCATGAATATATATTTAACAGACAATGGGATATGTTTGCAAGACAAAGGGTGTCAGTTTATGAGAGATAATAAGTTGGTCCCTTGCCATTCATAGCCTGCACTTTTGAGTTATGTGCATGCCACCAGACTACACACAAAGCTGGAAAGCTGTTTCTAGGCTTTAAATCAAGTCATTGTCCCTTCAGTCAAGGTGATAAGAGAGTTTATCACAGATAAGAGATGATCTAAATAATGATTAGTGAGAACAGGGTTATTTCTCACCTTACAAGGAAACCATGAGTCACTCAAGCAGGTGAACTGTGAGAGTGCACTGCCAACAGTTCAGAGACAGGTGCTATGATTATTTTTGGAACCTGATCACTGCCAAAGAAAAATAAGCAGGCCAGGTTTGGAGTGGGGATTGGAATAGCAAATGAAACAAGAAGTGTTATCATACACTGAATCCCTCTTTCTAATGTCCCATCTTCTACTAGAGACCTGCAAACACCACCAGAAACATCAAGAAACACTCCCTTGCAGACAGCCCCATTCCTGTATTCCCTCAGTGTGCCTGGTCTACAGCTTGCTCTTCACCCAGAGGGACATACACTGTATCTCTGGGTGGTCACAATAGACTAATATAACTGCTTCTGAAAACACTACAAGTAAACAAAATGGGATCATGAATAAAATGAAACAGAGGTACTTTACAATAAAGCAAGTAAAAAGCTCAATTACCCCACCACTTCTGAATGTCAGTCTACAGGGTCTGGATCTCCTTCACACTGTCTCAGAAAGAGTGAATGTCCAAGATAACTGTAGTCCAGATGAAGCAGGACAAAGGGGCTTCATCTATCCTCTTTAATGGAAGGGGATCTTTCTCCACCAACCTATTAACTCATGAACTAACTCAACAGTAGTATCTCAGGTCCATCCATAGTAGTCCACATAATAAATGATGATATACTGGGACTGCAGGAGCTTCACCAAGATGTGTGGAAGACGAAGGTTATTAATGAATAACTCTGGCACACAATAACTTTCAAGAGCAAAACTGGTTAAGACATCGCAAACAAGAACACTTACATAAAAGAATTAACTTGCACAATGCATCTCCCAGGGTCAGGAGCACTCCTTCCTTTCACCGTGAGTAGATTAATATTGTCTTTAACCTAACCAATTGTGTGCTATTTGCCTCCCTGATAGCCTTGCATGCTCATTAGCACAGAATTGATTCTCTGTTCTGGCCTCTCTTACTCAGTCACTTGTCAGCGTTATCTCAGGAGAACAGGTAATCATTGTGGCTGGAAGGGTCAAGCTTGTCTGCTTGGCATATTTAAACATGCCCCTTGCAAGGGCTGTCTTCAAGAGCAAGCTGCTGTCTCTGATGAGATGCTGGATTGTCACAGGATTATCGTGCCCTGTTTCACAATCTGCTGGCAAATACATGTTCAATTCTAGAAAAAAGCAGACAAGTCTGGGTAGGACTTGAGGGCTTTTTTTTTGTTTGGGTGCATCTTTTTTGTTTGGTTTTCCTTTTTCAAAAAATTATTTGATCAACAAGAATGTTCATACACAGAACCCTTTAAAGGCTATTCCAACACAGTCATACAGTATTCATGGGTAATAAATACCAGAATGGCATCCCAACAACACCATCACTTCTGCAACCTTGCTCTCCTTGTTGACAGGAAGGATTAAGAATAGCAAAACTTTTAACTAGGCCAGGAAGCAAGAAGTCCAGCTATAGCTATTATAAAATTAATAAGTGTCCTTTTAAGTTTGACACTGGCAATATAATTACATGTCAGGAATTAACACACAATTCCGACTGTTTCAGGAGTTTTTTCACTTGTGGTTCACCCTTGAATAAGGAAGGGTTATGTACATGCAGTCCCTAGTCTATGCTTGGAAAGCCAATCAAAAGAGTCTGCCCATTCCTCACTTTCCACCTCTGACACCATCCTCTCTAAAACCTAAATCTTAGATGATAGAGTATAGTGCCTTGATATACCCCTTCCCATGAGCAGGAAGAAAGATTTACCTTTACTAACTCTTGGTGTTTCCATACATATTAAGAAATAACTTAAAAGCAAAAAAAAAGGAAAAAAAATCACAGGAACAAGGAAAAACCTTCATGCATACACATATGGAAAAATGAAGTTGACTAACTCAGATGAAAAGACAGAGTTGAGAATTAATACTAAAACAAATCTAAAACTGTCATGAGTTTATTCAAATGGATTGTTTTATGTCAAGAGAAATTTCTCCCACTAATTTCCAAATTCTTTAAAGGCTAATGTGGCAGGATGGTTTCCATCCCCCTCTCTGCTGCCAAATCTTATCTGCTGATGCAAAGATTAGGGGACCATCTCCCCCTACAGTTCTTGTNTAGGGGACCATCTCCCCCTAAAGTTCTTGGTGCCAGCCTAAGCTCTTTGCTGGGAAGGCAGAATATACAAGGTAAGTGACTGACAGACACAAGGAGTTTACAAGGATAAAAGAGCACTGTAAACTCCAAAAATCAGACAGTTGTTTGTATGCTCGGAGTGTACAAATGGTTCTCTCCAAAAGGACCAAGATGTCAGTACTTTTGCCTGCTTCTCTTCTAGAAGTTGAGAGAAAAAGAATTGGTAAGTTACATTAATTTCTAACTTCACTATTTCTTTGCTATAGGTACCTTTTTAATTGTGCACTATTTAGTCTACTTGTAGCATCTCTGTTTATCCTGTATAGTAGTAATTCTGTTTAAATTCTGGTCTTTTATGTGTTTTCTTGTGACTATTACAATAAATCAATCCATGTTGTAATAATCCTGATCGATCATTATTAAAGAACTGGAGAGAACATGTGGTTTTGGAGTGCAGGCCACTCCCAGAAAGCCAAAACCCATTTAAACTCTCTCATATTCATAACAGCTAAGAGAGATGTCTTACATTATAGCAATTCTATACCAGTTTCCTCCATTTTAATGGATGAAATATTCCCAGGGCAAGCTGGCCAGAGAAGAAGCTCCTCCTATACGGCAACAACAAGTTTAAGTCTGTGCTATCAAGATGAACATTCAGAGTTTATATACAGAGTAACATCTGAGCACCAAAATCAACTCACAGCCTTACAGTGACACTACTTCTGGGCTAAAACATGCCAGTTCTATAAATGAGCATGGCAACTTCAGTTGAATTTTAAGCAATATAAAATAAATTTTCACATCTTCTACTGTATTTTTTGGATAAACCCCTTGGAAATGCCTACACAGGATTAATTAAACCCCAGTCTGAAGAAGAGGGCATCTAGAATCATGACTCCCTACTTCTGCAGTGCTAAAGCCTCAGGGAAGTTAGTCCCTTCATCAAGACAGGAAGTTTGTAACCCTTTGGCAGAGTCTGCTCCTGTAAAATTTACTATGTAATGACAAACTTTATTAGCTTCTGAGAGATGACAAGGACTTACATGGAAAGCTAAGCAAACACAGTAACAAAACCATCTTGAAATCATGAGGGGTCTTATCCGGTTATCTTTTATTGCCTGACAGAATAGTGTGGAGTAAATCCCACTATCAATCATACAGTTTTATAGGTAGGTTTAAATCACACACATTCCCAACAATACCTTTCAGAATATTATTTATGTTGAATATTCCACAGTCAGAGCTTACAAATAACAGGCCAAACACCACATTTAGAGCTTTGTAAATTGTTTCTGTCATCCAGACAAATTTATTTGGACAGGAAAGCCCTTTCAGTGTTAGTCTTCAACAGCAAAGTGGCTAAAACACATCACTAAAGCCCTTGGTGTAAAAATCTGTGCCATGATGCCTGATTCTATCACTGTACAGTTATCACTCAGCTCTGATATTTCTGTCATGGATCATTAGCCAGGTGCTAAAGAGACAAATGGCAGCATTTGCCACTTGACAGCTTGCACTGTTTTTATACACAGGAACATATTTTATCAAGAAAGTACAAATAGTTCTACCTTCCTGATTCACACTCTGCATGTTAATAACAATTCTGTTAAGATATCAAGGTAAAAAGTTTTAGTAGAGAACAAATTACTTTCTTATACACAATAATCTCAGTTTAAAATGTTAATTTATTTGATATATTGGCATTTTCCAGGTGTAATTTACTATCCTTGAACCTCAGACTTTCCATTTCATTATGTAGCTCTTCTGGAACCAGTAAGTGTGTGTTTTACAGAGCAGCCACCCAGTTTATAGTAGCCACCACCAATTTTTGATGGCTGTTTTACTTCAAAGAATTGTATGATAAATACAGCTCAATGCTATCTGCTAAGTCTTTTCATTTTGCACCTGTGGCAAGGGAATGGAGTAAAGCAGATTGGAAAATGGAGATCGGGATTCATTTTAGGATGGTCAAACACAGAGTGTGCACTTATAGTGGCATGATGTGATTCTGCTTTTCTTCCATCACATTAAAACAGCATCAGCTGCCACAGGATACAAGAGCTTGCCTAAATCACTTGAATATTTTACAGCTTGGAAACAGCTCCTCTAAATTATTTAGATATGTAGGGTTTTTTTTATACTTAAGGCCATGAGGGCTTTTAGATATACATTTATATGTCATGCTAGGAGAGAAACCTCTCTCTCTTGTCCTCAGGTGAATAGGGCAAGGTTTTAAAAAACCACCAACCAAAACCCAAATCCTTTGTTACAATTTTAGCTAGTTGAAAGCATTTAGGCAGATTTAACCAAAATATTTCTAAACACTTAGTTTAATTGATGATTTAGAATTGGGACACAGTAAATAATAATTTAATAACTTCCAAGGGTGAACATAATTAGAAAAATCAACTGCATCAAGCAGACTTTTCTACTCAGTAGTGGTCCAATGAATTAAGGACTCTTTATGAAACAGCTGATATGATATTTATAACTCAGATTCTTCCAAGGCCTGGGTCATAACAATGCAATGTGAAAAAATACATGAGTTCAGATAAATATCAATTACTGTCAAATAAATTTTAGTTATACTTCTCAGGTTGCTCTATAACCTCAGGAAATAATTAGTTGCAACACAGGTGGATTTGAGTAATTGGACTGAATTAGCCTAACTATTTGTAACAGGGTCAACAGATTTCCTTTGAGTAGCCTCAGATTCCTTAGCCAAAACTGGATTTGTGGGATTCCATACAGAAAGCATATAGCCTACACTGGAAATAACCAGACAAATAAAGTGACTAATTAGCTGAAACATATCTTCAATTGAATCTTAAGTAAGAAGCCTTCTTAGAATAGTGCTTTACATAATCAAGCATTGTATTGAATACAATAATATTAACCTTTCTGACCAGGGTTAGTTATTAAAAATTTAATCACACAGCAGTTGCCCATTAGTTAATAAAGATACCATTTTTTTAATGTACATTCTGCTGTTTCCTCTATGTTCCTTAAGGCAAACAGTATGTGAAACAGGAAATAAATAAGAAGGCTAATGTAAATATATTATGGTTCTTAAATCAGAGATAAGGCATATCTCAGCATAAAAACAAACTATTTATGACTATGTATGAGATCTGCATATGCATGACACATCTTTGGATTTCCTCATGGTTAAATTCAAATTAGGAAAAACAGAAATGGTTGGTACATTACTGTTAAACTTGAGATGATAAACATTTGGAAAACATCCTCACAAAGAAGCAAACCTATCCCAAAAAGGAGCCTGGTTTTCTTCTCAGGGAAGGCGGAACTGGAAATTATGTGAGATGATGTAGAGACAATCACTGCATCCATAGCAAAAGAAATTAAACTTCGGCAAAGAAATCTAAGTCTCAGATAAAAAGTTTCAGGGAGGGTAAAACAGAATAAGAATTGACTTAAAAAGATATAATAGAGTACACAAGAAGGGAAACAAAATGCAAATTTTCAAGAATCAAGCAGTGTTTGACCATGAATAGTAAGCTTATTTCTGAAGGTATATTACTCTGATATCCTTACAGTGCCAAAAAAAGATAAATCTGATCCATAGCTTAGGCTTTGGAAGTTTATGATAGCAGATATAAGTCTCTGAACACAAGGAGTTGTAAGGGATGCTTCCTTCTTTTAATATTAGAAAACACAATGATCAGTAATTTTCTCCTCCCTATCTGTATATGCTCTTATTCTTCATTCTACCTAAGAGCTTTGCTAGAGGGTCAAAGGTCCAGAGGTGCTCTGCTCCTCAGCAGTGGCTCAGCATAACAAATTTCTACACTTTAACTACCCATTGCATGTAGTAGAATTTAATTTTGTTCTGAATCTGTTATCCATTATTTTATTGGAGGACTCCTGCTCTTACAGGGAAATGAAACATTTCTTCCTTCTTGGCTTCACGATAAAAGATCTTCTTTCCTTTCTTACATTCTTTGTCAGTCATACCCTCTAACACAGGTGACAGTGGCTCTCTGCTGAGAACCTTTCACCCCATCAAAACCAGCCATTACTTTTTACACTGTGCTGCTATTTCTTTATCCAATCCTTTGACTACTTGACTTTTCAGGTCTTCTGACAGCTTAGGCAGAGATTCTGTTGGGAAAAACTTTGCAGAATATATTTTAACACTCAAACCAGGCTACCTCAGGAGGATCTTCCATGTTCACTAGTTTACTAACAGTTCACAGAACATCATGGGTTTTCTCTGAGTCATGACTTCACTTTTCAAGTTTTGGGAACTCTCCCCTTCTTTTTATTCGTCTCCATGTCCATTAATTCTACTTAATTGGCCAATATGGACACCAGACTTAAATTCTTGTTCCTTACACACCTTTAAAATCTCACACAGATTGTGTGATGCACTAGCCACTATGTTATACTTTCACAGTTTTTCAACCCAAGATACCATACTACTCAATAGCTTAGCTCTCCCATTCTTATTTCCTTTCAAATTTATGGATTGATACAATTTAATCACCACAAAGTAGCTAGATGATTTTGTATTTATATTGTAAGGAACATAGAAATTGCCAGAAAAAAAGTGAGACCTAAGTTTCACCTGAATCAATAATAGATGGTAAAGAGCATAAATAGCAAGGCAATAAAGGAGTGATTCATCTCCAGTATTTTCACTCTGTGTGCATTGATTGTGCAGCAATTCCCAAGATGGAAGATGCTTTCAGATGATGGTTTTATAGCCACAGGTGAACTTATTTCGTATGAGTTTGCCCAAGGACTCAAACTTTTTTTTCCCTGACAGAATATAGCATGCCATGGGTTCTACAGAGGAAACATGAATTGAATTAAAAAAATCCAACAAACCAACACATTTTTAAGATTCTGTCTACTAAACAACAGTCAATGAAAGCAATGGGATGAAAAGTAATCTCTCCTGTTTATTTCCCCACAATAACAATATTTCTATGGAAAATGCAGATATAAAAGTATTGTTTTCCACCGCCTTTCAGCTCTCCTTTTGTGGATATACTGAATAAACATGGAAACAGTTTAGACCAGTTTGCACTGATGCAACTTATTTGCACAAGGATTTTCACAATGAAAAATGAAATACTAGATAGAAGGTAATACTTACAGATACTGTTAACCTGCAAAGTCATAACTCAAACTTGTAAGGCCATGTTGGTCTCAGATTCAAGTCTTGATAATATACTGAGGAACACACCATATTTTGCCCATTAATTTTAGTGTAACAGTAAATTTTTCAAATCTAGGAATAGAATTAACCAGTTCTGAGGAGTAGAACATAGGTGTATAGAGATTTGACAGGTCTGAGTAATTTTCTTTCCTAGTGCAAAAGTTTCTTTGGAAAAATTTTAAGGTTTTTACTTAGTTCAATGAGCATAACAAGGGTGTTTACAGTGAGTGTATGAAAAGAGTTTTATATGCTGAATATGAGACAAAGAAAAATGATAGTGGATTTTCTATAATGCTGAAAACTTCAGGTTCTAAAATGCACAGGCCACCTATTTATATGTTTAGAGGGAAAGACTAGGAAAAATCCCTTTATTATGCAGCATATCTGTTCAATGATTTTTGGATGAGGAGTAATTACTGTTATCAGGCTTGGCATTCAAGACAACCTGATGGGTTCTGATACAATTGTTATTATCAGGCAGAACAAACCCAATAATTTGATGGATTTTCATATATAAACATAAGCAACCTATCACAGTGGTCATTTCCTTCACAAGTCTAGTTCCAGAATAATTTCACCAGACCATCAGAAATTTTTGACCCTTCCTAAATTTGCACCTCATGAGCTAAAGATCTGTAACTCTTCATGAACTTAAAATAGTAATGCTTATCGACTGGAGATGACACAAATTCTCACTTATTTAGTGCACATAATAAGGAATAATTATCAAAGAAAGTCGTGGGAAAATGCCATTAAAAAACCAAGGTAACTGCCTAACTTAAAGCTCCCAGATTATAAAGGTGTAAATTTCATTATTATTTTTTACTCATTGCGGTAATACACTTAATTGATCACATCTGACAGAATAATCCTTTCACTAGTCTTGGATGGCTTCATGTGAACTGCTAACACAAAAGGAGTTTTGAATCCCCAGATGCATCTCCTTCTTTCTAACATTAGTAATAACAACATTGCTGAGACACAGATGAGGGAAACAGCAGTAAGGTACAAAATACCAAATACATGGGATCAGTACTTTGCCAACTAAAACCACTGACTTTCAGTGTCAAAGTCTGAATATCTCAATAAATTTTTACAATAATTTCTGTTTTTGTATACAGTGTAAAGCAATTTCTGGTTTAAAGCCAAATATATACCAGCTCTTTATATCTTTTTTTTTGTCTTTGCAGCTCTCATGTAAAGATTCCAAAGAGGGCCCACATTACAGAGTAATCAATCCTCCTTGGCACTCATTTTCTGTTAAATAAAGTTTACTGATCAATACAGAGCTATGTGTGTAATAATGGCAAATTCTGAAACATTTTAAAGAGAAATCTGTAGTATCTGAAATAGAATGGTACCTATATTTTAGAAAAAAATACATTTTGGATAATCTATTAAAAAAACAAAACCAAAACTAACTTTCATATAATTTGATTGCATCTTCCAGCTTCTGCAGGTAAAACCAAAATAACTCTGCTTCCACCTTGAACAGCAAGTATTCTAAAAGAAGTATAAACATATTGCCTATTTAAAAAACAATCTGATTTTAGGCCTTAGTATGGAGCTGCAATGAGGTCTTTGAAAACAAAATATATAAATGTCACTACAAAAAAAATTAAGTTAATAGCCCTGAAAAGGAAATCGTTTTCAGTGTCTATATTCAGTAAAAGCAGACATATTGCAAGATGAAAGTCAACATGTAACGACAGACAGCAAATTTAGCATCTCTGTGCCATGTAATGTGCCTCCAATAAAAGGCAGAGAGATTATTTCAAACTGCCTATCACAAATCAAAGAGTATTTTCTTAAATAACTCTAGAAGACATTTCAATTACTTTTGATATGATAAGACAGAAAAACTAGAGAAAGTTTGGAGGAAAAGAAAATTAACTAAGCTGGAAAATAAAAAACAACTTTTTTTTTGAGAAGATTAAGGGAGGTTGAAAAATAAAACCAGAAAAACATCACAGGCTACTTGTTTGGGTAAGTGATGACTAAGAATGAATTATATATCAGGCATAACATATCTTTAGGCTATTAACTTCCAAGTGAGAATGGATTACTTAGTGTGGCACATAATGCATAACTAGAAACAGCAACATTAGATTGTGTCAGGGAAAATGCAGGCTATATATAGAGAAAAGCTCACTGACAGGGAAATATGTTACTTCCCAAGAGAAGCAATAGGAACTAAATATCAAGAAATTGTAAGACTGCTCAACTCCAGTGCATTAAAAATTACTTTACATAAGAGATTCACCTGAGGATACATACTTATTAAAATCACACTAAATTTGACTAAAGTGCAAGTAGGCTCCAACAGAAAGCTATCTTATTTCCAATTGTTTTGCTTCACAGTCTTTAAGGTTTTCCTGACACACACATTTATTACTGGCCTTGGGATCATATGTAGATACATCAGGAAAGAAGGTGTATCAGCCACTTAGCAAAAACAGACTAATGTCCCTATGCACTATTGTGATTTCCCATATGGAAAAGATCTATTGCTCAGAGTTAGCCCCTAAAGAGAAGTTTAGATTTTTTTTCCCTAAAGCAATTTATCTCTGTTATTTGAAAGAGGTTTTACATCTTTTAATCTAGCAAGACAAATGGGTGCCAGCTAACCATTAAAATAATTTAATTAGTAGGCAATTCAGTTAAGACAATAAAAGGAAAAATATCCACCAGGTCTCAGAAAAAAAATCCTACCAATGTCTTCAAAGCATATATAAAAACACCTAACAACATTATTTTTGATATTACAGCAATATTGCTGGTGCTTATGAGATATAGCTTAAGTGGTTTTGATAAGTCTCCCTAGGAGAGGTATTCACTCTTGATATATGTTTTCAGTATTAAGTGCATCTTTACCAGTAGGTTTGAGTTAAGGAAAACACAAATAATTCATTCAGTAGAATGCCAAGTTCTCATTTCTGTCTTGAGTTTCTACTGTAACCAGACAAATCACATTGGCATGCCCTGCTGTGCTTCAAGTCTTAGTGCCTCTGCGTTCACCTCTCAAGAAGTA
This sequence comes from Climacteris rufus, assembly GCA_013398175.1. Classification (NCBI taxonomy): domain Eukaryota; kingdom Metazoa; phylum Chordata; class Aves; order Passeriformes; family Climacteridae; genus Climacteris; species Climacteris rufus. The sequence continues at coordinate 3,760,773 of VZRZ01002792.1, read as the reverse complement.
GCTTTTTTCTAATACCTGACAGGAGCCACTGAAGTTTTATAAATGCCAAACCTCACACCAGGTTGTGATTTTGACAATCTAATTTCCAGATCTCTACAGATCAACTGGTAAGTTTCTCTAACCTTCCTTGAATCTTAAAAACCTTCCATTTCATCAGACAAGCATCCCATAAAGCTTGTTGTAAATGTGTACTAGTTAGGGCTCACATATCTGGATGCCCACAAAAATGTGCTTTGTTACTAAATGCTATTAAAAAATGCCCAAACTGTGTGTATCTTTATATAGTGTATATATATATATACAAACTCATTTTTGAACAATACTATGATGAATAGAGGTTAGAAAAGGTCTGATGCAATAAAATAGAAATGCACTGGTTGTCATGGTGAGTAAAGTCGTACAGAGTAAGCCAAACATGTTTCATTTTATTTAAACTGCTATTTAGACACCCATGAAAGCATTTTCTTGTTTGGAAGAAAAATGCTAGAGGCTTACAAAAGCTGATTTCATTGACATAAGTACATATGATACAATGTAAATATCTTTTAACTTAAGGCAAAGTATTTACCATTTTAATATTAAAACAAACCCATGTAGAATTCCACCAAAAAGCTGTTTGGGTCAGCAAGCTAGCTAGAGCTGAATACAGCATGCCAGCGTCCCCTATATCCTGCTAACAGATACTAACTGGAGCTGTAGCACCTTGCCATTCACGTTTTTATTAAAAAGCATCAAGTGCATCGTTCATCTGATAGCCAGATCTTTTGAACTAATGCTATTAGTGGAAAATGTTGTATTCTTTTCCAACTATCTCATCTACACATCAATTTACAGATGATAACTCAGTGGGAGTGCTACTAGACAAGGGAAAGGATGCATCTCATGACTGTCTTCCATATGCCCATGGGACACCTAAAGTGTTTTTGCAGTCTTGACCCTATGCTAAGATAGTTCTTGCTGTGATTCTTCTCTCTACCTTTTAGTTGAGAATATTCAACAATAAAACTATTTCTCTCAGTCAGTTCTAAATGCCAAATCAATTATTGAAGTACTTTAGTGCTACGAGAATATCCTGTGTTTTTCCAATTTTTGTAGTTCAAGTTCATGCCTTTCAACAGTACCTATAGCACAACATTTGGTCTCTTCATTTTCTTGCAGCTGCCACTGTCAAGATACAAGCCTATCAGAGGCAGTGAAATGCCAAGAACGTTTGGGAAAACACAGAATATTGCTAAAGATCTACTTAAGTAGTGTGTGCTGTGTGAAGACATCGGTTCCCATTGACAGCCACTTACTGTTGTTTCATACTGCAACAAGGGCTTTTCAAGAATCTTAATTCAATTGAGTTCACGTTTGGGTAGTTACTGGAACTCTAGAGAATGTTCCATGCAAAGCCTTGCAAGGAATTGAATAAACATTACTTTTATTTAGGCTGCATTTCAGGCAGATATGTGGAGCATGAGAGAAATAATTACAGATGAGTGACTAAAATGAAAAATCTCTATAAAGAATGAGAACAATATTCTGGACTATATATAAGATGTATAAGATGACAAAATGAGAACAGTACTCAGACAATCAACCTGTAAAGAAAAAATAATAAACACTGCAGCAAAACATTTTGTATGCAGAAGGGATCATGAAAGTAGTTGTGGTACAAACCAGAAGTTTCTCCTGACAAATTGTGCAGATTCAACCCTGTGATATTAGATTATAACATCTATTGTTAACTATTTAAGTCTACACTTCAAACCTTTATCTCCCTGCTCCCACTACACCCCCCTTTAAAAAAACCCAGTCATCTGCAAAACATTTTCCAATTAGATGGGACATTCTGGGTATAAAGAGAGCATGGCAGACTTACATACTCTACAAAATTTTCTCAGATAATTTTTTGTAATTGCTAGAACTTTCAAGCAGGCTAAGAGCTAAAAAATTCTAAGCTATGATCTTGCATAGGCACATGCAGTAAACATTTGATTCTCTGATGGTTTGGATGATTTGTTTGAAGCAGTACAACAAATTTCAGCTCATGTTTTGTATCACCCCACTGGCTTCTGAACCACCAAGACTACAAGAAAAAAAAGTAAAAATCTTCATAACTAAAGGAGATATGACATAAACAAAAGTTGGATGGAACAATCAAAAGACAAAGCAACGTTTTCATGGTGGCTTCTGACCTTAACATCATTCTAAGCTCTTTGCAAAAATGCTGCTGAACAGATAACACCATTATTACACCTTTTTTCTCAGTGCAGTAATAGAATATATTGCTGGATCCTCAGGTCTTTTGATTTCTTTGATTTCAGAGAACAAGAGCTGTTATACACAAAATTATTCATTTTGAATATGTACCTGTATGTTTAAATGTTGCAAATTTAAGAACTATTTTAAGCAATATAAAGCAACGACAGGAAATCAAAACCTTTAAGGTGCAATAGAAGCTGAAGACTTAATACCAAGATGGAGATGACGAGATCCTTGGGCTCAGTTAGGGTTTACTCCTTTTTCAATTTATAGCAGATTTTTTTTCCCAGTGGTACTACTTTCCAAAAGAAATTAGTATTTGTTTTTGGGCATAAAGTAGAAAAGGTCAGTATCTTTCCAGGTGAAGTTTAGACTCCCCCATGCCCAAATATTTAATTTCTAACTGTTATTTTAAAATGAGGAAGAAAAAAATGAGTCTTATAGGTAAAGCTTTTTTCTGTAACTAAATATTTCAGTCAGTCAAATTGTATTATCTCCCATCAATTACAATTTGATGCAGAAAAGCCTTATACATGTAGACCAAAATTGTATTCCTTTTGGAAGCAGCATTTCAGTCAATGTACTTTTCTCAGCTCTGCTGAGCAAAGCTTGTTTCTGAGAAGTTATCTTCATAATCCTATAATCCTGCAGATGAATGGGAAGCCATCACTTAGCAGGTTACAAGCAAAGCTATAGAAACACAGCATGCTCTGGTCACTATGAGTCACAGGTTAGAGCATCCAGAAGGGAATAAAGCTGCTGTACAACCTTGACAATAAATGCACATATTCACATATGTACACCTACAGGGCACTTTTCAGTGCTGAGGTATTATTTTTCACATCCAGTGCAGACTGACCCAGCGTAAGCTCTAGCAAAGGCAACGAAATTTTGGCAGCCTGTATTTAGAAGAATGTTGGATTTTTGTTAGGTTGTTGGAGTTTTTTTAATAGTTGGATCTTATGCTCTGTACTAAAAAAAAAAACCTAACATTTTCTATATGTATACAAGATACAGAACATACATACATGAAAAAAAGATTGTAACTGGTCAAGACACCTGAGGGCTGAATGTACAAAGGTAACAGATTAATTAACTAAGAAGTTTCCCTGCAGGGTCTTTTCCTATTGCACTAAATTCTACAAATGTGCTTTCTTCAGTAGAAATAAACCACTACTCCACCCATGGGATAATTTATAGCTTCTGACAACTGTTAACTCACAAGGTAGCAAGGAATGAAGAGCATCACCAAAAACAGACACCACACAATGGAAAAGAAGCCAGAAAATAGTGTAAGCTAGTTTGATGAGTAAAAGCTTTATCCACTACCATTCAGCCTCCACCACCTGCAGCTTTGATCAAACACTTGAGAAAACCTATAAATTATTTTTCTATCTAAATGGAACGAAGAGATCTTCCCCAAAACACAACTATTTTGACAACTTTAGTTCTACATTTACAAGCATCTGGTACCAATTTACAACTTAGCATAATAAACAAAGATGCTCTGAACACTGCTTTTAAACAGAAGCCAGGGGAAAAAAAGGGGTCCTTAACAGCCTTTACCAAATTTTTTCAAAAAACATTGCTTGAGTTGTCTTACCTCTCCAGTAGATGAGGTATCTTCCATGAAGACAAACATTAGACTACAAACAGCTCTTGTTAAGCAATACTTCCTCCTCTGTGACATTAATCTTTCTTGAAGTTCCTTACTGACATCGTTTTTCTTCCTAATACAAATTCATCTTCAGCATTTTTTCTTGTTTCCCTCTCTCCTATTCCTTCTGAACCATCTAAACTCAGTGCAGGGTTGTTGTGTGGTTTGTTTGCCTTTTAAAGAGCCCATCACCCACCCACTTCTTAATCAGGTGGGATTAATGCTTCCTTGGATCCACCTGTTTGAATTCTCCCTTTGTTTTCCTCTGATACAGTTCAGTTGTGTGAAACTCAATGCAAAAACTTTCAGCGTGGAGCAACTACTGCTATTCCAT